>QRFJ01000268.1:405287-734091 GCA_006176705.1 Cocos nucifera
ATGACTGCTCTCAAAGCTCAATTGGTTGTTGTCGGTTCTGACCTGAGGTGCATCGGCAGTTCATCTTGAGGGTGCTATAGTCTTGACTATACCATGACTCAGTCTTCTAGTCATTCGAAATTCCTGAGGTGTATGTTGGCTATAGCATGTTCATTGTAGAAATTGGATTGCACCAAGTAGAGAATCTATCTACCTCGGTAGATGAGGAGCAGCCTTATGATATCATGAGGAATCAAGTCCATAAGCCATGCCATGGTAGAGGAAATAATAGAAAGAGTTTCTATTAAGGTTTTACATCAACTTGAATCAATGATTAATCATATGAGAAATTAGGGTTTGAGAGTTCACCTTAACCCTAATCTGATCGGGCTCAGATAAAAGAACTTAATCACACATATAACTCACAAGAGGTTCATTTTCAATTTTGATGGTTGCCACCATATACTCTAGGTTCATTGGAGATTTTGGGAGCAATTAGAATGATTTGGATGATCATCATTCTAGTTGTCTGAATTAGAAAAATTTTGATCCATCGAAGATATTTCGATGATGTTGATGATAGAGATCACAACATATCCCATTACATACAGATGAACCTAACTGGATCACAAAATAAGGTTTGATCTAGATATCATCAATTGGACTAATCCAGTTCAATTGATTTGAATTAGATTAATTAGGTTCAGAAAATTGTACTAGCACAGATTAAGCTAATGTTCTCCTTCTACAAATCATTAAAGTTATCTCACTGAGCAAATTTATTTGTGCTCACTCACGTACATTTACTTTGTCTAACTGAGCTTGTTCCAGTCAAAAAAGGATTGTCTTAATTTATGAGATAAATTTGAGCAAACACCTGCCATTTTTCGTCACCTGCTAATTCTTTTCTTTTTACTTTGTCAAATGTTGACCTTTGACACTTAGACATCTGCCATGTTCATGCACTCATAGGAAGAGATAGGGGCTTGTCCCCTTCTGAAAGAGAAAGGAGGGGTGCATGCCTAGGGAGGCGTGCACCAAGGATAGGGATGCCTGGAGTTCATACAGATGGGACTCTAGGTTGCTTCTTGGATCAACTAGGTGGCCACAAAGGACTCTCTTGAACAGTCTTTGCCCACCTAAGGGTGTGTTGGATAGGTGAGCTCTCATCTGATTGGATTAGATGATGTCATCCATCAATCAAATTTAGATCTGATTGCATAAGCAGAGTGATTGTCGGGATGATGTGGCACTGCATGTGCAGCACGGGTCTATATAAAACCTGTCTTTGTGCCTAGCTTTAAGAGGTTCTCCCTTGCCCAGGCACATCTCTCTTCCTTCTCTTCCTCCAATGCTCCTCAGCATCCTCTCTCCCTCGCCTATGCCTCTAAGAGGCTTTGGGCTCAAGTTTGGTGCGATCCAGGCAAGAGAAAGGCGACAAGAAAGGAAGAAGGCAGCACTGCTGCAAGAGACGATATCAAATCTTCAAAAATTATTTTGAAAATCTTCAAGATCATATCCAAATCTGATCTTTGAAGGATAGATCAAGAAGAAGGAGATATCTAAATCCTATCCGAGTGGATATCAATAGAGGCCAGATGATTGCATGGCTGCATCTAGAACCTCAAGCAATCAGTAGGGTCATCACAAGGTAATTAGATTACCCAAGAATAAGATATAAATTAAATCTAATTTAATGTATTTTAATATTATTTTATTTTATTAGATTTATCAAATAAGATCTAGAAAGTATCAGATTTGATTTAGATCTAAGAAAAAAAATTATTGAAATATTCCTTTTGATCTAATCAGATCTGAACAAACCTGACCAGGAAAATAGGTTTTTTCCTTCATTATCATATATGCCATGATATGTATGCGACCAGATATAGCATACTCACTATGGATAGTGCGTAGATACCAATCTAATTCAGGAGAGTACCATTAGAAGGTTGTTAAAACTATTCTGAAGTATTTGAGAAATATAAAGGACTAGTAGCTTGTTTATGGTGAGTCTGACTTGAGACTTATGGGATTTATAGACTCCAATTTTTAGTTTGATTATGATGACAGCAAGAGTGTGTCAGAGTATGTATTTATCCTTAATGATGGAGCTATCTGCTGGAATAGTTTCAAGCAGCATACCGTAGCTAACTTAGTTTGCGAGGTGGAGTATGTTGCTGCATTAGATGTTGCCAAAGAAGTAGTATGGCTAAGAAAATTCATCACTGAGCTCGAAATGGCATCCTTCCTTGATGGTCCAGTTAAGCTTCACTATGATAGCTCAGGAGCATTGCTCAGCGCGATCGTCCGAAGGTCTTGTTGGAGCCACCACCCCAAACTTCGAACGAGACTTATTCTGCAGGTCCCGACGGTGACCTCATCCTCCCCAAATCTAGCTTCGACTCTAGCGACGGTCAAATTTTGCTCCAACAATCGTCTTATCAATATGTATGTTTCAACTCCGAGATGTCTGCTTTAGTTCATAAATGGATCTTTGAAGCCTGCATACTTTAGACTCATCTATGGATGTGAACCCTTTAGGTTGTATCATATGCACCTCTTTATCTAGCTCTCCATTAAGAAAAGTTGTCTTCATATCCATCTACTAGATTTCATAGTCCAAATGGGTAGCTATCGCAAGCATGATTCGAATGGACTTGAGCATTGTCATAGGAAAAAATATTTCATCATAGTCTATACCATAAAATTGATGATATCCTTTGATAACCAGATGGACTTTACAGGTCTCCATCTTTCCATCTATGCCCCTCTTCCTTTTGAAGATCCACTTACATCCTATGAATTTTATTCCTTCAAGTGGATCAACTAATGTCCATACATCATTGACCTTCATAGATTCCATTTCGGATTTCATGGCCTCAAGCTATTTCTCAGAGTTGGATCTCTGCATTGCATCCATATAGATGATCGGATCCTCATTATTCTCATCGAGTTCGAAAGGATCACCATCCCAAACCAAAAATTCATAGTATCTATCCAATTGATGTGGTACTCTGCTAGACCACCTTAAGGGTGTAGGTTCACTAGGCTCTGGATTTGATCTAATCAAATTTGGTTCAGGTTTAGCTACTTGTGTCAATTTTTCCACCTACCAAACTTCCTCAAGTTCAACTTTAGAGGCAATAGTCCTTAAGCAAGGAATTCCTTTTCCAAAAAAATTGTCTTAAGGCTGACAAACATCTTTTGCTCATCAGCTAGGTAGAAGTAATACCCTTTGATCTCTTTTAGGTATCCTACAATATAACACTTGTTAGACCTAGGTTCATGTTTATCTATTACTAAATATTTGACATAAGCCAAACACCCCCAAATCCTAAAGTGCGAGAGTACTATCTTACGTCCTATCCGTATCTCATATGGTGTTTTGAAAATAGACTTACTTAGATTCTATTCAAAATATAACAAACCAACTCGAGTGCATATCCCCATAAGGAGATCGACGGACTGATAAACCCCATCATGGATTGGACCATGTCTAATAGGATCTGATTCATTAGATATGTATGCCCCAGAAGCTAGAATTGGCTGACACTTGTAATACACATCTAAGGGCAAAATTATAATTTTAACTATAAATAATAAAATGGATTATTTTCTATCACATTGTATATTTGAAAGTGTCTATGATACATCCCTTGAGTTAATGGTAATGATAGTTCGTATTTTCAAGATTTGAAATTTTAAGATATGAATTTTCATTATTAACTCATAAAATACTCCTGACCGTAGGATCATCATGAGAATGGTGATTGATCCGAAAGGTTGGTGTATGATTGCTTCTTTAGGATAGATGAATCTTGAGTCTATGGTGTAGAAACATCAGAGCGAGAGTATAGATACTCATTAAAGAATGAGGGCACTGAGCATGACCACCTCGAGCAGTCATGAGAAAGTCTACCTTCTTATCGATGACTGGCTCGAAGCTGTAGTGGTGTATCTGGTTCTTTGATCGGAGATGCATCGGCAGTTCACCTTGAGAGTGTTATAGTTTGACTACATCATAACTTGATCTCCTAGCCATTCGAAATCCTGAGGTGTATGTTGGCTATAGCATGTTCATTGTAGAAATTGGATTGCACTAATAGGAAATCTATCTACCTCGGTAGATGAGGAGCAGCCCTATGATGATCATGAGAATCAAGTCCATAAGCCCATGGCCATGGTAGAGTGAAATAATAGAAAGAGTTTCTATTATGGTTTTCACATTAGATTTGAATCGAATGATTAATTCATATGATGGAAATTAGGTTTTGACGAGATCATCTTAATCCTAATCCGATCGGAGCTCATGACAAAGAAACTTAATCACATAGGTAACTGCACCAAGAGGTTCATTTTTAGTTTTGATGGGTTGCCACCATATGCTGCTAGGTGTCACTGATGGATTTTGGAAGCAATTAGAATGATTTGGATGATCGATCATACTAGTTGTTTGAATCAAAAAAGTTCTAATCCATCGAAAGGTGTTTCAATGATGTCGATGATAGAAATCACGATGTATTCCATTATCATATGGAACTGAACCTAACTGGATCATATAAATAAGGGTTTGGATCTGGATATCATCAATTGAACTAATCCAGTTTAATTGATTTGAATAAGATTTAATTAGATTTAAGAAAATCATGCTAGCACACGATTAAGCCTAATGTTCTCCTTCAACAATCATTAAAGCTTGTCTCGACTGAGCCAAATGTGTTTGAGCTCACTCAGAAATATTTACTTAGTCTGACTGGAGCTTATCCAAGTCAGAAAAGGGTTGTCTTAATTTATGAGATAAATTTGAGACAACACATGCTATTTTTCGTCACCTGCTAAATCTTGTCCTTGGACTTTAGTCAAATGTTGACCTTTGACACTTAGACATCTGTCCATGTGTCATGCACCCATAGGAGAGAACATGGGGCTTTGTCCCCCTACTAAAAGATCGAAAGATAGGGGATGCATGCCTAGGGAGGCATGCACTCCATGAGGATCATGCCTGGAGTCCCATACAGATGGGACTCCTGGTTGCTTCATGGTTTCAACTTAGGTGGCGCTAAAGAGTCCTCTTTGATCAGTCTTAGTGCCACCTAAGGAGGTTTATGAGGAACTCTAATCTGATTGAATTAGATGATGTCATTCCATCAATTAGATTTAGATCTGATTGTATAAAGAGCCATGATTGGTCGAGATGATGTGGCACTGCATGGCACAGCAGGGTCTATATAAACCCTGTCTGCGCCTAGAATTAAGAGGTTCTACCCTTTACCCACACCATAAGGCTTCTCTTCCTCTCTCTCCATGCCAGCTTTAGGTCCTCTCTCTTCTATCCATGTCTAAGAGTTTTTGGGTGCGAGTTTGGTGCGATCCGAGCAAGAGAAAGGCGACAGGAAAAGAAGAAGGTAGCACTGCTGCAAAAGACAACGACTGATCTTCAAAAGCCATTTTGAAGACCTTCAAGATTAGACCTAGATCTAATTTTTGAAGGATAGATTGAGAAGAAGAAGATCTTCAGATCTTGCCTGAGTGGATACCGATAGAGGTCAAGCGCTTGCGTGGCTATATCCAGAACCTCAGGCAAACATCGGGATCATCATAGGATAATAGGATTACCCATAATAAGGTATAATTTAATTTAATTTAATTTATTTTATTAGATTAATAAAATTATATTTGAAGATTCTTAGATCTAATTTGGATCTAAGAGAATTTTTTTTTGAAATATCCCTCTTAATCCAATCAGATCTGAATGAACCTGATCCGAAAAATCAGATTTTTCTCTTCAACTGGTATCAAATCCAAGTTTCTAAAATTTATTAGATCTGATTTTATTTTAATTTTGATCTAATAATTAGATAATTTTAGATGTCACATGAGATGTGATTAAATTTAAAATTAAAAATTAAAAATAAATAATTTAGATCTAAGATGTATGAGATGCATGATTAGACTAGGAATAGAATTATTCTATGTGTAGTCTAACATCATCATAATTTTAATTTAATTAATTATAATTTTTAAATTTATTTATTTATTATTTTTTAATATTATAAATATTTTAATTAGATCTAAAAAAATAAAAAAATAAAATTATTTAATTTTGTTCATATGAGATATGATTGATGCATGTTTAGACTAGTTGTAGAATAGATCTACAAAGTTATCTTGAATAAATTTAATTTGATATGGTCAAATTTAAATTTAAATTTTTAGATATTTATGAGATAATTTAGATCTAAGAACATGCATGATATGATACATGAGATATATGCAAAATATGTTTTTAAGTTAGATCAATTTTTATATATAATATATAATGTAGATCTAACTAGTTTTATAGATTCATCATGTTTATGATTAAGGCATTTTCCTTGGCCGTCCGGTCCTAAGAATAAAGAAGGATTTAAAGATCCTCTCCTCTCATTTGATGGGATGTTCTTATGATGTGTAGGGGTGCTGCACGTTCGTTCTTAATCAAAAATCAAAAACTAATTTTCTACAAAACCCTGTATCCTGAAACCCTAGGATTTTATTTACATATTTTGTTTATAAACCCTAAACTTAATTAAGAATTAAGATTATAAAATATATTAGATCTAAAATTAAGAATTTTTAAATCTAAGATATATTCATAAAATTGGGTTTGGACTTTGGTAGCTTAATTAGGTCTAGCAGTTGATCAAACCGAATCAATAGTCGATTAGATGGGATCAAGAGTGCTTAAATTGACCAGCCTAATAGGATTAAGTCTGGGTCAAGGTCGAGTCACATGAGTGATCGATCAAGTTAAGACCTAATTAGGCTTAGTGGTTAGAGTCTGGATGGTAGGCTAATCCAATTGGTTCTGGCTCAATAATTTGGTGTCTAAGATAAGTTTGGCAGATATGATTGACTGATTTTTAATTGGGAGCTACTCGACTCGAATGCGTTCTTATTGAGTTAATGACATATCCCTTCCATCGGTCTCACTTACCTGATCATATTTGTCGGCTTAGTCCTGATCTAAGGTGGCTAATAATCTGAGCTAACCTATGCCATTAGGTTAGTCATAATGGTTATGATTATGTCAAGTCAAGAGACCTAAATCAAATCTCCCTAAGAAAAGATTAAGTCTAAGGTCTTCCACCATTGTAGATATGCGGACCCTTTCCGAGGTTGATTATTCTCGGCTGGTCATAGTAGTTCAATTGCATCAAAAAGATGCAACCATATCTCTTAGGCATTGGATGCTATGGGCTGGAGAATGGATTGGGCTCAATATTCTCGATATGGTGAGAGACCCAATTAAGAATCCAATCCGTGCAAATGGTGGGTCTAATTTAACTAAGGAGTAGATTAATATTTTGAACATGGTGAGATTCATGAATTAGAGACCAAGCTTGGGTGCACCATGATTAGATAATCATTGGACAAGAGTTATTCACTCATTGGCTAACCCATTATCAATAATTGTTAGGTAAGGTGATGAGTCAGTTGGTAGGATTGTACCACCCACTAAAAATCAGTAATCATGAAGATTTTTGCATCTCTACAGAGAGAGTGTAGGGATTTTAAGAAAATAGTGAGAGCTAATTTGTTTAAAAATCAAATTCCTAAATAAATTGGTCAAGTCTTAATTACAAAATCTAACTAGAAACTTTGACTCTCTATAGGAAAAAGAAAAATGTCTACATCCAATCCACTAGCCTGTATCCTGGACACCCATAGACTAACCGAATCCAATTATAAGGATTGGCTCCAAAACTTTAAAATCATTTTGAATTTTGAGAAGTTAACTTATGTATTGAACCAGGATCCTCCCACCTTATCAGTCCATCCATTCGCTAAATAGAGAGCATCTCTTGACAAATGGATGGATGAAGATAACAAGATCGGATACTACATGTTGGGCTCGATGTCTGATGAGCTTCAGTGCCAACTTGAAGATATCAAGATTGCTCGCCAAATGTTGACTCATCTATAAGAGTTGTTTGGTGAACAGAGTTGTGCAGCCAAATATCAGTTCACTAAATAACTTTTTAAGGCTAAAATGCATGATGGATAGTCAGTCCAAGATCATTGTCTGATGATGATCAAGAACTTGGAAGAGCTTGAGAAGCTCAAAGTGAAGTTAGATCAGGATCTACAGAATGATATAATTATGCAATCTTTGACTGATGCATATGGACAGTTCATCATGAAGTACCATATGCATAAACTTTAGAATACTCTGATCGAACTTATGAATATGCTGGTTACTGCTGAGCTTTCGATGAAAGATTCTAAAGACTCAGTACTTACCATGGAATGGACTTCTTCCAAGAGAAAGTCTTTCGGAAAGAAGAAGAAGTCTGTGAAAAGGCAGAAGATGGAAGGTGGAAAGAAAAAGAAGGCAGAGCTGAAGAAGAAGGCCGTTGACAAAGGAAAGTATTTTCATTGTAATATTGATGGCCACTAGAAGTGGAACTGCCCTACATACCTAGCCATCCTAAAGAATAAAAAGGAGACAGATCCTTCTAGAGGTATGCTCGTTATTGAATCTAACCTTATGATTTCTTCTACATCTAGTTGGGTGCTTGACTCTGGTTCTAGTGCTCATTTATGTACTTTTATGCAGGATCTTGAGGATAGCAGGAGGCTGAGGGATGGTGAGATGATCCTATGCATCGAAAATGGAGCAAGTGTTACTACTTTAACCATGGGAACCTACCCTCTTCGACTATTGTCTGGCTTAGATTTAATACTTAGGAATTATTATTATGTGCCTACCGCAAGCAGAAATTTGATTTCTATTTCATGTTTAGCACAAAAAGGCTATGTAATTAGTTTTCTTAAGGACCATTATAATATTCTTTATGAAAGAAATAAAATTGCAAGTGGTTTCCTCATTAACGATCTCTATTAATTACATATTGATGTATATGTCTTTAATATCGAGCAAAATGTGAATACCGTAAAATGACCCAGGGATAGTCTAAATGATAGGTATCTATGGCACCTAAGGCAAGGTCATATAGCAGAAGATAGGATTAACAAATTAGAAAAAATCGGACTATTGAGTCTATTGACTTTCGAGTTATATATAATTTGTAAATCATATCTTCATGGCAAAATGACTAAGCTCCCCTTTATAGGACATGGAAAAAGGGCCAGGGATCTACTTGCCCTAGTACATACTGATGTATGTGATCCATTTGATGTGTCGGCCAGAGGCAACTTTGATTACTTCATAATCTTTACCGATGATTTATCTTGATTTAGGTATGTATATCTTATGAGACACAAGTTTGAAGTTTTTGAAAAGTTTAAGAAATTCAAACATGAAGTCGAAAAGCAAACTAGAAAAATCATTAAGATTCTTCGATCAGATCGAGGAGGTGAATATCTTAGCCGAGAATTTTTGGAGTATCTTAAGCAAAATGGCATAGTCTCTCAATGGACTCCACTTGGAATACCTCAACTCAATGGAGCTTCAGAATGGAGGAATCGGATCCTATTAGATATGGTCCGATCCATGATGAGCTTTACAGATCCTTTTGATTTTCTTTGGGGATATAGTCTGTTAACTGCTATATATTTACTGAATAGGATTTCTTCTAAAATCATTCCTATCATACCGTATGAGATATGGCATGGTAAGAAACCAAGTTTGAGTCATCTCAGAATTTAGGGTTGTCCGGCTCTTGTCAAAAGATAACAAACGAGCAAGTTAGATTATAGATCCTTTAGAACTCGATTTATAGGATATCTTAAAGAGTCATTAGGATATTATTTCTATATTTCAGAAGACCATAATGTGATTGTGAGTCGGCATGCCATTTTTCTTAAAAAATGGTTTATTCAAGATGGTGGAATTGGAAAGCAGATCAAGCTTGAGGAGAAAGTCTCATAAGAGCAACGAGCTAAGGATCCTATGGAACCAAATCAGGTTGAGCCAATACAATCACTACCTCCACCTCATAGATCGGAAAGAATTTTCCATCCTCCTGAGAGGTAATTAGGTACTATTTTAGAGAAAGTTGAGAAAATATTCTCCATAGGTAATGAGGTTCATGGTGATGATCCCAAAACCTATGACGAGATGATATCGGATATCGATTCCTAGAAATGGTTAGAGGCAATGAAGTCAGAAATTGAGTCGATGTACTCAAACCAAGTCTGAATCTTGATAGATCCATCTGAAGATATAATACCTATTGGGTGTAAATGGATCTATAAGAGAAAGATTGGTGCAGATGAAAATGTGGAGACATTCAAAGATAGATTAGTGGCAAAAGAGTATAGTCACCGTGAAGGCATTGACTATCAGGATACCTTTTCATCAATAGCTATACTAAAATCCATCCACACATTGCTTGCTGTTGCAGTCTATTTCGATTATGAAATAATGCAAATGGATGTGAAAACGGCATTCTTAAATGATTACCTTAAGAAAAATATCTATATGAAATAGCCATCAGGTTTCACATCTAGTGATGCTGATCACAAAGTATGCAAGCTGCAAAGATCCATATATGGACTTAAGCAAGCATCTTGGGGTTGGAATACTCATTTTAATGATATGATCAAATTATTTGATTTTATCAAAAATGAGGAGGAGCCATGTATTTTTAAAAAGATTAGTGGGAGCGCTATTGTCTTCCTCGTACTGTATGTGGATGATATCCTCCTTATTGAGAATGATATTCCTATGTTGACCACAGTTAAAATATGGTTATCTAAAGAATTCTCCATGAAAGACTTAGGAGAAGCATCCTTCATTCTTGCAACGATGACCTCGATGATATTTGTAGCTCACTATCAAAATTTTACTTCAATCAAACATTATTATCATGATCAATTTAGCATGGGATAATTTGGACCATTAAATAAAAATGAGTGATCAAAAGGCCAAATGATATCCGATTGTAAGATAATTTTTTAGATAAATGATCTTTGTTACCACTTTAATCATTTGTATGATGGTGATCATAAAATTCAAACCACATGTATATGAACCATCAACGTTAAGCAGATTTTATAAAAGCATAAGTATAATTACCTAAGGACTTTAAGAATGAGTATCAAGAAACATATAGTTTTAGATCATTCATATATGCATGGTTTAAATTTTATGATTACCACCATACAAATGATCAAAGTGGTTGCAAAGATCATTTATCTAAAAAATTGCCTTATAATCGAATGCTATTGACCTTTTGATCACTCATTTTTCATTTAACGGTCTAAATCATTTCATGCTAAATTAACCATGATAATGATGTCTGATTGAAGTAAAATTTTGATAGTGTATAATAAATATCACCGAGATCATCGTTGCAAATTTTTGAACCCATCAATGATTTTTATCTATTAGATCATCATACAATCGTTCGTCACCATCGAAATTAATTTTTATTGATTGACATAGCTAGGGCTACCGGATTGAGCCGGCCTTTTGTAATGATACTCTAATAATAATTATTTAGATAATAAATGATGAAGATGGACTTTAAATTTTAAAATTATACCATATTCAAAAAAAATAAAAAAAAATATTTGATTGCAAAATATATTTACGATTGAAAATTGGTTAAAAAAAAATTAATTTTACGATCAAAAAATCAATTGTAAAATTTTTAAGTTATTTTAAATAAAAAAATTAATTATGGCATTTTCTGATCGATTTTTTGATCATAAATTTTATGATAAAAAGAATCAATCAAAAAAGTAATTTTACAACCAAAAAATTGATTGCTAAATTTCTAAACTACTTTAAACTTAAAAAATTAATTTTGGTATTTTTGATCAAAAAATTTACACCCAAAAAACCAATTGGAAAAAAATAATTTTGCAATCAAAAAATCAATCACTAAATTTCTAAACTACTTTAAATTAAAAAAAATAATTTTAGTACTTTTTGATTGATTTTTTGGTCAAAAAATTTGTGACTAAAAAATTGATAAAAAAATTAATTTTATGATAAAAAAATCATTGCTAAATTTTTAATTTATTTTAAATTAAAAAAAATAATTTTGGTATTTTTTGATCGATTTTTTGGTCATAAAGTTTTTTAATTTTTTTGATCAAAAAATGGATCATAAATTTAAATTTTAAAAAATTTTAGTTGGTGCTTTTTTTGGATGATCGTGATTATTTTTTTAAAAGAAGAAAAAAAAATTTATAAGCCCCCTGATGCGTGCTAATCTATAGCTATGGTAAGTGTACCAATCGATCAAGTAATAAAGTAAATGAGTAGAGTATCGCCTCTAGAGGATTGAAAAATAAGTACTAAAAAGCTCTTTTTTATGCTTTATTTAGAAGATCGATTTATAAAAATAAAAAATTAAAGAACAAAATAAAGAAATAATTAAAAATTTTTAGAAAATAGAGAGAGTATAATTATTAGGATTTTAAACTTAAGAGCAATGTGTTACTAAGGCAATCGATTCATCAACTCAGTCAATACAATATTTAGGTTATTAGATTAATTTTATTTCATGTGACGGTGGAGTTTCCTAGTTTATTCACTATCCTTTGGTCTAAGCATAGCAAAACTATCAATATTTATTAATTACCCTATGGTCTTGGTGTAATTTAAATAAATATTAATGCATTAAGTTTTGTGAAACCCTCTAATTAAAATACGCTGCGTCCAAAGTGCATTAAAATTTTCACATGCATATGAATTCTAATTTGATTCATAATACAAAGTATATAATCAAGAAGCAATAACATAGATGTACTTGGTCCGTAACATCTATGTTCATCAGATCAATTAGAAGATGGCCAGTAATCTAAAAGCATTAAGATTAGATTTATATACTCCTCATGAATAAAATTTAAAATTAAAAATAAATCATACTGAATATTGCATCAAAAGAGTGGCTACACCATAGCCTTAGTAAAAAAAAATTTAGTTCATGATAACAAGTTCAAAAATAGCAAATAAAATAAAAAGCATAAAGAAATTAGACTGTTTGATTGCTGAAATTGATTGTCCGTCGCTCTTGGTGTGGAGAACTTGGTGAAAAAAAAAGAAGCTCCTTGATCAATGTTCTGATTGTCGAAAGAAGAAAAAAATTAAAAACCCTTCCTTTTTTCTCAAAAATCTCTCTTCTCTTTCTACCTCTCTCCTCTCTCTCTCTTCTTTTTCTTTTTCTTTTTTTTACTGTCTCCCCTCTCTCTTTCTTTTTTTTTCTTCGGCAATAGCCGACTTTATAGGCTGAGAGGTGGATTTTCCACCAAAATTCTCTTAAAAATTAGGTTTAAAACTCTCAATATAAGTCAAATTAGGACTCTGGGTGATTCTGACCGTTGGATGTTGATCAGATAGTCCAAAAATTGCTTAAAAACCCTTTAAAATATTCCAGATCAAGTCAAAATTCATGGCAGCCGTCGGATTAGTCGTTGGATTGAATCTAGGCCATCAGATCATGCACAGAGAAGCCTCTGATCTTTAGTTTAAAGTCGAGATGAATCTCAGCTGTTGGATCTTGATCGGGAGCTGTAGATGCCATTCGTCAGCGCATGCATTTCGGCTGTCCGATCAAATCTCAGTGAAAGGCGCCCATCAAATCAGATAAAATTTCCAAATTGCCCTCTGTAGACCATGCATGAGCCCGGTATTGCATGGACCACCGCATTCTTCAGCCAATCGGAGTGCACTCTCCATGTGAAATTCCCAAAATGCCCTCCAATCGGTCCATCGTGCACTGGAAAAAATGTTGACGTCAGCCTAGCATCAGTGGGTCGGTCTGCTAGGTGTGGTCAAACCGAACGATCTACTGAGCCAATTATTTTTGAACCGATTTGAATCGGACCAGCTTTCTTTCTTTTTTTTTTTGAAATTCAATTTTAGGCTTGTTTGATGTCTGTTTTGCCTAAAATTTATTTCATTTAAATCAAAAAAATAAGATCTTCATATTGATAGCCTTCTTTTCTACATAAGATTAATAAAAGTATCAATTTTTAAAAAAATGAATTAATTTATTTTATAATTTAATACTTTTATTAGTATATTTTTACCACTTATCACACCCTCCAACTTAGTCATTGCTAGTTCCTTAGCAATATTTTATTTAATACCATATTTCAATAAGATTATCCATCAAAAAGATAAAATCTAGGACTAAAAATCAAAAAGTTTAGAAAATACTGTTAACTAAGCATTGAGCTTCAGAAGTAAATTTTGCAGTCAATATAATTAAAAACTTCCTTAGAATACATCAAAAATCTACAACACTTGTGTTCATGATGACTAACTTTAGCATTTCAATGTTAAATTTATAGGACAAAAGTATCATCTCTTATCACCTATTTTGGTCAATTTTCTATACATTCTCAATTTTATACTCATGAATTAAGGTAGCTTTCATACTGCCCCTTTTTTTTTTCCTGTACTGAGCATCCTGGCCTTCCATTTACTGTTTTATGTAAATTTTCACACTTGACCTAGGTGCAGAGATCCAGTTACTAGGCTTTGGATAATCCACATATACTCTGTCTTTTGCATTTTATTTTTAGGCAGGTAGCTCTTTCCTTAAATTCAAGTTTCTTTGATTAGAATGTATATCAATTACCAATTTTCAATGATAATTGAATCCTCAGTTGGCCTTATAATCAATACCTACTTTGCCTTGTTAGTGTGCATGTGCAATTGGAAGTGCTAATAGTCTTTTAATGACCTAAGTGGGCTGCTAAAAGTCGACCAATTAATCTACTTCTTTAACTCGTTACATTCATTAGCAAATAATTCTATCTTTTATCACTTGTCCAGTCTATCTTACTCAAGATTTTCTTCTTGACACATCTTTTTTTTTTTTACCCCCTAACTTATTCTACATTGTCTTAAAGGAGAAAGAAAAATAAATGGTGCAATAAAGGATAGGAAGGAATACACCTGATTTGATTCAGTCTGGTTCTTTAGAGCTTTGAAATTTTGCTTGAGCTCTCATTGATTTTTTCTGCAAAATTAAAAATACACATCAAAGTAATAAAAGAGCAACAATAAATTATTAAAAAATAAAAGAAAAGAAAAATGATCAAAACTAAAAAGAAAAGAAACAACCTATCTAGTAGTTCTGATTTATAGTCTTCAGCTTGACTTTCTTTGAGTTCTAAAGTAGATCAATCTGGTGCCACTTCAATTAGAATACTTTCATGTTTGATCGAGCCCTCTTTCAATTGGACAATGCTAGCTTTTATAGTCTCAAACCTATTTTCTACAGAATTCTCATACTGAATTATCAATAATATTAATTAGAAAATAAGTTTGATTATCATTGGAATGTTTAAGAACTTTAAAAATATTAAAAGTAACTTGTTCGTCTTGGACTCTAAGAATTAATTTTTCTTGTTGAACATCTACTAAAGCTCCTCCAGTAGCTAAAAAGGGTCTTCCTAAAATAAGGGGTACATCATAATCTTCTTTCATATCAAGAATAATAAAATCAACAAGGAAAATAAACTTGTTTACCTTTACCAAGACATCCTCCACTATATCTCTTGGATATTTGATGGATCTGTCGGCTAATTAAAGAGTAATAGTGGTAGACTTTGGTTCTCCTAGACCCAGCTTCCTAAAAATAGAAAAAGATATGAGATTAATACTTGCTCCTAAATCACATAAAACTTTATCAAAACTACAATCACCAATAATGCAAGGGATAGTAAAACTCCCTAGATCTTTTAGCTTCTATGGTAATTTATTTTGAAGTATTGCTAAGCATTCTTCATTCAAATTTATTCTCTCATGCTCCTTCAGCTTTTTTTTATTTGTTAAGATTTCTTTGAGAAACTTGGCATACCTGGGCATTTGAGTAATAGCATCTACAAAAGAAATATTAACATGTAAATTCTTTAAAATTTTGAAAAAGTTAGAAAATTCCTTATCTGGATGCTGTATTTATCTCTCTAGGAATGGTAGTGGTGGTACATAGGACTTTACATTTGGATCGGCAAACCGTATACCTAGAGACCATCCATCTGCTGGTTGTTTTGGTGACTGACGAATTTTAGTTGATGGTTCCTTATTTGTAGTTGGCTCTTTAGTTTCTTTCTTCTGATGTGGCTCCTCTAACTTTGTACCACTTCTTAGGATGATAGCATTGACTTGCTCCCTTGGATTGGTCTCCGTGTTGCTGGGCAAGGATCTCTAAGGTCTCTCGGAGATTATCTTAGCCATTTGATCTATTTGTATCTCCAAGTTTTGAATTGCTGCTGCTTGGTTCTGTCTAAGTTTGGCTTCTAAATTTTTTATAGTTGCTTCTTAGTTTTGCATAAATTTGACCATCAACTCTTCCATGTTGGACTTCTTTTTAGGTACTTGGAATCCCGGGGGTGGCTGTTGTGCTACATTTTGATTACTCCATGAGAAATTTGGATACTGCATCCACCCTTGATTGTATGTGTTGGAGTAGGGATTATTTTATTGCGGTCTAAAAAAATTACCAACATAATTAGCTGTATCAGTTGCTTTAGAAAAAAAAGGATTATCTATCTGACAATTGCTCGTATCGTGTCCTCCTCCACACAGATCATAGGTGATGCTCTGAACATGCATAGCTGTTCCCTTCAAGTTGTTGACTTCAGCTCTAAGGGCTGCAATTTTAGTTAGTAAGGTTGGCACACAATCTACTCCCTGCACAACTGCTAGTCTTTTTGGCATCATGCATTCTATTTGCCACTGATAGCTATTTGATGCCATCTCATTGATTAGATCAAAGGCTTCTTCCTCCATTTTTTGATTAATTATTTCTCCTACTGCTGCATCAATCATAGAACGATTAGTAGGAGATAAACCATTATAGAAAGTTTGTATCTGAGCCATACGGGTAGTTGATGATGTGGACATCTCCTCAGCAATTTCTTGAAATGCTCCCAAGCCTCATATAATGTCTCCATGTCCATCTGCATGAAAGAAGTGATATTGTTATGCATCTTGGTAGTCTTGAAAGATGGAAAGTACTTGGCTAAGAATTTTTGGGCTACGACATCCCAAGTTGTGATAGAACCTGCAGGAAGAGAATGAAGCCAACTTTTAGCTTTGTCCCGTAAAAAGAAAGAAAATAATCTTAATCTAATAGCATCATCCGACATCCCATTAATTTTAAAAGTATCACAAAGTTCAAGAAAGTTAGAAATATGGGCATTCGGATCATCATGCATGTGTCCACTGAATTGGACAGTTGATTGAATCATCTGGATCATCGTCGATTTTATTTTGAAGTTGTTTGCTCGTACAGGTAGTCTCCTGATGCTCGAAGCTGCATCGGCTATAGATGGTGTGATGTAATCATTTAATGGACGATGTACTGGTCAAATAGCTTCATACTATCCTTCGATCGCCATATCCAATCCTAGATTGATGTCGTTAGGATCTTCAGCTGCTATGTTTCTTTCTTGTTGTAGTCTTCTAATGGTCCTTTCAATTTCTAGATCTAAAGGTAGTAAGTTACTATGTCCAATACGTATCATGCACTGAATAAAATTTTTTTTTAAAAAATAATAAATATTAAAAATAAATTTCTAAAGTAAAGCTAGGATCAAAATTTTAATATTATTTTAGATATAATCCCCAGCAATAATGCCAAAAACTTGATGCGTGCTAATCTATAGCTATGGCAAGTGCTCCAGTCGATCAAGTAATAAAGTAAATGAGTAGAGTATCATCCCTAGAGGATTGAAAAGTAAGTACTGAAAAGCTCTTTTCTATGCTTTATTTAGAAGACCGATTTATGAGAATAAGAAATTAAAGAACAAAATAAAGAAATAATTAAAAATTTTTAGGAAATAGAGAGAGTGTAATTATTAGGGTTTTAAACTTAAAAGCAATGTGTTACTAAGGCAATTGGTTCACCAACTCAGTCAATACAATATTCAGGTTATTAGATTAATTTTATTCCATATGATGGTGGAGTTTTCTAGTTTATTCACTATCCTTTGGTCCAGACGTAGTAAAACTATCAATATTTATTAATTATCCTTTGGTCCAGGTGTAATTTAAATAAATATTAATGCATTAAGTTTTGTGAAACCCTCTAATTAAAATACACTGCGTCCAAAGCACACTAGAATTCCTACATGCATATGAATTCTAATTTGATTCATAATACAAGGTATATAATCAAGAAGTAATAACATAGATGTACTTGGTCTGTAACATCTATGTTCATCAGATCAATTAGAAGATGGCCAGTAATATAAAAGCATTAAGATTAGATTTATATACTCCTCATGAATAAAATTTAAAATTAAAAATAAATTATACTGAATATTACATCAAAAGAGTGGCTACACCATAGCTTTAGTAAAAGAAAATTTAGTTCATGATAATAAGTTCAAAAACAATAAATAAAATAAAAAGCATAAAAAAATTAGACTGTTTGATTGCTGAAATTGATTGTCCATCGGTTTTGGTGTGGAGAACTTGGTGAAGAAGAAAAGAAGCTCCTTGATCAATGTTCTGATTGTCGGAAGAAAAGAAAAAATTAAAAATCCTTCCTTTTCTCTCAAAAATCTCTCTTCTCTTTCTACCTCTCTCCTCTCTTTCTCTTCTTTTTCTTTGTTTTTTTTTTAACTGTCTCCCCTCTCTCTTTCTTTTTTTTCTTCAGCAACAGCAGACTTTATAGGCTGAGAGGTGGATTTTCCACTGAAATTCTCTTAAAAATTAGGTTTAAAACTCTCAATATAAGTCAAATTAGGACTCTGGATGATTTTGACCGTTGGATGTTGATCAGACGGTCTAAAAATTGCTTAAAAATCCTTTAAAATATCCCAGATCAAGTCAAAATTCATGACAGCCATCGGATCAGTCATTGGATTGAATCTGGGCCATCAGATTGTGCACAGAGAAGCCTCTGATCTTTAGTTTAAAGTCAAGATGAATCTCAACCGTTGGATCTCAACCGAGAGCTGCGGATGCCGTTCGTCAGTGCATGCATTTCGACCGTCCGATCAAATCTTAGTGAAAGGCACCCATCAGATCAAACAAAATTCTCAAATTGCCCTCTGTAGACCATGCGCGAGCCCGGTGTTGCGTGGACCGCCACATTCTTCAGCCAATCGGAGCGCACTTTTCCATATGAAATCTTCGAAATGTCCTCCAATCAGTCCATCATGCACCGCAAAAAATGCTGACGTCAGCCTAGCATCGACAGGTTGGTCTGCTGGGTGCAGTCAAATCGGATGGTCTGCTGAGCCAGTTTTTCTTGAACCGGTTTGAACCGGACTGACTTTTTTTTTTGAAATTTAATTTCGGGCTCGTTTGAAGTCCATTTTGTCTGAAATTTATTTCATCTAAACCAAAAAAATAAGATCTTCATATTATTGGCCTTCTTTCCTATATAAGATTAATAAAAGTATCAATTTTTTAAAAAATAGATTAATTTATTTTATAATTTAATACTTTTATTAGTATATTTTTACCACTTATCACCTCCCAATCCCAACCCTATCCCAGCCGCCCCTGATCCCAACTCTCCTCGTCGGCCCACCGCGACGGCCCCCCTTCCCCTCCTCGGTGACTGCCCATGGCAGGCCGCGACAGCCTCGCCTCATCGGCCTGCTGTGATGGCCCCCGCTTCCCTTCCTGGCCTATAATGCCCCCTCCCCTTTGGCCTTCCCCTCGTCGACCCACCTACGACGACCCCCCTTGCCATTCTCCTTGCCGCCACCTACCATCGATCTCCATCGTTGGGGGAATGCGGCGGCACGGGCAATCGGAGGACCGGAGTGTGGTACCGAAGGTATGAAGTAGCGGTCAGGGGGCGACGTGGATGGCTAGGCAGTGGCGTAGATGGCTAGGGGTAGGATGGGTGGTTGGGGTGGTGCGAGTGGCCAGGGAGCAATGCGGGCGGTGCAGGTGGCTCGGAGGCAGGACAGGCAGTCGAGGGGCGATGTGGGTGGCTAGGGGGCAGTGCGGGTGGTGTGGGTGGTCGGGGGCAGGGCGGGCAGTCGGAGGGCGGTACGGGTGGCTAGGGGGCAATACAGGTAGCCAACGATCGATAGACGGTGTGGATGCCAGGGGGCAGCGCGGGGGATAGGGTGCGAGGGACCGGTGGGCGGTGACGCTGGCGAATGAGGGTGGCAATGGACGTGGCACTGTAGGTGGGTGGAAGGATGGAATAAATAAATAAATAAATAAAATATTAAAAATAAAATATTAAAAAATATTTAAAAATATTAATAATTTAATATTTTATAAAAAATAAAATATATAAAAAATAAAATAATATAAATTTAAAATATAAAATAAAAATTAGAAACCAATTTTGCAATCAATTTTGAAAATTTAAATATTATAAAAAATAAATAGCGACCTATTTTGTGACTAATTTTATTAATAAAAAAATATTTAATAAAATTAACGATCGATTTTGCGATCGATTGTATTAATAAAAATTTTTTTAAAAAAAATAATGATCGATTTTGCATTCAATTTTTTTTTAAAATACTTTTCAAAATTTACAATCAAATTTATGATTGATTATTATTTAAATTTTTAGTTTATATTAATTTAATGATTGATTTTATGACCAAATTTTTTAAAAAAAATATTTTTCAAAAAATTTATGACTAAATTTTTTATCAATTCTTATTTAAATTTTTAGTTTAATATTTTTTTAATTAATTTAGTGACCAATTTTATGATCAATTTTTTTAAAAAATATTTTTCAAAAAACTTACAATCAAATTTTTGATCAGTTTGAGAATTAAAAAATTTATAATTTTTTTTATAAATTTTTATTTTTAGAAATTAGAAACTAATTTTTTTAAAAATTTTTAATTTTTAGAAATTTAATTGTTTATTTTTTTAAAAATTAGCAATCAATTTTTTGGTTGGAAAATCGATCATAAGTTTTTAATTTTTTTAATTTTTAATAATTTTAATAATTTTTTTCGATCGGTGAGTCAGTCGCTAAATTTTGTGATCAAAAAAATTGATCAAAAAATATTTTCAACCAGCCTTTTTACGACCAAAAGTTTCGATCGTAGAATCGATCGCTAAATTATTAGCGACCGATTTTTTATTTTTAGAGATCGATTTTTCGATCGCTAAAATTCTATATTCTTGTAGTAAAAGCTCTAGAGTTAGTTACGTTCAATGCAGATATACCCTTACATCTTATCTACATGCTATACCAGTGTCTCTACACTCCTTGGTTAAGAGAACAATCAATCCATATAGCATACAATGACCTACACTCGATAAATGTTATCGTCCTTGGTAACAACATATCATTTAATCACGAACAAATTTAAAGACTAAATGATAAATTTTTCTTTGTCGATTCTAAATAGTTCTAAGAACTTCACCACAGCACAGAAGTTTATTAGAAGATAAAAAAAATTAAGATGAAAAATGCTAAAATAATTTTTATTTATTTATAATTTATATATAAATATAAAAATTAGCACAACCATCAACAAGCTTATGATTAGCTTTAGGACACCATTCCCAACAATTCAGCCAAGTGAAACTCTAATAAGTACTGTCTCTACCATCATGACTATGGTCACGATATTAAAGAATGCATTTAGCTCCAAGACGAGTTCGAGGAGCTCATCAGAAGAGATCGATTAGATCGATTCCTTGGACGTCGATCAGAAAGAAGGAAAGATCGACCAAGAGTCCTGCCGCAACCTGAACCACCTTAAAGGGATGAGCCATAGGGAGATTGGCCCCCACTTGGGATCATCAATACTATCACTAGGGAACATTAGCAGGAGGCTAGTGGATCAGTGGGACTGACAAAGAAGCAAAGGACTGAGGAACCCATCACTTTTACTTCAGAGGATGCATAGGAGATTCAATTTTTGCATAATGATGCGGTTATAGTTACTTTAAATATTGCTGACTATGATGTACGTCATGTCTTAATTGATAACGAAAGCTTAACTGATATTTTATTTTATGATGCTTTCTCTAAATATCTATATCTGATAGTTGTCTAGGACTTATAAACTCTCCTTTAATGGGATTCATCGGTGATGCTGTACTAGTTGAAGGAATAGTTACCTTACTAGCTATGGTAGGTCAATATCCAAAGTAATACAAGATCCAAGTTGATTTTTTGATGGTAAAGATTCTCTTCACCTATAATGCAATTCTTGGCTGACATGGTTTGAATGCACTTCGAACTGTGGTCTTGACTTACTATTTGAAGATGAAGTTTCTAACAGGATATGGGGTCGAAGAAGTTAGAGAAGATCAATCTCTAGCATGGCACTATTACACCATTGCCTGATAGGGAGAAAAATAGCTAGATCTTTGCTTGGTGGATAGATTAGATGCCCATGATGATTTGATAGAAGAATAGGAGGAACCTAGCGATAACCTTGTTGCAGTCTCTCTAAATGATGGGCATGAGGATCACATGATTTAGATTGGCTTCAATTTGCAAGAGAAAGTTAAAAAGCAGCTCATTGCTTTCTTGTGAAAAAATGCTGATGTCTTTACTTGGGTCCCTACAGATATGCTTGGAATTGATGTAGAGGTGATGGAACATCGTCTGGGTATAGATCTGAAGTGCTGACCCATGAAGCAGAAGAAGCATAGCTTTGTACCTGAGCAGCAAAAGATAATTGTGGATGAGGTTGACAAGCTTCTTAAAGCCAAGTTCATCCGGGAGGTGTCCTACCCAGATTGGATTGCAAACGTGATCCTCATTAAGAAGGTGAACGATAAGTGGAGGATGTGCATCGACTTCATAGATTTGAACAAGACCTATCCAAAAGATAGCTACCTCTTGTCCAGAATTGATCAACCGATGGATGCGACTTTGGACCATGAGCTCCTCACTTTTATGGATGCCTTCTCTGGCTATAACCAAATTTGGATGGTACTAGAAGATGAGAAGAAAACTACTGATCGTGGTTTTTATTGTTATAGGATTATGCTCTTCGAGCTTAAAAATGCAGGTGCGATATATCGGTGTCTAGTAAACAAGATTTTTAAGAAGTAGATCGATCGCAACATGATGCTCTATATGGATGACATGCTTGTTAAAAGTCAATCTTCAATAAACCATATCGCCAACCTGAAAGAAATCTTCGACACTCCAAAAGTATAAGATGAAGTTGAATCCAACTAAGTATGCCTCCGGAGTAACTTCAGAAAAGTTCTTGGGATTCATGGTATCAAGACATGGCATTGAAGCAAATTCTGAGAAGATCCATGCTATCCAGGAGATGATGGCCTCAAAAACAATAAAAGAAGTTCAGCACCTAACAGGAAAGGTTGTGGCTTTGAATTGCTTCATTTCAAAGTTAGTCGAGCATTGCATGCCCTTCTTTCAAGTGCTCAAATAGCCAAAGAACTTCTGCTAGACCCCTGAATGTCAACGAGCCTTTGAGAAATTGAAGAACTACCTTAGCTCATCTCCTCTCCTTACCAAGCCCGAATCTGGTGAAGAATTGTTCCTATACTTGGCTATATCTCCCATTGCCATTGAAACTATCCAAATAAGGGAAGAGGCAAAAATCCAAAAGTCGATCTACTACATAAGCCGAGTTCTAAAGGATGCAGAAATAGATATACTAAATTAGAAAAGCCAACCTATGCTTTGTTAATTGCAGCCAGAAAGCTCCGACATTATTTTTAGGGCAATACGGTCACACTCCTTACTGATCAACCTATCAAAGCAGTTCTTCACCTGTCAGATACTTCTGAAAGAATAGCAAAATGGACAATCGAGCTAACTAAGTTTGACATTAATTTCCAACCTCGACCATCTTAAAGCTCAAATACTAGTTTATTTTATGGTAAAATGTACGATCCCAGACCCAGCCAAACCTGAAGAGCAAGAAGTTAGCACCCCCAAATTTCTTTGAAGAAAGAGCAGATCTCCCTGAAGACTTCTGGGCCTTGTATGTTGATGGTTCGTCTAATGCTTCTAGAGCAGGCACAAGCATAATTTTTATCGATCTAGATGGAGTTGTTGCTGAGTATGCATTGCGCTTTTTTTCTATAACTAATAATGAAGCAGAATATGAAGCTCTGATCATGGGATTAAGAATCATCAAAGAATTCGAAGTAGATCATGTGAAGATATACAATGATTCATAGCTAGTAGTGGGGCAGGTCAATGGTACTTATGAAGCTCGAGAAGAAAGTATGAAAAAGTATTTAGATAAGATGAAGAGCTTGATCTTGGCCTTCAATAGCTTCAATATTCAGTAGATCCCAAAAGCAAAAAATATTCAGGCTGACCTTCTATCCAAATTGGCTACACTAGCTTGAAATGAGTTGCCAAAGGAGGTCTTCTTCAAAGTTCTGTAATACCCAAGTTCGAAAGGATCCCAAATAGTAATACAAGTCGACCATGAGTCTAACTAGATCGATCCCCTGATCTTGTATCTTAAAGTTAGTATTCTCCCTAGAGACCCTAAAGAAGCTCGAAAGTTGAGAAATCTAGCCTTCCGTTATATTGTATATGAGAATAAATTGTATAAGAGATCATATTTCTTACCACTCCTCAAATGTCTCCAACCTTCTAAAGCTGGTTATAAATTGAAGAAAGTTCATAAAGGAATATGTGAAAACTATCTAGGGGCCAGATCTCTATCTTACAAATTACTTTAGAAAGATATTACTAGCTAACTATGCAACAGGATGCCATAGAATATGTAAGAAAATATAACCAGTGTCAAAGGAATGCCAATATTCAGAGACAGCCAGCTTCACAGCTTGCTCTCTTAAGTGCTTCTTGGCCGTTTGCACAATGAAGAATGGACAAACTTGGGTCCTTTCCTGTGGCATTTGGACAGCGAAAATTTCTTCTAGTAATAGTGGACTATTTCACCAAATGGGTTAAGGTTGAATCCCTGGCAAAGATCACTGAAGTTAAAGTACAGGACTTCATCTGAAAGTCGATAGTTTATAGATTCGACTACCTCGAACCCTCATTACTAATAATGGATGCTAGTTTGTGGAGAGTTCTATGAGGATCTGAATATCTTTCATCATTTTACTTCTATAGCTCACCCTCAGGCAAATAGTGAGGCCTGATAAGTACCATAAATTCACTAATAAAAGTACTAATTTATTAATTTATTAATTTATTAATTTTTATTTTTAAAAATTAAATATTTTTATTTATCTATTTTAGAAACTATTTTATCAATAAAAAGAGATCATTTTTTTAGTCACAATAAAATAAATTTGGAGCAAAATAGAGTTAAAACAGTCCCGATATAAATTTTTAAAGAAAAAAATAAAAAATAAAAAAATAAAATGGCTCAGTCGGCTCATCTAGCCAAGCCGCTAAAAGCAGCTCAACCAGCACATCCCAGCTCAGTCGGTGCATCGTTCAAGTCGGCTCAGCTAGAGAAGCCAACTCATTGATCCACGAAACTAGGTGTAGATTGCCAGCTCAATAGAAGGCAGTGAATCACAGGGCAACACATGGTGGACTAAGATCTTTAAAGGATTTACAAAAGTTCTCATGCGGCATTTAGCAGCAGTATCATCATTTTAGATAGTGCGACATGCAGTGATTGGTTGCAGTCTGCGGTACACTCGATCCAGACGATCCATGGGTATAGTAAATGCGCCATCAGATGGATGAGAAAGCTACTTGATAAGAGCACGATGTTGTCGTTAAGACACTATGTTTATCAGTTTAATTTGACTTCTTAAAATAATTAAAATTAGATAGAAAGCAGTGAGTCGGATCGAATCCACAGAGATGGCAGTGTTTTGATTTTTAAAAAAAAGAAAAATAGTTTTGAAAATAAAGTTGAAGTTGGAAATTATAAATAAAAAGCAAAAATTAAAAGATGCATAAAGATAAACTTGGTACTAAGATATACTAGTTAGATCTTAGCATCTACTTGCGATGAAATTAAAGAGCAATTAAAATAAAGAACAAAAATTTAAATTATAATTAAAAGTAATAAGCATGAATTTAAAGTGCATAAAAAAAATTTGCATTAATTAAAAAGTTTATAATTCAAATACATGAAATTTAAAAAGAACAAGAAAAGAAAATAAAAACTAAGAAATAATTGATCTTGATCTTGGATCGGCGTCAGCATTGAGATGGTATAGAAGCTAGCTCTTCATTGCAGCACCCATTATCTTGAAGCAGCCTCTAACCCAAGTATGGTTCTAACCTTTACCAAACTCCTTTCCATGACCAAAGATAGATTGATTTGGAGGCCTGGAGTCCTTTAAATAGAGTTAGGAAGGCTGGATATTTTCTTTATAGGAAATACGGGACTATAAAGATGTTTTAATCGAGAAATATGAAGAAATCTTGATAAAATTTGGATTAGAATAGCTCCTGGATTGAGTTCTATGCCTCTAGTGAAGTCTGGCCATCAGATCTAGATCAAATGGTCCCAAAAACACCAAAAACCATGTTTTAAAAGTCCAAATCGGGTCGGAATTAATGTGGACCATCCATTCATGTATGATGATGAAAATTTGGCTATTGGATCTTGTTCTGAGTGTTTTAATCAGGTCGGGAGCTTCCTGGGCCATTGGATCTAAGTTTGGAGTGCTTTCAGCCATTGGATCATGATTAGGGAGAGCTGGGAAAACCAAATCAAAATTGGAAACCACCCTAGCTGGTGGATCTTCATCGGCATCAATCTGGATGGCACGATGGTGCAATTACTGCTCATGTAGACTGCATAGACCGACTGCACCATAAACCACAACCAATCAGCGCATGGCAAGCCTTTTGAAATTACCATTTTGCTCCTATACATTGTGATGAATTTTCTATAAATCCTTTAGCGGTCTTGGTCCACCACGTGGCATGCTATGATTGGTCAAATTTTGCTGAGTTGGTAGTCCATGCTTGGATTATGGATTGGCTAGCAACTTTTGTGGCTTAGTCGGCATGTCGACTTGGCTTGGCTTTGTGGCCTAGCTTGAGAGCCGGCTGAGCCATTTTCTTTTTTTATTTTAATTTTTTTTAAAAAAAATTCATATCTAGTTTGTTTTAGCTTCGATTTGCTTCAAACTTATTTTATTATGATAAAAAATTGAGCTCTTTTTACTGATAATAATAATTTATTTTTTATTTTTATTATTTTTTAATTAATTTTTAATTAATAAAAATCTTAATTTCTTAAAAATTATATAAAAGTTAATTATTAATTCTTAAAAATAAATATAAATTAATTAATAAATTAATATTTTTATTGATAAATTTATGGTACTTATCACTATCAATTTAGATCTAATGGCTGTGGAGTTTTTCTATTTTGATTCGAATCCTATCAGCCTCCAGTGTGTGATTAGACGTCTTTGGATGGTCTCAATGATGATCTGACGGCCGATAGTGATCAAGGCACCCAGCACGATCTGATGGTCGAGATTTCATTATCAAGCCTGATCTAATGATCAAAATTCAATCCGACTTGATCTAGGCTTTTAAAATGTAACACCTCGAACCAACAAAATAGTATATTAAAAGATTTTTATTTAAATATGTATGATATTGATACCTTGAAAGATTTTTAAAGTAATATTAGTGGGTGTAATAGTTCTGGATACGATGGTGGTTATTCGCCATTTTGAATTCTAAAAAATTTCTAAGTCTGAAAGCTAGCACCTATAAGGGAAGCTATATAAAATATATATTTTCTTGGAACAAAAAGTTTCGATAATCGATCTTTAGGTGTTGGTAAGTTGTAAAATAATTTTTAATAAATTTTGGAGATCCTTTAATTTATTCGTTCAGAAGCAAGGAAGTTATAAAAATTTTGAGTTTGGATAATTTGAACTTGAACCCAAATTTTAGTTTCTTATTTTAAAGATTTTGACTTTTCTGATATTTTTATTAGTTTCAGGAAGGGGGTGTTTCTTATTTATATTTATATTTTAAAATTAATGAAGAGTAAAATAAATGAGGACAATCTGATTTGGAGTCAAGCTGACTCGAGTGACACTCGAGCTGACTCGATTTAGGGCTGAGCCAGCTCGATCAACGGAAAATTTTAGGAGCAGGTTAATCGAGAGGGTTTTAAGTGAAGCTTTTAAAAATAATTTTTCAAGGGATGAATGAGTAGCTTGAGGACATTAACTAATGTTTGAAAATATATTAGAGCACTACCTGTTAAGCTTGGGATTGGGTGGATTCTTCATGGAATGATATCTAGTAAATTTTCTTTAGTTTATTTATTTCTAAAACAACAAAACTATCAGTTCTCTTTTCTTTTGTTCTAGATTTTCTTGGTTGGAACGACCAGAAAAGAGAGGGAGAGGGCTAGAGAAAGAAGAGTCCTTATTTAAAAGTTCATAGAATTCAGTGGAAAATGAGAGGGTTTGAGGATAGACTGATTTAGAGGGAGAAAGTTCCTGGCGGTGGAAAAGAAAGAACTTGGTTCAGAACTTCTACAGGATTGTAGCACTTTGAGGTAAGGACTCTGATATCTAAACTAAGTTAAATTGAGTTCTCAACTATTCTTATCAGATTTAGAGATTTAGTAAGTTAAGGTATGCAATTTAAATTAAGTTTAAAGATAGATTATGCTTTTGTTGATATTGAAATTGGAGAGATGGATTGGTTATGAACTAGAATGATGTTAGCTGAATCTGAAATCAATTATAAGAATGAAAATAGAATTAAATAATTAGAAATTTATAAATTATGTGGAAGTTTATTTAGACCTAAGCTAAAGTAAGCAAGGATGAGTAGAAAGGAATAATTGAAAGATTTAAGTAAGAGTTTAAAAGCAGCATATTATTGATGATATAGGAAAAGGAAAGGGTTGGAAAGGTGTTTGAATAAGCCATTTAACTAGTAGCCAGTTGAGGTGAGTGGTTTTCCTATTTAACCTTGGTAATTTTCTTATTATATTTTGTTATGTGAATGACTTATTTTGGAAAGCAGCTAACTTGGATTATTCTTCAACTTATGTATATATATATATTTGTGCAAGTATGGAAACAAGCAAGGGATTTAGTTGAAATGCTACTGCTGAAAATGTATATTTAGCACATGTATATATTTAAATTGAGATAAGATTTCATGTTCATTAAAAATGTTCTAATTTTACTCTTTAGCTTTTGGAATATAATTTCTTAATAATTGGAAAGTTATTCAGCACGTGTTTTAAAAGGGTTATCCATCGGAATGATCAACCTATCGGTACATCCTATCATTCATATAAGCATAGCATTAGATAGCATCACAAATTGGAAACTCAGCTTGCCCAGTGGCGGCTTATTCATTACTAACATCAAACTCAGCTTGCCCAGTGGGGCTTATTTACATCATTTAGCATTAACAGCTACTTGCTCGTTACCTTTGGAAAGTGATGCTCTGGAGTGTAGCCAGTAAGAACCAATAGGCAGCATACATGAGCACAATATGATTATTACAAGGTATTGTTCTAATTTGGCATATTGTAGCATATGATGAATAAGTTTATTTTAATTGATTCAGCTTAACGATTTACATGAAAGGTTAAAGCTAGAGATTTCTATTTTCCATTGTTAAATAGTCTATTCACTCACTAAGACTTTCCAAGTCTCACCCCTCATTCTTTTATGTGCAGTTTGAAGCTTCTTAGCCAGGTTCGGATGTTGTATCATCATTTTGTCAGCACCTGCTTTGAGAAGTGAGGGCTAAGCTAGCTTAGGTTATGAGAGGAGTGTATTTTGAGGGTAGCATGTATGTGTATAAAACTATGATTTATGATATGTACTATATGGTGGTGTCACTTGGATCTGAAACTAATAAGTATGTTATATTTTGAATGACTTGGCTTGTGTAAAATGTATATAGTATGATTTTGTAAATGGAACCTTGAATTTGATTATGTAAATTATTGAGTTGAATTGTGATATTTGCTTTAGTAGATTCATAGGTTAAATTGAGTTGTATATGTTTATTGAGGATGAATTTAAGATATTTGTGGTGAGCATATTTAAATGATATTGTAGCTTAGCTTAGAATTTTTCTTAATCTTTAGATAAAGGTGGTATGTGGCACCGTCACCCGTAGCTAGTTAAGGGTAGGATGTTACATAAAATATGATTTTTGAGAATTTTGGGATCGTTTGATCAAAATCTAATGGCTAGAATTCAAGAAATTCAATAGGATACATCCAGTAGTGTTTTATTCCTATTTTTATTGGGATTTCTCTATTTTTTGCCAATCAAAACTCTTTCTTAGTCCCATATTGCCTAGAAACAAAGACTCCATGCCCTTCTACATCTATTTAAAGAACTCCAGGCCAGCAAAATCAATCATCTTTGGTCAAGGGAAGGTGATGATAAAGGATAGAGCCATGCTTGGGATTTAAAGTTGCTTTGAAGCAGATGGTGCCGAGAGGAGGAGCTATCTTCTACACCATCTCAACGCCAACATCGATCCAAGATCAAGATCAATACTAGTTTTTATTTCTTTTTTCTATCTTTTTAATTTCATGTATTTAATTTTTGAATATTAATTTTAATGCAAAATTTTTTATGTACTTTAAATTCATATTTTTTACTTTTAATTATAATTTTATTTTTTATTTTTTTACTTTTAATTGCTTTTTATTTTTATTATAAGTAGATGCTAAGATCTAACTAGTAGATCTTAGTACCAAGTTTAATTTTTTGCATAATTTAATTTCTATTTTTTACTTATAATTTTATTTTTTGACTTTAATTTTATTTTAAATTTTTTTATAAAAACCAAAAATTTTAAAACTAAAACATCATCTTCTCTATGGATTTGACCTGACTCACTACTATCTATATATTTTAAATTATTTAAAAAAATTAGAATTCAACTAATAAATATGGTATATTAATGATAATATCGTGCTCTTATTCAAATTTTTGACACCATTACTGAAAAAGATACGGATATTAAAATTTTTAATTTTTTTAATTTTTTTTATAAAAAATTATAAATAAAATTTTTAATCTTTTTAATTTTTTGTAAATATTGCTAACTAACTTTTCTTGTTTATTTTGCAAAAAAAGAAAAAAAGGAAAAAATACAAAAAAAATTAGGGCAAGGAGGAAGCTTTTAATTTTATTTGATGAGATCAATCCTAACCCTATGCTTTTTTTATTATTATTTACTTTATTTTTAAATTAATCTAAAAAATATTCACTTAAATCTAATTAAAAGCTTCATGATAAGAGTAGAAATCCAAATTATTTAGAGCATCCATCATACTAGTTTTATATTTATTTTATTTTTCTTTTGGTGATCGCTGGAGATAAGGTAAGCATATAAAGTTTTAATTAGTTTCATGCATTTAATTTAGTTGCATAGAATCCCCTGTCTGAAAGTGATTATGCATACTCATCTCTAAATTAACTTAAGGGCACAACCTATTAAATAAGATAAGATGAATATTTGATCATCCTTTCTTGGCTCACAAATAATCAACCAGCATCCTACATTGACCTAAGCCTTTAATTTTAAAATCAATTAAACATCGATCCTAGGAACTCGAGCTCAATAGGATAAGAAATTTTAAGAGTTGGATGTGATAGGCTTAGTCAGTTTGATTGGTGTCTAAGATAAGTGGCTCAGGGACTGCATCCGAAGTTAGCTTACCTGGCCAAGATAATTGGTATTTAAGGCAAGCAACGGGGGGACTCCCATCAATCTTACACTTACCTAGTCAGTTGATTGGCTGATCTTATACTTGGAGGGCTTAAAGATGATCTTGGTGGTTAAGAGCTGTCTAAAACTAGGACAACCCTTAGTTAGGATTATTTGCCTAATTTGATTGCTAACTAAAATATCAAACTTAATTAAAACTAATTCTTCTCTCTCTTCTTAGCTCTAGGACTCCTTAGGACCTTTTCTTTAGAACTCTTCTTTCTTTCTTCTTTTTTCTTCCTCCAAAAATAAATAAAAAAATAATATAAAAAATAAAATAAAATAAAATAAATAAAATTAAAAATAATAAAAAAATTATTAATTTTTTTAAAATAATAAAATAATAAAAAGTAATAAAAATAAAAAAAATCTAAAAAATTTTGAACCACATGTTAGGGTTGCACCAGTACATGCATGGTGGGAGATTGATTTTTCTGACCTAGTTGAATCCAATCATAAAATTGAATGACTGAACCATATTGAACCAAAAAATCAAATGGTTGGAAATCTTAGAGAAATATCTAGATAGATGAAGGAATATTTTATTTCTTCTATTTATAATCCATCGACTTGTATCTAGTTACCTGATATCCATGTTACCCACTATAAGATCAAGCCAACCATAATCTAGATGCTCCCATCCTTCTATGAAAATACTGATGAAGATTCTTACAAGCATCTGGATGAATTTTTAGAAGTCTGCTCTACGATAAAAATTTAAAATTTAACTGATGATGCCCTTAGATTAATTTTATTCTTCTTTTCTTTAAAGGACAAAGTCAAGTACTGGCTTGGCATAATAGAGAGATTAATTCAAACTTGGGCTGAATTACAATATGAATTTTTTAAGAAGTTTTATTCATAGGCCAAACCAACCCCATGAGGCAAGCTATCATTGAATTTGTTCAGCTTTCAGGAGAACAAATTCATGAGTGATGAGAGAGACTTAAAAAATTTCTTAGAAAATGCCCACACCATGGTCTATCTAAGTGGCAAATAGTTCAAACTTTCTATAAGGATTTAGGAGACTATTATAAACTAATGATAGATGTTGGGAAATGTGTTCCAAAGTCAATCATTAGTTTATTGATGGTTGAGCTACTTTATATTTATAATTAATTTATTAATAAATAAAATATATTTTTAATATTTTTCATTATAAGTATTCAACTTCTAACGAACTCCATTATTGTGATGAAGTCCTTAGGACTATTTAGCTTTAATAAAGAAAAAATTTATTGATTAGTCCTTAAATTTGTTCACGACTAAATGATAGGCTGTTAATAAGGACAATAGCATCTATCGAGCATAGGTCACTGTATGCCATATAGATTGATTATCCTCTTAACCAAAGAGTGTTGAGATATTGGTATAGCATATAGGTGAGATGTATAGGTACATCATCATTGAACGTGACCAACTTCAGAGCATTTTGCTGTCAAGAATGTCTCTGATGGGATATAGGTATAAGTGTCCCTTTGACCTGAGATCATCTCAGTGACCTGTAAGCAACTTACTGTGCTTTAGAACCAGACTAACTAAATTTCTAATTTAGTAACAGAAGGCTTCTAGGCATAGTCAAGTACTTGCGAAGTTAGAGTATGATCAAGATAGAATTGACCACTCCAAGAGTTGGAGAAGAATGTATCACTATATTTTAATATAGCAAAATCTTGGCCAGGATAATCCATCAGATGGATTTGATATTTTGAAATACAATATGGACAATCTGATCAGAGTTGACAGTTGAACTTTGAGGTGTCCTACAAGCATTTTGGTTAAGGGGATAAATATTTGAAAACTATATCCACATGGGTTCTAAGGATGTTGTTCTACACATTCGACCTATCCGATCATCGGGTACCATTGCTAGATGATTACTTTAATTGGTATAAAAATTTATTTTTATGCTACCGACTTAGGTTCGGATCTATGAGGTCACACACATTAGAGCTTATGATCTGATCGGATGGTTGATCAATGATTAAGAATCATTCTAGGGTTAAACAATCAATATTGGTACTTAACCTAGTGTGCAAGTGTTATAGGAGGATCGATTAGCAATTAGATTGCTAATTAGCTTAATTTGATTAAGTCAGAGGACTAAGATTAATTCTAATTAAATATAATTAAATTAAATTTAGTTTGGGCTTGATTGGATCAAGTTCAATTGACTTATTGGATAAGCCAAGTGCAAGGAAGAACCAGTCCTAGTCTAACTAGGACTCGGGTCAACCCAACTTTCTAAATTGATTAGAAAATTAAATTAAAATTAAGTCTAATTTAATTAAGCTTTTAAATGGGTTAGGATCTTATTTAATTGAGTTGGTTTACTCTTATTTTATTTGGTTAAAAGATCTTGTTTGACCAAGTCAAAATAGGAGTCCTAGTGTGACTAGGACTCCCTAACCTTGCGCCATCTTAGCCCACGCACCCATGCCCATTTTTCTTTATTTTATGCATGGGATCTCCCCTCCCTGATCATCACGCACACCCCTCTCTCCCTCCTTTTCTCGTAAGGCAATTTGTTGGAAGACCAAGTCAAAAGGGGAGTTAGTTTTGCTTTAGGATTCTATGAGATAGAGTCCTTGTTGACCAAATCTTCTCTCCCTTGTGTGCCACCCCCTCTCCTATTTTTTCTCCACTATTTCCATGGTGAGAAAGGAGAATTTTATGCATTCTCCCTTATTGGATTCACAAAAAAAATCAAAGGAGCGGTGCCCAAGAGTTGGGCGCCCCAACCACTTGCCAAATCTAGTCCTGCCTTGTCTAGTTTTTGACCTAGATAAGGACTCTTTTTTTTCTATAAATTTTGGATGAATTTTAGCCTAATTTTTTATAAAATATAGAGCATTGGGAGAGATTTGGGGTGTACAAAAATTAGAGAAATAGGGTCCTTGGGTGTGGGGTTTCCATAGGCACCAAACTAGGTGTCTAGGTGAGAGAAAAGAGAAGAAGAAGAGGGCTTCTTCTAGGGCTATTTTATTCTTCATCTCTCCTTCTTCTTTTGAGTTTTTTCTAAGAGAGTCTCAGATAAAAAAACTCTCATATTTCTTCTCATATTTTTAAGAGTCTAAGTTTTGAAGAAGGGAGTTTGGATCGACCATCGAAGAAGGATCAGTACGGTACTAGCATGCTATGCTGATTTTCTGCATCGGACTTCAGATCAGAGTTCGTAGGCTTATGTGGACGGCTCCTAGAGCCTAGATGTATATACCGCTCATGACTTTATCCTCAAACCTAGATTAACAAATTAGAACGTCTAACTTGCATAGGTAATAGATCTGATCTATTAATTTTATACCTGTATTAGATGTAGTGTAGATCTAGGTTGATGTGATCAACCTTTCCTTCTCCTTTATGTTTTTAATTTTTGATTTAATATCATGTATTGATCATGTAATAGATCTAAGATCTAGATATTTACATATTTATTTAAATAAATATTTAATTTATTTAAGTCTTTCATTGTCTGATCCTAAAAAAGTTTCAAGATCTACCTGTGAAACCCTAGATCTAGTTCCTTCAATTGGTATCAGAGCCTAGTTTCTTATTACATAATTTTTGTGCATGTTTAGATTATTTCTTAGATTAAATTTAATTTATAATTTAATTATTAAATTTAAAATTAAAAATCTAAATCTTGCGAACTGCCATAAGATTGTCTTGCTGTAAGGTTTACCCCTTACAGTGAAAAGATTGTCCTAGCTTATGATGATCTGACTCTAATCATAAATTTATTAGATTTGATTTAATTTTATTTATAATTTAATAGATTTAAAATAATTTTAGATCTAAAAATAAAATATTTTAGATTGCACAGATTGCCATAATGTTGTCCTGCTGTAAGGTCTACCCTTTACATTAGAAAGGTTGTCCTAGTACGTGTTGATCTAAAATATTGATCATAAAATTTTAGATTAGATCTAAAAAATTTTATGATCTGATTAAAAATATTTTAATCTAATTTTAATTATCATAAATATGTTATATTTGATCTAGGAAGATTTATGATTGATTATTATTGAAACTATTTCAATTACATGAACCTGTTTAGATTAGATCTAAAGTAGTTTCATGTTTATTTTGCTTGCATATTGATTATGAATCAAACATGCAACATGGTTGATAGAACTATTTTATAAAAATATTTTATAAATATAAAAATTATTTTTGAAAAGCCAAACCCCAATCCTTAGCTCAAAACTTAGTTAAGAATTAAGAAGTTGTTTGATTAGATTCTAGGATTATAAATTGAAGATCCTATGACACGAATCATAACACATTGGGTTAATGGGGATTAAGTCCATTAATTGGGTTAGACCTAAGGTTAGATTAAAGAATGGACTTAATTAGAGAATTTTACTAAATCTAATCAATTATTTTCTTAGATTAGGTCAACGATTCTCTAGATCAATTACAATAGTTTTAGTTGGTCAAGTCCATGTCTTTAATAAGAACTAAATGGACTTGATTCTTGGCTAAGAGGTTTAGCTCGAACTGTTAGGTTGATCTAATCAAGACTAATTAAACTAGTTGGTGTCTAAGATAAGTTTGGCACATACGATCAATGGTTTTTAATTGGCAATCCGCTTACCTAGCCATTTTTGATGGTGTCTAAGGCAAGCTTTGGAAAATCCTTCCACCGATCTCACTTACCTGACCTTCTTGGTGAGATGGAGTTTTGATCAGATCACTTGACAATTTGAGTTGACCCATGTTAGCTCGATAAATCAGTGTGACTGATTTAGGTGCTCCTAGATCAGCTTGTTTGTGGTTTCCCTTAAGCTAACTTGGTGAAGCTAGTAGGAGGATCATGACAAGCTGGTTAATCCGACCTACTCACTTCTATAAATAAATTCTCTAAAATTATTAGATCCCTAAAATAAAATAGTTATATGATAATTGGATCATAACCTCCCATTAAAATGGATGATAATGGGTCCATCAGATGGATAATCATTGGAGGTCCAAAGGCCTGGTGCTTATCGATTGATGGAATTATCATTCATTATATAATCTCTTGGATACATCTTTCTAAATGGTGGTCAGGTGGGCCAACCAAAATTAGGCCTGATCATTCATTGGTTAGATGGGCCAAGTATGGTCATGTTAATGGTTGGACCTAACTGGACCCTTTTCTGAGAAGGCCAAAGCCAACTGATCAGGGGCTGGGGCAAAATTTAATTACTAGAAGTAATTTGGAGAAACAATTGGTTATGAACCTATCCTTAGATGTACATGGGTGGGCCAACCAAAGTTGGGCTCGTGTACAGTCCATGTGGATTCTAGTACTCACTAAGAAATTATGATAATTCCTCGGATTAGAGGTAGAGGTTACCAATTCGAATAAATAGTGAAAGAACCTTTTGATTAAAGTCCAAATCTTTAGGTTTAATGAATCAATTACTAATTAGGTTATATTTTTTTTATGCAGATATGATCACTTTCTTATCGCTCTGATCATTGTTGGACAATGATAAGTTGGTGGGATCCAACTTTGGTAGTTGGTATCGAAAGTTGAAGATAGTCCTAGAGCATGAACGGATCCTATATGTGCTGACAGATCCTGCACCTGAGGAGCCAGCTGCCAATGCACGTGAAATAATTAGAGATACTTACCAAAAATGGCTCAGTGATAGGACCATGTGTTAGATATATGTGCCTCAGAAGTCGGAATTGGCTGACACTTGTAATACACTTCTAGGGGCAAAATTATAATTTGGACTAATATCAATAAAATGGGTTATTTTGTATCACATATGTGTATTTAGTGTCTGTGATACATTCTTTGAATTAATGGTAATGATAATTCATATTTTCAAGAGTTGAAAATTTAAGACATGAATAATCATTATTAACTCATAAAATGCTTCCGACCATAGGATCATCACGAGGATGATGATTGATCCGAAAGGTTGGTGTACAGTCGCTTCTCTTTAGTAGATGAGTCTTGAGTCTACGGTATGGAGACACCGGAGCGAGAGTACAGGTACTCGTTAGAGAACGAGGGCACTGAGCGTGACCACCTCGAGTAGTCATTAGGGAGTCTACCTTCTCGTCAATGACTGACTCGATGCTGCAGTAGTGTGTCTGGTTCTTTGACCTGAGATGCATCGGATAGTTCACCTTGAGGGTGTTATAGTTTGACTACATACCATTACTCGATCTCCTAGCCATATGGAACCCTGAGGTGTATGTTGGCTATAGCATGTTCATTGTAGGAACTGGATTGCATCAAGATGGAATCTATCTACCTCGGTGGTAGAGGAGCAGCCCTATGATGATCATGAGAATCAAGTCCAGAAGTCCATGGCCATGGCAGAGTGAAATAATAGAAAGAGTTTCTATTTAGATTTTCACATTCGGACTTGAATCGAATGATTACATCATATGACAGAGACTAGGGTTTGACGAGTTCACCTTAACCCTAATCTGATCGGGGCTCAAGATAGAAGAACTTAATCACACAGGTAGCTGCACCAAGAGGTTCGCATTCAGCTCTGATGGGTTGCCACCATATACTGCTAGGTGTCACTGGTGGATTTTGGGAGCAATTAGAATGATTTAGATGATCGATCATTCTAGCTGTTCGAATCAGAAGAGTTCTGATCCATCGAAAGGAGTTTCGATGATGTCGATGATAGAGATCATGACATATCCCATTACCATACAGAACTGAACCTAACTGGGTCACACACAAATAAGGGTTTGAATCTGGTGATCATCAATTGAACTGATCTAGTTCAATTGATCTGAATGAGATTCAATTAGGTTCAAGGAAAATCGTGCTAGCACTCGATTGAACCTAACGTTCTTCTTTTACTATCATAAATAAGTTGTCCTGACTGAGCCAAAGGAGTTTGTGCTCAATCAGAGGCCTTCATATGGTCTGACTGGAGGTTGTCCAAGTCAGAAAAGGTTGTCTTATTTTGTAAGACATTACCTGCCATTTTTGGTCACCTGCCATTTCTCATGTTCTTTGACTTTGGTCAAAAGTCTGACCTTTGACTGGTCAAACGTTGACCATTGACACTTTGACTTTTGACCACATGTCATGCACCTATTGGAGAGCTGGTGGGGGCCTGTCCCCCTGCCAGAACCTGGCAAGGAGGAGGGCGCACGCCACCCTTGGCGTGTGCCCAAGTTGGAGGCGCCTAGGAGTCCCTTGTTGGACAAGGGACTCCATCTCCTTTTTGGATTCCAATTAGAGTTCTCCTAAGAACCAACTTTGACTGGTCTTAGGTGCCCTCTAAGGAGGAATCCAGGGGACTCTATTTCCACCAATCAGATTTAGATCTGATTTCACAAAGGGTTGTGATTGGTTGGGAAGAAGAGGAGTTGGATCACAGCTTAGTCTATAAATAAGACCCTGCGCCCAACTCAAAAAAAAAAAAAAAAATTGAGAATTGAGATTTCCCACCCAAGGCTGCCTCTCCCTCTCCTTCCTCCATGCCAAAGCATCTTCTCCCTCTTGCTCTCCACGTCCAAAAAGTGTTTTGGATTCTTGGTTGGTGCGATCTCAGATCAAGAGAAAGGCGACTGAAAGCTAGAAGGCTGCGCTGCTGCAAAAGGACGACTGCTGATCTTCAAAAAGAGTTTTGAAGATCCTCCAGATCAGATCCAGATCTAATTTTTGGAGATGTGATAGAGAAGAAGAGGATCTCCTAGATCCCCAAGTGGATACCGGTAGAGGCCAGGCACTTGCGTGGCTAGATCCAGAACCTTCCGCTGCTCAACAGGATCATCAACGGGTAATAGGATTACCCACATCAAGGTAAATTAAATTTGATTTAATTTATCTAATTTTATTTTAATTATTAAAATAATAAGAATTAGATCTAAAATATCTTAAGATCTGATCTAGATCAAAGAGAAAAATTTTTGAAATATATCTCTTGATCTGATCAGATCTGAACGAACCTGGTCCGAAAAATCAGGATTTTCCTTCAACTGGTATCAGAGCCAAGGTTCTAAAAGTATTTAGATCTAATTTTAAATTTATTTTAATTAAAAAATAAGTGATTTTAGATGTCACATGAGATGTGATCAGATCTGAAATCAGAAAAAATTAAAATTAAATGATTTGGATCTAAGATTAGAAAATATGCATGACTAGTTCTAAAATAGAATAGTTCTATAGAATAGTCTTGCATGTTTTCAATTTAATTTGATTAAATCATATTTTAGATCTATTTATTTACTATTTTTTGATATTATAATTATTATAATAACATCTAAAAAATAGCAAATAAAAATTATTTAATTTTAAACATCATATGAGATATGATTGATGCATGTCTAGACTAGTTGTAGAATAGTTCTACATAATTATCTAGATTAGAATTTATTTTGATTAGATCAATTTAAATCTAATTTTTTAGATTATTATGAGATAATTTAGATCTGAAAATATGCATGATTCGATACATGAGATGTATGCAAAATATGCCATGATTAGATCTAATTTGTATATGAGATATATGATATAGATCTAAAACTGTTTTGTAGTATTGCATGTTCCTGATTAAGGCGTTCCTCTTGGCCGTCCGGTCATAAGAACGAAGAAAGGATTTAAAGGCCCTCTCTTCCCATTCGATGGGGTGTTCTTATGATGTGTAGGGGTGCTGCGTGTTCGTCCTTAATCAGAAACCCAAAACTTACTTTCTGCAAAACCCTAGATCCTGAAACCCTAGGATTTATTGTGCATATTTTATTTATGAACCCTACTTAATTAAAGAATTAAGATTATGGAATATTAATTAGGTCTAAAATTGAGAATTTTAGATCTAAGACATATTCATAATACTGGGTTCGGGCTTGGGTAGCTCAATTAGGTCTAAGCGGTTGATCAAACCGAATCAAGAGTTGGTTAGATGGGATCAACAATGCTTAAATTGACCAGCCTAATAGGATTAAGTCTGGGTCAAGATCGAGTCACGATCAAGCAAGACCTAATTAGGCTCAGAGGTTAGAGTCTGGATTGTAGGCTAACCCAATTGGTTCTGACTCAACAATTTGGTGTCTAAGGTAAGTTTGGCACATACGACCGACTGGATTTTTAATTGGAAGCTACTCGACCTGAATGCATTCTTGTACGAGTTAATGGCATATTCCTTCCACCGGATCTCACTTACCTGGCCATATCTGTTGACACAGTTCTGATCTGAGGTGGTCAATAATCCGAGCTAACCCATGCCACTAGGTTAGTCATAATTGTTATGACTATGACAAGTCTAGTTTAATGAGACCTGAATCAATTCTCCCTAAGAAAAGATTAAGTCTGAGGTCTTCCACCATTGTAGATGTGCGGGCCCTTCCCGGGGTTGATTGTTCTCGGCTGGATACAGTGGCTCAGTTGCACCGGGAAGATGCAACCATGTCTATTAGGCATTGGATGCTATGGGCTGGAGGATGAGTTGGGCTCAATATTTCTGGATACGGTGAGAGACTCAATTAGGAATCCAGTCTATGCAAATGGTGGGTCTGACTTAACTAAGGAGTGGATCAATATTCGGATACGGTGAGATTCATGAATTAGAGACCAAGTTTGGGTGCACCATGATTAGAGAATCATTGAACAAGAGTTGTTCACTCATTGGCTAACCCATCACCAATAACTGTTAGGTGAGGTGATGAGTCAGTTGGTGAGACCGCACCACCCACTAGAAATCATTAATCATGGAGATTTTTCGCATCTCTACAGAGGGAGTGTAGGGATCCGAGAAAATAGTGGGAGCTAATTTGTTTAAAAATAAAATTTCCCTAAACAAATTGGTCAAGTCAATAATTACAGTATCTAACTAGAATCTTTGACTCTCTATAGGAAAAATGTCTGCGTCCAACCCATTGGCACGTATCCTGGACACACATAGACTGACCGGACCCAATTATAAAGATTGGCTCAGGAACTACAAAATTATTTTGGGTTTCGAGAAGTTAACCCATGTTATTGGACCAGGACCCTCCCACCTTACCAGCCCGTCCATCCACTGAACAGAGAGCGTCTCTGAAAAAATGGATAGACGAAGATAATAAGGCCAGATATTACATGTTGGGCTCGATGTCTGATGAGCTCCAGCGCCAACATGAAGATATCGGGACTGCTCGCCAAATGTTGGCTCACCTGCAGGAGATGTTTGGTGAACAGAGTCGCGCAGCCAAAGTATCAAGTCACGAAATGACTTTTTAAGGCTAAGATGCGTGATGGGCAGTCAGTCCAAGATCACTGTCTGACAATGATCAAGGACATGGAAGAGCTTGAGAAGCTCGGTGTGAAGTTAGACTTGGATCTGCAGAACGATATTATTCTGCAATCCTTGACTGATGCATATGGGCAATTCATCATGAATTACCACATGCATAAACTTCAAAATTCCTTGGCCGAATTAATGAATATGCTGGTTCACCGCTGAGCTTTCTATGAAAGGTTCTAAAGGCTCAGTTCTTGCTATGGAACGGACTTCTTCCAAAAGAAAGTCTTATGGAAAGAAAAAGAAGTCTGTGAAAAAGCAAGAAGGTGGAAGGATCAAAGAAGAAGAAGGCAGAGCCGAAGAAGAAAGGCCGATGTCAAAGGAAAAGTGTTTCCATTGCAACAGCGACGGCCATTGGAAGCGGAACTGCCCTACTTACCTGGCCACCCTGAAGAACAAGAAGGAAGGTCCTTCTGGAGGTATGCTCGTTATTGAGTCTAACCTTACGGTTTCTTCTGCATCCAGTTGGGTGCTTGACTCTGGTTCTAGTGCTCATCTGTGCACTTCCATGCAGGGTCTTGAGGATAGCAGGAGGCTGAGGGATGGAGACATGATCCTACGCATCGGTAATGGAGCAAGAGTTGCTGCAGTAGCCGTGGGAACATACCCTCTTCGATTACCATCTGGTTTAGACTTAGTTTTGAAAGACTGTTATTATGTGCCTGCAGCTAGCAGGAATTTGATTTCTGTTTCATGCTTAGCACAAGAAGGCTATGTGATTACCTTCTTTAAGGACCATTGTAACATTCTTTATGAAAGAAATAAAATTGCAAATGGTTTCCTTATTAATGGTCTTTATCAGCTACATATTGATGTACCTATTCTAACTATCGAGCAAAACGTGAATGCCAAACGACCTAGGGATAGTCCAAATGACAGATATCTATGGCACCTGAGATTAGGTCATATAGCAGAAGATAGGATCAACAAATTGGAGAAAAATGGGCTATTGAGTCCATTGACTTCCGAGTCATATCCAACTTGTGAATCTTGTCTTCAAGGCAAAATGACTAAACTCCCTTTTGTTGGACATGGGGAGAGGGCCACAGATCTCCTTGCCCTAGTACATACTGATGTGTGCGGCCCATTTGATGTGCCGGCTAGAGGCAATTTTGTCTACTTCATTACCTTTACCGATGATCTGTCTAGGTATGGGTATGTGTATCTTATGAGACACAAGTCTGAAGCTTTTGAAAAGTTCAAAGAATTCAGACATGAAGTAGAAAAACAAACTAAAAAACCCATTAAGGTTCTTCGATCAGATCGAGGAGGTGAATACCTTAGCCGAGAATTCCTAGACTATCTCAAGGAAAAATGGCATAGTCTCTCAATGGACTCCACCAGGAACACCTCAACTCAACGGGGTTTCAGAATGGAGAAATCGGACTCTATTGGATATGGTTCCGATCCATGATGAGCTTCACAGACCTCCCTGATTTTCTTTGGGGACATTCATTGTTAACTTCAATTTATCTACTGAATAGGGTTCCCTCTAAAACCGTTCCTACCACACCGTATGAGATATGGCACGGTAAGAAACCAAGTCTGAGTCATCTCAGAATTTGGGGTTGTCCGGCTCATGTCAAAAGACAACAAGCGGACAAGTTAGAGTTTAGGTCCTTTAGAGCTCGATTCATAGGATATCCTAAAGAGTCATTAGGATACTATTTCTACATTCTAGAAGACCATAATGTCATTATGAGTCGACATGCCATCTTTCTTGAAAAATAGTTTATTCAAGATAGCGGCATTGGAAAGCAGATTAAGCTTGATGAGAAAGTCTCACAAGTACAACGAGCTAAGGACCAATTGGAACCAAATCAGGTTGAGCCAATAAGAACACTACCTCCTCCACCTCGTAGATCGGAAAGAGTTTTCCATCCTCCTGAAAGATACTTAGGTATTATTTCAGAGGAAATGTTCCTCGTAGGTAATGGTGCTCATGGTGATGATCCCAAAACCTACAACGAGGCGATATCAGATATCGACTCCGAGAAATGGCTAGAGGCAATGCAGTCAGAAATTGACTCGATGCACTCAAACCAAGTCTGGACCTTGGTAGATCCACCAGAAGGTATAGTACCTATTGGGTGTAAATGGATCTTCAAGAGAAAGATTGGTGCAGATGGGAATGTGGAGACATTCAAGGCTAGACTAGTGGCAAAAGGTTATAGTCAATGCGAAGGCATTGACTATCAGGATACCTTTTCCCCAGTGGCTATGCTAAAATCCATCCGCACATTGCTTGCCGTTGCAGCCTATTTCGATTATGAAATATGGCAAATGGACGTGAAAATGGCATTCTTAAATGGATATCTTGAGGAAGATATCTATATGGAAACAGCCGCTAGGTTTCACATCCAGTGATACTGATCACAAGGTTTGCAAGCTGCAAAGGTCCATATATGGACTTAAGCAAGCATCTCGGAGCTGGAACACTCGTTTCAATGATGTGATCAAAATGTTTGGTTTCATCAAAAATGAAGAGGAACCATGTGTTTTCAAAAAGGTCAGTGGGAGCGCTGTTGTCTTCCTCGTATTGTACGTGGATGACATCCTCCTTATTGGGAATGATATTCCCATGTTGACAACAGTCAAATTATGGTTGTCCAAGGAATTCTCCATGAAAGACCTAGGTGAAGCATCCTTTATTCTAGGAATTAAGGTCTATAGGGATAGACCGAATAGGATGCTAGGACTTTCACAGAAGATGTACATAGAGGAAGTACTAAAGAGGTTTAGTATGGAAAACTCTAAGAGGGGATTAATACCCTTCAGACATGGTATTCATCTTTCCAAGAAGATGTGCCCTAGCACACCTGAGGAAATAGAACGCATGAGCAAGATCCCTTATGCTTCTGCAATAGGGAGCCTCATGTATGCCATGCTATGTACACGACCTGATATAGCCCATGCTGTGAGTGTCACAAGCAGATATCAGTCAAATCCAGGTGAAGAACACTGGACTTCTGTGAAATGTATCCTTAAGTACTTGAGAAGAACTAAGGATATGATGTTGGTCTTTGGTAATGGAGAACTCCAAGTCCAGGGATACACAGACTCGGATTTCATGTCCGATATAGATGATCGAAAGTCGACATCTGGGAGTCTGTTTGTGTGCAATGGTGGTGCTGTCAGCTGGAAAGAGTTCCAAGCAAACTGTGATAGCAGATTCCACCATGGAAGCAGAATATATCGCTGCATCAGAGGCTGCGAAGGAAGCATTCTGGTACAAGAAGTTTGCTGCAGAAATTGGAGTAATGCCATCAGATGCCATTCCTCTATACTGCGACAACAATGGCGCCATAGCCCTTGCTAAGGAGCCGAGGTCTCACCAAAAATCCAAGCACATTGAGCGGCGATACCACCTCATCCGCGATTACCTCGAGAAAGGTTACGTCGAGGTCAAGAGAGTCAACTCCACAGATAATGTGGCAGACCCACTTACAAAGCCGTTGGGCCAGCAGAAGATCGAAGCCCACCTTGAGAAGATGGGACTTAGACTTGTAGCCAATTGGCTTTAGGACAAGTGGGAGATTGTTAGATATATGTGCCCTAGAAGCCAGAATTGGCTGACACTTGTAATACACTTCTAGGGGCAAAATTATAATTTTGACTAATAATCAATAAAATGGGTTATTTTCTATCACATATGTGTATTTAGTGTCTGTGATACATCCTTTGAGTTAATGGTAATGATAATTCATATTTTCAAGAGTTGAAAATTTAAGACATGAATAATCATTATTAACTCATAAAATGCTCCCGACCATAGGATCATCACGAGGATGGTGATTGATCCGGAAGGTTGGTGTACAATCGCTTCTCTTTAGTAGATGAGTCTTGAGTCTATGGTGTGGAGACACCGGAGCGAGAGTACAGGTACTCGTTAGAGAACGAGGGCACTGAGCGTGACCACCTCGAGTAGTCATTAGGAAGTCTACCTTCTCGTCAATGACTGACTCGATGCTGCAGTAGTGTGTCTGGTTCTTTGACCTGAGGATGCATCGGCAGTTCACCTTGAGGGTGTTATAGTTTGACTACACCATTACTCGGTCTCCTAGCCATATGGAATCCTGAGGTGTATGTTGGCTATAGCATGTTCATTGTAGGAACTGGATTGCATCAAGATGGAATCTATCTACCTCGGTGGTAGAGGAGCAGCCCTATGATGATCATGAGAATCAAGTCCAGAAGCCCATGGCCATGGCAGAGTGAAATAATAGAAAGAGTTTCTATTTAGATTTTCACATCGGACTTGAATCGAATGATTACATCATATGACAGAGACTAGGGTTTGACGAGTTCACCTTAACCCTAATCTGATCGGGGCTCAAGATAGAAGAACTTAATCACACAGGTAGCTGCACCAAGAGGTTCGCATTCAGCTCTGATGGGTTGCCACCATATACTGCTAGGTGTCACTGGTGGATTTTGGGAGCAATTAGAATGATTTAGATGATCGATCATTCTAGCTGTTCGAATCAGAAGAGTTCTGATCCATCGAAAGGAGTTTCGATGATGTCGATGATAGAGATCATGACATATCCCATTACCATACAGAACTGAACCTAACTGGAACTGGGTCACAAACAAAACAAAGGTTTGAATCTGGTGATCATCAATTGAACTGATCCAGTTCAATTGATCTGAATGAGATTCAATTAGGTTCAAGAAAATCGTGCTAGCACTCGATTGAACCTAACGTTCTTCTTTTACTATCATAAATAGTTGTCCTGACTGAGCCAAAGGAGTTTGTGCTCAATCAGAGGCCTTCACTATGGTCTGACTGGAGGTTGTCCAAGTCAGAAAAGGTTGTCTTATTTTGTAAGACATTACCTGCCATTTTTGGTCACCTGCCATTTCTCGTTCCTTTGACTTTGGTCAAAAGTTGACCTTTGACTGGTCAAATGTTGACCATTGATACTTTGACTTCTGTCCACGTGTCATGCACCTATTGGAGAGCTGGTGGGGGCCTGTCCCCCTGCCAGAACCTGGCAAGGAGGAGGGCGCACGCCACCCTTGGCGTGTGCCCAAGTTGGAGGCGCCTAGGAGTCCCTGTTGGATAGGACTCCATCTCCTTTTTGGATTCCAATTAGAGTTCTCCTAAGAACCAACTTTGACTGGTCTTAGGCACCCTCTAAGGAGGAATCCAGGGGACTCTATTCCCACCAATCAGATTTAGATCTGATTTCACAAAGGAGTTGTGATTGGTTGGGAAGAAGAGGAGTTGGATCACAGATAGTCTATAAATAAGACCCTGCGCCCAACTCAAAAAAAAAAAAAAAAAATTTAAAGAGAATTGAGATTTCCATGCCCCAAGGCTGCCTCTCCTCTCCTCCTCCATGCCAAAGCATCTTCTCCCTCTCCTCTCCATGTCCAAAAGTGTTTTGGGTTCTTGGTTGGTGCAATCCAGATGAGAGAAAGGCGACTGAAAGCTAGAAGGCTGTGCTGCTGCAAAGGACAACTGCTGATCTTCAAAAGGAGTTTTGAAGATCCTCCAGATTAGATCCAGATCTAATTTTTGGAGACGTGATAGAGAAGAAGAGGATCTCTAGATCCAGGCTGAGTGGATACCGATAGAGGCCAGGCAGTTGCGTGGCTAGATCCAGAACCTTCCGATGCTCATAGGATCATCATCGGATAATAAAATTACCCACTTCAAGGTAAATTAAATTTGATTTAATTTATCTAATTTTATTTTAATTATTAAAATAATAAGAATTAGATCTAAAATATTTTAGATCTGATCTAGATCAAAGAAAAAAATTTTTAAAATATATCTTTTGATCTAATCAGATTTGAACGAACCTGATCCGAAAAATCGGGATTTTCCATCACCATGGTGCACTGCATCATGTTGGCTGCTATGAGCGATGAGTTCAGTTGCAGATTTGAGATGGCTCAACCAAAGGACATGCTTCAAGTGTTGGAGGATTTCTTTGGCACACCTGATGATGTGGAGAGGCATAAGACTAGTTGTGCCATCTTCAACGTCAGAATGCAGGATGGTGCCTCTGTCACTGATCATGTATTATACATGATCGAGTTGATAGAGCAATTGAGGAAGCTTGACTTTTCCTTATATAAATAGCTTGGGAAAGATGCAATACTGAACTTATTATCTAAGTCGTTTCTCCCATTCCTTACTCATTTTAGAATGACATAGCCTAAAGTACACTACCATGGGTTATTGGGGTTACTTTAGAACTTTGAGAAGGATCACCAACTCCATAAAAAGTCGGTGAACTTAGTGGGAGGTTCATCTTTTGGCTCTCGACCCTTTAGGAAAGGAAAGAAGAACAAGAAGAAGAAAGCTAAGAAGGTGCAAGTTCAGGCTAGGATATCTGTGTAGGGCCAGACCAGGAAGATCAAGCTTGATAAGAGTCAAGTTGAATGCTTCTTTTGCAAGAAGTGGGGGCACTAGAAAAGAAACCATCCTCAGTACATTGCCTCTCTAGACTTGAACAGGCAGAGAGATGTTGGGAATATGCACTCTTCCCACATGGATCGACGTGGCCACTGGTGATTAGCCAAGCAATAAGGAAGTACTTCTCAGAGATTTCTGCGGAAGTACGATCAAACAATTCAAGGAATAGAGAAAAAGAGAAGAAGATATTTTCAAAAGAAAAGAGCTTTTGTTCAGTATATTTCAGCACTATTACAATCTTGACCTATTTTTAGTATATATACTTTACAAAAGGTCAAGCCCAAGATCATAGAAAAACTTTCCAAATCCAAACAACCCACATACACAAAATAATAACCCACGAAAACTGAGTCAGCCCAGTTTCAGACTGAGCCGACTAACCTGCGATTGGGTTGGCTCAGTCCCAGACTAAGTCGATCCAATTGTGTATCGTGCCAATAGTCCAAAAATACTGCTTTCTATCTAGATTTTCCTCTGAGACTTGGTTGACCCAGTCCTGGACTGAGCTAGTTCAGTTTCCAACTTAGCCAGCTCAGTCTCAAGGTGAGCCGGCCAGTTTCTAAACTTTGCTAGGAGAGCTGATTTTTCTTTCAGCTCGCTCCCATCTTTTCATGACCTATCTTCTCATGTTTTCAAGATTTGGGAGTGCCACTTATGAGCTCACATTCTCCATCTTAGTGCTTCCAAGTCCTTGTGAACTCATCTCTTCTGAACAAACCCATCCGTGCCATATATCTCTGAAAGCTATCTCTGGGGAGTACCTTCATGAGTGCATTAGACTAATTCTCCTTGGTATGGACCTTCATCAATTCCACTTCACCTTTCTCCACCAACTCTCTGATCCTATGGTACCTCACGTCTATATGCTTTGTGCATATATGATAGACTGAGTTCTGTGCCAACAGTAGAGCACTCTGACTATCACTGAATAGTATAACCTTGCTTTGCTCCACCCCCAACTCATCAATCAGCCTCCTAAGCCAAAGGGCTTTCTTTGCAGCCTCCGTTATCCCAATGTACTCGACCTTTATGGTAGACAAGACCGTGATTGCTGAAGGGTTGATCTCCAAGACATCGATCCACCATATATGCGGAGGAGATACCCAATAGTAGACCTCCTTGTATCAAGATCACCAGCATAATTTGCATCAACAAATCCTTCCAAAGGACCTAAACCTTCACACATCTTTATAGATTATTCTTCAAATCCTTCCGATTACCCACCAAACATCAAACCATAATCCCTTGTTCCATGCAGATATCTCAATATCCATTTCAATGCTTTTCAGTGTTTCTTCCTAGGGTTAGCCATGTATCTACTAACCGTGCTCACTGCATGTACTATATCTGGTCTATAACACACTATAGTGTACATCACACTGCCTACAGCATTTGCATAAGAAATTCATTTCATGTACTCTCTCTCCTCTTCTGATTGGGGGCTCTGTAACTTGGAGAGAGACATGTGGCTCGATAATGGCATCTCTGCAGGTTTGGCCTTCTCCATCTCAAACTTCTCCAGAACTTTCTGAACATATTTTTCTTATGACAAATGGAGCACTCCTTTGCACTATCTTTACAAATCTCCATTCCAAGGATTTTCTCAATTGGACCCAAATACTTCATCTCAAACTCAGATGATAATGCCCTTTTTAATCTTTTCACAACATCCATGCTTCTACTGGCTATGAGCATATCATCTACATATAATAATAGGTATAGGGCATCCTCCTCATCTACATTCTTAATGTAGGCACAACAATCATATTCACATCTACTAAAATTCAGGCTCAAGACAAAACTATCAAACCTTCGATACCACTTACGAGGGAATTTTTTCAAGCCATACAAAGACTTTCGGAGTAAATACACCTTTTCTTCCTATCCCATCTTCATGAAACTATCTGGCTGCTTCATATAGATTCTTTCTTTCAAAGTCCCATGAAGGAAGGCTATCTTCACATCCATCTGTTCCAATTCCTTGTTATGCTATATCACCAGTGACAACAAAACTCGAATAGATATATGACGCACTATAGGAGAGAAAATTTTTGTGTAGTCAATTTCTTTCCTTTGTGAGTATCACTTTGCTACTAGCCTTGCTTTGAATCTGACTCCAAATTATTCTGAACGTGCTTCTTTTTTTGTGAACACTCACTTTGAGCTAATAGGTCGAGCACCCTCTGGAAGATCCATCAGCTGCCATGTCTGATTCTTCTCAAGTGATTCCATCTCCTCCATCATGGCCTATATCCATTAATCATGATCCTCACTCTCCATGGCCTCTGCATAGGAGATAACCTCATCAATGCCATATCTGACCGGCCTCCTAATAGTATGCTAGGGCTTATACAAAGCCACTCCCACTGACACATCTCTGCCTGATGTCTGTGGCTACTTCTACACATCTGTCTGAACTGTCAGTCCTCCATGTTGATTTTCAATCTAAGACAATACTTTTCTGCCTAGCTCCACCTCAACAGGAATACTCCTATAAGTGGATGTAACGTGTATGCCATCATTCTCTGACTATCCACCACTGTTCACCTTTGTTTTTCCAATTCTATCTATTCCAGACCTCCTCAAGATGCTCTTCTCATCAAAGATAATGTTCCTACTGATCACTGACTTTGATGCTTGAGAGTCCTACAGCAGGTACCTCTTGACTTCTTGTGGATACCCTATGAATGTCATCTTCTGAGATTTCGAGTCTAATTTGCTCTTCTCGATTGCCTCCATATGTATATAGACTATGCAACTGAAGACTTTCAGGTAGTCAAGCTCCATCTTTCCACTCTAGACCTCCTCTGGTATGCCTCCATTCAGCTTATGATGAGGGGACCTATTCACAAGAAAACAAAAAAAATTTAGAGCATCACTCCAAAAGGACTTTGGGAGTGATGTTTGTAGCCTCAAACTCCCTGCCTTCTTGGTCAATGTTCGGTTCATTCTCTCTGCAATATCATTCTACTGGAGAGTCATCTTCACCGTGTAATGGTGTTTGATACTATTTTCCTCACAGTACCTTCTGAACTCTAGGCTAGTATACTTTTCTCCATTATCCAACCTCAGATACTTCACCTATCTTCCTAACTCCTCCACTTCAGCTCTTCAAGCTCTAAATCGGACAAACACCTCTGATTTTTTTTTTATCAGATAAACCCACACCTTCTATGAGAAATCATCAATGAAAGTGATAAAGTATTTTGCCCCACCTCTAGCTGATACAGGAGCTGGTCCCCACACATCCAAGTGCACTAAATCCAGCACTCCATCACAGCGCTTGGTACTTCTGGCAAACTTCATCCTATACTATTTGTCAAAGATGCATGGCTCATTAAGATCTTTGCCCTCCTTCTTCAGGGCTGGGATCATACCTCTTCTGCTTAGTTCGGTGAGCCCACGGTCACTCATATGACCCATCCAATAGTGCCATAGCTGATATAAAATCTGCTCCTCCTATGCCACTACTAGCACCTCTGCACTATCATTTACCACTGAGCCTTCCATTCTATAAAGATTGTTGCTCAGTCTTCTACCTCTAATCACCACTAAAGCTTTCTTAAAAATTTTCAGGCATCCACTCCCAGCCTGGCTACTAAAAGCATAACTCTGCTCCTCCAAGTAGCCTAAAGAAATCAAATTTTTTTTCAACTTCAATATATAACTAATATTTGATAATGTATGAATGATCCCATCGTACATCCTTATCCTAAGAGAGCCAATTTCAGCTACTTTGCATGGGTGATCATCTCCAAGACTGATACTTCCACCATCGATCTTCTAGTAGGTAGCAAATCACTTTTGATGAGAAGTATAGTGGTGTGAGCATGCTGAATCCAATATCCATATAGTATCGCACTCTATGGATCCATCTAATACAACTAACAGATCTTCTCCACTGCTCACAGAAGCTGTATCATCTTTCTTGCTGACCTTTCCTTTTTCTAATCTCAAAAGGGGACAATCTCTTCTCAGGTGTCCAGATTGATGATATTTATAACTTTTCAATATCATCTTCCTCTAATCGCAAGACTTTGACCTGCCCTCGGATTTTCTTTTTGTCTTCTTCTTTGATCTTTCCTATCTTTCATTTACAGCTAAGATCTCAGACTTAGGATCTCCCTTATAGATCTTTTTTCATTGCTCATTTGATCTGAGCACACCAACAACCTTTTCATAGTTTAGGATCTCCTTCCCATAAACTAAAATTATTATGAGACCATCATATGAACCTGGGAGAGAACATAATAGCAGTAATGCTAGATCCTCCTCATCAATCTTCACATTCAATCTCATCACCTCAGAACACACCTGATTGAACCTTTGGATATGTGCAACAAGATCTCCATCTTCGGATATCCTTAGACTATACAGCTGTTTCTTCAACCATAGCTTATTTATCATGTTCTTTCCAATGTATGTATTCTCCAGTCTCTCCCAGAGACCCTTTGCCATAGTTTCTATGCAAATCTCAGGCAAAACCTGATCAACCAAGCACATCTGGATTGTGCTAAAAGCAATTTTTTCCAACTCTTTCCAATCCTCAGCACTGATCTTTTCCAACCTTTCTTTTGTCAAGATCTTATAGATCCTCTGCTGAGCCAATAAGTCCTTTACTCTTTGCTGCCATAGAGTAAGATTTTCCTTGCTATCGATCTTCTCAAAATTCATCTTGAATCCACTTGATCCCATGACTTCAAACAAGTCAAGAACAAATCCCTAACATACTTCATGATCACACATACTAGCAAAACTACCCTTTAAAGAAGATCTAACTAGCTCTAGATCTTCTTTCCAAACTTCTGTATCACCGTTCCTCCGTGTAAACAATCTCCACCTCAATTTAGAGACAACCACGAAGCAAACTAAAAGTTTTAGAATAAAATCTGATGCAACAGATCCTGGATGTAGTAAACCCTAGGTGTCTTCCTTCCTTCCATACAACACCGCTCTGATACCAAATATTGAGAATACGCGCTCTTCCCACATGGATCAATGTGGCCGTCGATGATTAGCCAAGCAAGAAAGAAGTACTTTTCAGAGATTTTTGTGGAAGCACGATCAAATAATTCAAGAAATAGAGAAGAAGAGAAGAAGAGATTTTTGAGAGAAAAAAACTTTTATTCAGTATATTTCAGCACTATTACAATCTTGACCTATTTTCAGTATATATACTTTACAAAGGGTCAAGCCTAAGCTCATAGAAAAATTTTTCAAATTCAAACAACCCACGTACACAAAATAATAATCCATAAAAATTGAGCCAGCCCAGTTTCAGACTGAGCTGGCTAACCTACGACTGGATCGACTTAGTCTGTCGACTTAATCCTAGACTAAGCCGATCCAGTTGTGTACCATGCCAATAGCCTGAAAATACTGCTTTCTATCTAAATTTTTCTTTGAAACCTAGCCGACCCAGTCCTGGACTGAGTTGCCCAGTTTCCAACTTAGCTGGCTCAATCTCAGGGTGAGCCAGCCTAGTTTCTAAACTTTGCTAGGAGAGTTAATTTTTCTTCCGACTCGCTCCCATCATCCCATGACCTATCTTCTCATGTTTCTAAGACTTGGGAGTTCCACTTTTGAGCTCACAAAAAAGAAGCAAGCTATTGCTGGGCAAGGTATTTATATGACAACTCCTTACAATTTTTCTATTTATGATATTACTAATTGGGTATTGGATACCGGTAGCCCTTACCATATTTGTAATTTATTGTAGGAGTTGCAGGTCAGTAGGAGATTCGAGCAAGGTGAAAGGTTCTAGAACATTGGAGATGGAAGATCAGTTCCAGTTCTAGCTTTAGGAATTTTGAAACTTGATTTGAGTCCCATATCGTTGTTCTTAGTGATTGCCACTTCTGTCCTAGTTTCTTTTTAAATATCATTTCTATAGGCCTTCTGGCCAAAAATGATTATGAAATTTTAATAAAGAAAAAGGTTTGTAATATCATTATAAATGGTGTTACTATTTTCTATGGATATTTGAATAATGGTGTGTATATGCTATCACAACCTGTTAACATAGTCTATTCAACCGACAAGCACCCTAGATTAGATAGTGTGTCAGATATCTACTTATGGCATTATAGGCTAGGTCACATAAATAAGAACTGGATAGATAGGTTAACTCAAGATGAAATCCTCGAAGTTAGTGACTGTGAATCACTTTCAACCTATGAATCCTGTATTCTTGGTAAAATGACCAAGTCATCTTTTACTGAAAAAGATGAAAGAGCCACTGAGCTCTTAGGTCTAGTACATACTGATATATGTGGACCAATGAGCACATGTGCCAAAGATAAATATGTCTACTTCATTACTTTCACAGATGATCTATCCAGATATGGATATGTCTATCTGATGAAAGATAAGTCGGATTCTTTTGAAATGTTCAAACGATTCTGAAGTGAAGTAGAAAAACAAACTGAAAAGAGTATTAAAACTCTTCGATCTGACTGAGGAGGGGAATACCTTTTTGGTGAGTTTCTCACATATCTATGAGAGAATTAGATTCTCTCCCAATGGACTCCTCCAGGAATACCATAGCATAATGGTGTGTCTGAAAGGAGGAATCAGACTTTGTTAGACATGGTTCGATCCATGATGGGTTTTGTCAGCTTGTCGATATCCTTCTAGGGATATGCACTCGAATTGGCTTGTTACTATTAAACAGAATTCCAAGTAAGTCTGTAGTTAAGACTCCATATGAGATATGGATAAGGCGTAAGCCAGCACTTTCACACCTTAGGATTTGGAGGTGTCCAGTTTATATCAAACGATTAGTTACAGATATACTTGGACCTAGGTCTGACAAGTGCACATTTATAGGATACCCAAAAGAGACAAAATGATACTATTTCTACCATGTTCATGAATAAAAGATGTTCGTCAACCTTAGGGCAATCTTTTTGAAAAAGAAATTTCTTGGCAAAAGAACTGTTGCCTCTAAGGTTGAACTTAATAAAGTTCAATAGGTAGAAAAATCGACACTTATAACTGAACTAGAATCGGATTTGATTAGATCAAATTCGGAGCTCAGTGTACCTGCACCATTAAGACATTCTGGTAGAGTACCACATCAGTCGAACAGATATTATGATTTCTTGATTCGGGATGGTGATCCAATCAAACACAATGAAAATGATGAGGATCCGATCACCTATATGGATGCTATGCAGAGACCTGATTTTGAGGAATGGCTTGAGGCCATGAAATCCAAAATGGAGTCCATGAAGGTCAACGATGTATGGACATTGGTTGATCCACCCGAAGGGGTTAAATCCATTGGATATAAATGGGTCTTCAAAAGAAAGAGGAGCACAGACGAAAAGGTGGAGACCTATAAAGCTCATCTAGTTGCCAAGAGGTATCGTCAACGTTATGGTATTGATTATGACAAGATGTTCGCTCCTGTGGCAATGCTCAAGTCCTTCGGATTATGCTTGCAATTGCTGTCCATCTAGACTATGAGATCTGATAGATGGATGTAAAGACAGCTTTCCTGAATGAAGAGTTGATCGAAGAGATGTATATGATACAACCTAAGTGGTTCACATCCATAGATGAGTCCAAGGTGTGCAGGCTTCAGAGATCTATTTATGGACTGAAGCAGGCATCTGAGAGTTGGAATATGCATTTTGATAAAATGATCAAAATGTATGGCTTTGTTAAGAATGGAAAAGAATCCTACATTTACAAATGGGCAAATGGTCCAGTAGTGGTATTTCTTATTTTGTATGTGGATGACATTCTCTTAATCGAAAATGACATTCCCGCACTGCAGGAAATAAAAATCTGATTGTCATCATAGTTCTCCATGAAGGACTTGAGTGAAGCATCCTACATCCTAGGGATGAAGATCTATAGGGATAGATCTAAAAGGATGCTTGGATTATCCTAGTCCACGTACATAGATACTATGCTGAAGAGGTTCAGCATGAAGAATTCTAAAAAAGGCTATCTTCTGATAGGCCATGAAATTTTTCTCTCTAAGAAGGATTGCCCGATAAATTTTGAAGAGAGAGAGCGTATGAGTAGAGTCCCATATGCTTCAACAGTGGGATCTATCATATACGCTATGATATGTACGAGACCTGATGTGGCATACTCACTAGGAGTAGTGAGTAGATACCAGTCTAACCCTAGAGAAAATCACTGAAAAGTGGTTAAAGCCATACTTAAGTGTTTGAGAAATACTAAGGACCAATGGTTGGTTTATGGTGAGTTAGATATGAAACTTATGGGATTTATAGACTCCAGCTATCAATCTAATCCTGATGATAGCAGAAGCATGTCAGGATATATCTTTACTCTGAATGGTGGAGCCATATGCTGGAAGAATTCTAAGCAGCATACTATGGCAGACTCTATTTGCGAAGCAGAGTATGTGGTAGCATTAAAAGCTACAAAGAAAGCTGTGTGGTTAAAAAAGTTTATCACCAAGCTCGGAGTAGCATCCTTCCTTGATGGTCCAATCCTGCTCTACTGCGATAGCATTGGTGCCATTGCTCAAGTGAAAGAATCGAAGGCATACCTACGGACGAAGCACATTTTGCACTGCTTTCATCTGGTCCGAAAGATCGTGGATCGAGGTGACATCAACCTTCAGAAGATCGATGGAAAGAAGAACCTAGTCGATTCCTATTAGATATATGTGCCCTAGAAGCCAAAATTGGCTGAGACTTGTAATACACTTCTAGGGGCAAAATTATAATTTTGATTATAATCAATAAAATGGATTATTTTCTATCACATATGTGTATTTAGTGTCTGTGATACATCCTTTGAGTTAATGGTAATGATAATTCATATTTTCAAGAGTTGAAAATTTAAGACATGAATAATCATTATTAACTCATAAAATGCTTCCGACCATAGGATCATCACGAGGATGGTGATTGATCCAAAAGGTTGGTGTACAATCACTTCTCTTTAGTAGATGAGTCTTGAGTCTATGGTGTGGAGACACCGAAGTGAGAGTATAGGTACTCGTTAGAGAATGAGGGCACTGAGCGTGACCACCTCGAGTAGTCATAAGGAAGTCTACCTTCTCATCGATGACTGACTTGATGCTGCAGTGGTGTGTCTGGTTCTTTGATCTGAGGTGCATCGATAGTTCACCTTGAGGGTGTTATAGTTTGACTATACCATAACTTGGTCTCCTAGCCATTCGAAACCCTGAGGTGTATGTTGGCTATAGCATGTTCATTGTAGGAACTGGATTGCATCAAGATGGAATCTATCTACCTCGGTGGTAGAGGAGCAGCCCTATGATGATCATGAGAATCAAGTCCAGAAGCCCATGGCCATGGCAGAGTGAAATAATAGAAAGAGTTTTCTATTTAGATTTTCACATCGGACTTGAATCGAATGATTACATCATATGACAGAAACTAGGGTTTGACGAGTTCACCTTAACCCTAATCTGATCGGAGGCTCAAGATAGAAGAACTTAATCACATAGGTAGCTACACTAAGAGGTTCGCATTCAGCTCTGATGGGTTGCCACCATATACTGCTAGGTGTCACTGATGGATTTTGGAGAGCAATTAGAATGATTTAGATGATCGATCATTCTAGCTGTTCGAATCAGAAGAGTTCTGATCCATCGAAAGGAGTTTTGATGATGTCGATGATAGAGATCATGACATATCCCATTACCATATAGAACTGAACCTAACTGGGTCACACAAATAAAGGTTTGAATCTGGTGATCATCAATTGAACTGATCTAGTTCAATTGATCTGAATGAGATTCAATTAGGTTCAAGAAAATCATGCTAGCACTCGATTGAACCTAACGTTCTTCTTTTACTATCATAAATAGTTATCCTGACTGAGCCAAAGGAGTTTATGCTTGATCAAAAGCCTTCACTTGGTCTGACTAGAGTCTGTCCATATCAAAAAAGGGTTGTCTTATTTTGTAAGATAATACCTACCATTTTTGGTCATCTGCCATTTCTCGTCCTTTGACTTTGGTGAAAAGTTGACCTTTGACTGATCAAATGTTGACCATTGACACTTTGACTTCTATCCACATGTCATGCACCTATTGGAGAGCTGGTGGGGGCTTGTTCCCCTGCCAGAACCTAGCAAGAAGGAGGGCGCACACCAAGGGTGGCGTGCGCCCATGTTTGAGGCGCCCAGGAGTCCCAGTTGGATAGGGACTCCATCTCCTTTTGGATTTCGATTAGACTCCTCCTAAGAACCAACTTTGATTGGTCTTAGGTGTCATCTAAGGATGAATCCAAGGGACTCTATTTCCATCAATCAGATTTAGATCTGATTTCATAAAAGGTTGTGATTGGTTGGGATGAAGAGGAGTTGGGTCACGCATAGTCTGTAAATAAGACCCTGCACCCAACTCAAAAATAGATCAGAAAATTCCCCACACCCCAAGGCTGCCTCTCTCCTCCTCCTCCATGCTAAGTCCGTCTTCTCCCTCTCCTCTCCACACCCAAAGTAGTTTGGAATCTAGGTTGGTGCAATCTAGGCGAGAGAAAGGCAACAGAAAGCTAGAAGGCTGCGCTGCTGCAAAGGACAATTGCTAATTTTCAAAAGCTATTTTGAAGATCCTTTAAATCAGATTCAAATCTAATTTTTGGAGATGTGGTAGAGAAGAAGAGGATCTCTAGATCCAGTCTAAGTGGATATTGATAGAGGCTAGGCACTTGCATGGCTAGATCCAGAATCTTCCGCTGCTTACAGGATCATCAACGGATAATAGGATTATCCTACATCAAGATAAATTAAATTTAATTTAATTTATCTATATTTTATTTTTATTATTAAGAATAATAAAAATTAGATCTAAAATATCTTAGATCTAATTCAGATCAAAGAAAAAAAATTTTAAAATATATCTCTTGATCCGATCAGATCTGAACGAACCTGGTCCGAAAAATCAAGATTTTCCTTCAACTGGTATCAGAGCCAAGGTTCTAAAGTATTTAGATCTAATTTTAAATTTATTTTAATCAAAAAATAAGTGATTTTAGATGTCACATGAGATGTGATCAGATCTAAAATCAGAAAAAATTAAAATTAAATGATTTGGATCTAAGATTAGAAAATATGCATGACTAGTTCTAAAATAGAATAGTTCTATAGAATAGTCTTGCATGTTTATAATTTAATTTGATTAAATCATATTTTAGATCTATTTATTTACTATTTTTTGATATTATAATTATTATAATAATATCTAAAAAATAGTAAATAAAAATTATTTAATTTTAAACATCATATGAGATATGATTGATGCATGTCTAGACTAGTTGTAGAATAGTTCTACATAGTTATCTAGATTAGAGTTTATTTTGATAAGATCAATTTAAATCTAATTTTTTAGATTATTATGAGATAATTTAGATCTGAAAATATGCATGATTCGATACATGAGATGTATGCAAAATATGCCATGATTAGATCTAATTTGTATATGAGATATATGATATAGATCTAAAACTATTTTGTAGTATTACATATGTTCCTGATTAAGGCATTCCTCTTAGCCGTCCGATCATAAGAACGAAGAAAGGATTTAAAGGCCCTCTCCTTCCATCGATGGGGTGTTCTTATGATGTGTAGGGGTGCTGCGCGTTCGTCCTTAATCAGAAATCCAAAACTTACTTTCTGCAAAATCCTAGATCCTGAAATCCTAGGATTTATTGTATGCATATTTTATTTATGAACCCTACTTAATTAAGAATTAAGATTATGAAATATTAATTAGGTCTAAAATTAAGAATTTTAGATCTAAGACATATTCATAATACTGGGTTCGGGCTTGGGTAGCTCAATTAGGTCTAAGCGGTTGATCAAACCGAATCAAGAGTTGGTTAGATGGGATCAACAATGCTTAAATTGACCAGCCTAATAGGATTAAGTCTGGGTCAAGATCGAGTCACGATCAAGCAAGACCTAATTAGGCTCAGAGGTTAGAGTCTGGATTGTAGGCTAACCCAATTGGTTCTGGCTCAATAATTTGGTGTCTAAGGTAAGTTTGGCACATACGACCGACTGATTTTTAATTGGGAGCTACTCGACCTGAATGCATTCTTGTACGAGTTAATGGCATATCCCTTCCACCGGTCTCACTTACCTGGCCATATCTGTTGACTCAGTTCTGATTTGAGGTGGTCAATAATCCGAGCTAACCCATGCCACTAGGTTAGTCATAATTGTTATGACTATGACAAGTCTAGTTTAATGAGACCTGAATCAATTCTTCCTAAGAAAAGATTAAGTCTGAGGTCTTCCACCATTGTAGATGTGCGGGCCCTTCTCGGGGTTGATTGTTCTCGACTGGATACAGTGGCTCAGTTGCACCGAAAAGATGCAACCATGTCTATTAGGCATTGGATGCTATGGGCTGGAGGATGAGTTGGGCTCAATATTTTGGATACGGTGAGAGACTCAATTAGGAATCCAGTCTATGCAAATGGTGGGTCTGACTTAACTAAGGAGTGGATCAATATTTTGGATACGGTGAGATTCATGAATTAGAGATCAAGTTTGGGTGCACCATGATTAGAGAATCATTGAACAAGAGTTGTTCACTCATTGGCTAACCCATCACCAATAACTGTTAGGTGAGGTGATGAGTCAGTTGGTGAGACCGCACCACCCACTAGAAATCATTAATCATGGAGATTTTTGCATCTCTACAGAGGGAGTGTAGGGATCCAAAGAAAATAGTGGGAGCTAATTTGTTTAAAAATAAAATTCCTAAATAAATTGGTCAAGTCATAATTACAGTATCTAACTAGAATCTTTGACTCTCTACAGAAAAATGTCTGCGTCCAACCCATTAGCACGTATCCTGGACACACATAGACTGACCGGACCCAATTATAAAGATTGGCTCAGGAACTACAAAATCATTTTGGTTTCGAGAAGTTAACCCATGTATTGGATCAGGACCCTCCCACCTTACCAGCCCGTCCATCCACTGAATAGAGAGCATCTCTGAAAAAATGGATAGATGAAGATAATAAGGCCAGATATTACATGTTGGGCTCGATGTCTGATGAGCTCCAGTGCCAACATGAAGATATCGGGACTGCTCGCCAAATGTTGGCTCACCTGCAAGAGATGTTTGGTGAACAGAGTCGCGCAGCCAAGTATCAAGTCACGAAATGACTTTTTAAGGCTAAGATGCATGATGGGCAGTCAGTCCAAGATCACTGTCTGATGATGATCAAGGACTTGGAAGAGCTTGAGAAGCTCGGTGTGAAGTTAGACTTGGATCTACAGAATGATATTATTCTGCAATCCTTGACTGATGCATATGGGCAATTCATCATGAATTACCACATGCATAAACTTCAAAATTTCCTTGGCCGAATTAATGAACATGCTGGTCACCGCTGAGCTTTCTATGAAAGATTCTAAAGGCTCAGTTCTTGCTATGGAATGGACTTCTTCCAAAAGAAAGTCTTCTGGAAAGAAAAAGAAGTCTGCGAAAAAGTAGAAGGTGGAAGGAGGAAAGAAGAAGAAGGCAGAGCCGAAGAAGAAGGCCGCTATCAAAGAAAAGTATTTCCATTGCAACAGCGATGGCCACTGAAAGCGAAACTATCCTACTTACCTGGCCACCCTGAAGAACAAGAAGGAAGGTCCTTCTGGAGGTATGCTCGTTATTGAGTCTAACCTTACGGTTTCTTCTGCATCCAGTTGGGTGCTTGACTCTGGTTCTAGTGCTCATCTGTGCACTTCCATGCAGGGTCTTGAGGATAGCAGGAGGCTGAGGGATGGAGACATGATCCTACGCATCGGTAATGGAGCAAGAGTTGCTGCAGTGGTGGTGGAAACATATCCTCTTTCGATTACCATCTGGTTTAGACTTAGTTTTGAAAGACTGTTATTATGTGCCTGCAGCTAGCAGGAATTTGATTTCTATTTCATGCTTAGCACTAGAAGGCTATGTGATTACCTTCTTTAAGGACCATTGTAACATTCTTTATGAAAGAAATAAAATTGCAAATGGTTTTCTTATTAACGATCTTTATCAGCTACATATTGATGTACCTATTCTAACTATCGAGCAAAAATGTGAATGCCAAATGACCTAGGGATAGTCCAAATGACAGGTATCTATGGCACCTGAGATTAGGTCATATAGCAGAAGATAGGATCAACAAATTGAAGAAAAATGGGCTATTGAGTCCATTGACTTTCGAGTCATATCCAACTTGTGAATCTTGTCTTCAAGGCAAAATGACTAAACTCCCTTTTGTAGGACATGGGGAAAGGGCCACAGATCTCCTTGCCCTAGTACATACTGATGTGTGCGGCCCATTTGATGTGCCGGCTAGAGGCAATTTTGTCTACTTCATTATCTTTATCGATGATCTATCTAGGTATGGGTATGTGTATCTTATGAGACACAAGTCTGAAGCTTTTGAAAAGTTCAAAGAATTCAGACATGAAGTAGAAAAATAAACTGAAAAACCCATTAAGGTTCTTCGATCAGATCGAGGAGGTGAATACCTTAGCCGAAAATTCCTAGACTATCTCAAGAAAAATGGCATAGTCTCTCAATGGACTCCACCAGGAACACCTCAACTCAACGGGATTTCAGAATGGAGAAATCGGACTCTATTGGATATGGTCCGATCCATGATGAGCTTCACAGACCTTCCTGATTTTCTTTGGGACATTCATTGTTAACTTCAATTTATCTACTGAATAGGGATTTCCCTCTAAAACCATTCCTACCACACCGTATGAGATATGGCACGGTAAGAAACCAAGTCTGAGTCATCTCAGAATTTGGGGTTGTCCGGCTCATGTCAAAAGACAACAAGCGGACAAGTTAGAGTTTAGGTCCTTCAGAGCTCGATTCATAGGATATCCTAAAGAGTCATTAGGATACTATTTCTACATTCCAGAAGACCATAATGTGATTGTGAGTCGACATGCCATCTTTCTTGAAAAATAGTTTATTCAAGATAGCGGCATTGGAAAGCAGATTAAGCTTGATGAGAAAGTCTCATAAGTACAACGAGCTAAGGACCAATTGGAACCAAATCAGGTTGAGCCAATAAGAACACTACCTCCTCCACCTCGTAGATCGGAAAGAGTTTTCCATCCCCCTGAAAGATACTTAGGTATTATTTTCAGAGAAAGTAGAGGAAATATTCCTCATAGGTAATGGTACTCATGGTGATGATCCCAAAACCTACAATGAGGCGATATCAGATATCGACTCTGAGAAATGGCTAGAGGCAATGCAGTCAGAAATTGACTCGATGCACTCAAACCAAGTTTGGATCTTGGTAGATCCACCAGAAGGTATAGTACCTATTGGGTGTAAATGGATCTTCAAGAGAAAGATTGGTGCAGATGAAAATGTGGAGACATTCAAGGCTAGACTAGTGGCAAAAGATTATAGTCAATGCGAAGGCATTGACTATCAGGATATCTTTTCTTCAGTGGCTATGCTAAAATTCATCCGCACAATGCTTGCCGTTGCAGCCTATTTCGACTATGAAATATGGCAAATGAACGTGAAAATGGTGTTCTTAAATAGATATCTTGAGGAAGATATCTATATGGAACAGCCGCTAGGTTTCACATCCAGTGATATTGACCACAAAGTTTGTAAGCTGCAAAGATCCATATATGGACTTAAGCAAGCATTTCGAAGCTAGAACACTTGTTTCATCAAAAAATGAAGAGAAATCGTGTGTCTTCAAAAAGGTCAGTGGAAGTGCTGTTGTCTTCCTCATATTGTACGTGGATGACATCCTCCTTATTGGGAATGATATTTCTATGATGACGACAGTCAAAATATGGTTGTCTAAGGAATTCTCCATGAAAGACCTAGGTGAAGCATCCTTTATTCTAGGAATTAAGGTCTATAGGGATAGACCGAATAGGATGCTAGGACTTTCACAGAAGATGTACATAGAGGAAGTACTAAAGAGGTTTAGTATGAAAAACTCTAAGAGGGGATTAATATCCTTCAGACATGGTATTCATCTTTCCAAGAAGATGTGCCCTAGCATACTTGAGGAAATAGAACGCATGAGCAAGATCCCTTATGCTTCTGCAATAGGGAGCCTCATGTATACCATGCTATGTACACGACCTGATATAGCCCATGCTGTGAGTGTCACAAGCAGATATCAGTCAAATCTAGGTGAAGAACACTGAACTTCTATGAAATGTATCCTTAAGTACTTAAGAAGAACTAAGAATACGATGTTGGTCTTTGGTAACGAAGTACTCCAAGTCCAGGAATACACAGACTTGGATTTCATATCTGATGTAGATGATCAAAAGTCGACATCTGGGAGTCTATTTTTGTGCAATGGTGGTGCTAACAGTCGAAAGAGTTCCAAGCAAATCGTGATAGCAGATTCCACCATGGAAGCAGAATATATCGCTGCATCAGAGGCTGCAAAAGAAGCATTCTGGTATAAGAAGTTTGCTATAAAAATCGGAGTAATGCCATTAGATGCCATTCCTCTGTACTGCGACAACAATGGTGCCATAGCCCTTGCTAAGGAGCCAAGGTCTCATTAGAAATTCAAGCACATCGAGTGACGATACCACCTCATCCGCAGTTACCTCGAGAAGGATAACATCGAGGTTAAGAGAGTCAATTTCGCAGATAATGCGGCAGACCCACTTACAAAGCCATTGGGACAACAACAATCGAAGCCCATCTTAAGAAGATGGGACTTAGACTTGTAGCCAATTGGCTTTAGGACAAGTGGAATATTGTTAGATATATGTGCCCTAGAAGCTAGAATTGGCTGACACTTGTAATACACTTCTAGGGGCAAAATTATAATTTTGACTATAATCAATAAAATGGGTTATTTTCTATCACATATGTGTATTTAGTGTCTGTGATACATCCTTTGAGTTAATGGTAATGATAATTCATATTTTCAAAAGTTGAAAATTTAAGACATGAATAATCATTATTAACTCATAAAATGCTCCCGACCATAGGATCATCACGAGGATGGTGATTGATCCAGAAGGTTGGTGTACAATCGCTTCTCTTTAGTAGATGAGTCTTGAGTCTACGATGTGGCGACACCAGAGCAAGAGTATAGATACTCGTTAGAGAATGAGGGCACTGAGCGTGACCACCTCGAGTAGTCATTAGGAAGTCTACCTTCTCATCAATGACTGACTCGATGCTGCAGTGGTGTGTCTGGTTCTTTGACCTGAGGTGCATCGATAGTTCACCTTGAGGGTGTTATAGTTTGACTACACCATAACTCGGTCTCCTAGCCATTCCAAACCCTGAGGTGTATGTTGGCTATAGCATGTTCATTATAGGAACTAGATTGCATCAAGATGGAATCTATCTACCTCGGTGGTAGAGGAGCAGCCCTATGATGATCATGAGAATCAAGTCCAGAAGCCCATGGCCATGGTAGAGTGAAATAATAGAAAGAGTTTCTATTTAGATTTTTAAATCGGACTTGAATCGAATGATTACATCATATGACAGTAACTAGGGTTTGACGAGTTTACCTTAACCCTAATCTGATCGGGGCTCAAGATAGAAGAACTTAATCACATAGGTAGCTGCACCAAGAGGTTTGCATTCAGCTCTGATGGGTTGCCACCATATACTGCTAGGTGTCACTGGTGGATTTTGGGAGCAATTAGAATGATTTAGATGATCGATCATTCTAGCTGTTCGAATCAGAAGAGTTCTGATCCATCGAAAGGAGTTTCGATGATGTCGATGATAGAGATCATGACATATCCCATTACCATACAGAACTGAACCTAACTGGATCACACAAATAAGGAGTTTGAATCTGGTGATCATCAATTGAACTGATCCAGTTCAATTGATCTGAATGAGATTCAATTAGGTTCAAGAAAATCATGCTAGCACTCGATTGAACCTAACGTTCTTCTTTTACTATCATAAATAGTTGTCCTGACTGAGCCAAAGGAGTTTATGCTCGATCAGAGGCCTTCACTTGGTCTGACTGGAGCCTGTCCAGGTCAGAAAAGGGTTGTCTTATTTTGTAAGATAATATCTACCATTTTTGGTCACTTACCATTTCTCGTCCTTTGACTCTGATCAAAAGTTGACCTTTGACTGGTCAAATGTTGACCATTGACACTTTGACTTCTGTCCACATGTCATGCACCTATTAGAGAGCTGGTGGGGGCTTGTCTCTCTGCTAGAACCTGGCAAGGAGGAGGGCGCACTTCACTCTCCCTGCCAGAACCTGGCAAAGCCATCTCCTTTTGGATTTCGATTAGACTCCTCCTAAGAACCAACTTTGACTGGTCTTAGGCGCCATCTAAGGATGAATTTAAGGGACTCTATTCCCACCAATCAGATTTAGATCTGATTTCACAAAAGGTTGTGATTGGTTGGGATGAAGAGGAGCTGGATCATGCATAGTCTATAAGTAAGACCCTGAGCCCAACTCAAAAATAGATCAAAAAATTCCTCACACCCCAAGGCTGCCTCTCTCCTCCTCCTCCATGCCAAGTCCATCTTCTCCCTCTCTTCTCCACACCCAATGTAGTTTGGGATCTAAGTTGGTGCAATCTAGGCGAGAGAAAGGTGATAGAAAGCTAGAAGGCTGCGCTGCTGCAAAGGATAACTGCTGATCTTCAAAAGTTATTTTCAAGATCCTCCAAATCAGATTCAGATCTAATTTTTGGAGATGTGATAGAGAAGAAGAGGATCTCCAGATCCAGTTTGAGTGGATACTAGTAGAGGCCAGGTACTTGCATGGCCAGATCCAGAATCTTTTACTGCTTACAGGATCATCAACGGATAATAGGATTACCCTACATCAAGATAAATTAAATTTAATTTAATTTATCTATTTTTTATTTTTATTATTAGAAAAATAAAAATTAGATCTGAAACATCCCAGATCTGATTCGGATCAAGGAGAAAAAATTTTGAAATATATCTCTTGATCCGATCAGATCTGAACGAACTTGGTCTAGAAAATCAGGATTTTTCTTCAACTCCTTCACTAAAGCCCTGGCAATAAAGGAGTTCGACAACTGCAAGTCGAAGATGGATATTAGATACTATCTCAAGTGGCTTTAGGATAAGTGAAAGTTGTTGAAAAATGTGTCCCAAAGTCAATCGTCGGTGTGTTGATGGTTGACCTACTTTATATTTATAATCGATTTATTAATAAATAAAATATATTTTTGATATTTTTTATCATAAGTATTTATCTTCTAACGAACTCCATTGTTGTGATGAAGTCCTTAGGACTATTCAGCTTTGATAAAGAGAGAATTTATCAATTAGTCCTTAAATTTATTCACGACCAAATGATAGGCTTTTAATAAGGATGATAGCATCTATCGAGTATAGATCACTATATGCCATATAGGTTGGTTGTCCTTTTAACCAAGAAGTGTGGAGATACTGGTATGGCATATAGGTGAGATGTATAGGTATATCGTCATTGAACGTGACCAACTTTAGAGCATTTTGGTGTCGAGAATGTTTCTGATAGGATATAGGTATAAGTGTCCCTTTGATCTGAGATCATCTCAGTGACCTGCAAGCAACTCACTGTGCTTTAGTATCGGACTAACTGAATTTTTAATTTAATAATGGAAGGCTTCTGGGCATAATTAAGTACTTGCGAAGTCAGAGTGTGATCAAGATGGGATTGACCATTTCAAGAGTTGGAGAAGAATGTAACACTATATTTCAATATAGCAAAACCTTAGCCAAGGTAATCCATCAGATGGATTTGATATTTTAAAAAACAATATGGATAACTTGATCAGAGTTGACAGTTGAACTCTGAGGTGTCCTACGAGCATTTTGGTTAAGGGAATGAATTATATGGAAACTATATCTGCATGGATTCTAAGGATGTTGTTCTACACATTTAATCTATCCGATTGTCAGGTACCATTACTAGATGGTCACTTTGATGAATCCAAAAAACTATTCCTATGCTACCAACTTAGGTTCGGACCTATGAGATCATATATATTAGAGCTCATGATTTGATCGGATGGTTGATCAATGATTAAGAATCGTTCTAGGGTTAAACAATCAATATGATTGGTATTTAACCTAGTGCAAGTGTTGCAGGAGGATCGATTAGCAATTAGATTGCTAATTGACTTAATTTTATTAAGTCAGAGGGCTAAAATTAAGTTTAATTAAATATAATTTAATTAGATTTAGTTTGGACTTGATTGGATCAAGTTCAATTAACTTATTGGATAAGCCAAGTGCAAGGAAGGACTAGTCCTAGTCTAACTAGGACTTAGGTCAACCTAATTTTCTAAATTGATTAAAAAATTAAATTAAAATTTAATTTAATTTAATTTAATTAAGTCTTTAAATGAGTTAGGGTCTTATTTAATTGAGTTGGTTTACTCTTGATTTTATTTGGTTAAAAGACCTTGTTTGACCAAATCAAAATAGGAGTCCTAGTGTGAGTAGGACTCCCTAACCTTGTGCGACCTTAGTCCATGTCCCCCACACCCATTTTTCTTTATTTTGTACATGAGATCTCCTCTCCCTGATTGTCATGCATGCCCCTCTCTCCCTCCTTTTCTCATAAGGCAATTTGTTGGAAGACCAAGTCAAAAGGGGAGTTAGTTTTGCTTTAGGATTCTATGAGATAGAATCCTTGTTGATGAAATCTTCTCTCCCTTGTGTGCCACCCCCTCTCCTATTTTTTCTCCACTATTTTCATGGTGAGAAAGGAAATTTTTATGCATTCTCCCTTGCTGGATTCACAAAAAAGATCAGAGGAGGGGCATCCAAGAGTTGGGTGCCCCAACCACTTGCCAAATCTAGTCCTGCCTTGTCTAGTTTTTGACCAAGACAAGGACTCTTCTTTTTTTATAAATTTTGGATGAATTTTAGTCTGATTTTATCATGAAAAATAGAGCTTTGGGAGAGGTTTGGGGTGTACAAAAATTATAGGAAGAGGGTCCTTGGCATGGGGGTTTCATAGGTACCAAACTAGGTGTCTATATGAGAGAAAAGAGAAGAAGAAGAGGGTCTTCTTCTAGAGCTGTTTTATTCTTCATCTCTCCTCCTTCTTTTGAGTTTTTTTTGAGAGAGTCAGATTAAAAGACTCTCCTATTCCTTCTCATATTATGAAGAGTCTGTATTTTGAAGAGCACCGGATTGACCATCGAAGAAGGATCAATATGGTACTAGCATGCTGTGTTGATTTCCTGCATTGGACTTTAGATCAAAGTTCATAGGCTCGTGTGGACGACTCCTAGAGATTGGATGCGTGTGCGGCTCATGACTTCATCCTTAAGCCTGGATTAGTAAGTTAGAACATCTAGCTTGCATACATAATAGATCTGATCTATTGATTTCATACCTGCATTAGATGTAGTATAGATCTAGGTTGATGTGATCAATCTTTCCTTCTCCTTTATGTTTTTAATTTTTGATTTAATATCATACCTTGATCGTGTAATAGATATGAGATCTAGATGTTTATATGTTTATTTAAATAAATATTTGATTTATTTAAATTTTCTACTGCCTGATGTTGAAAATGTTTCAAGATCTACCTATGAAATCCTAGATCTGTTTCCTTCAGTAGATGCATCTTATGGAGGTGCATTCATGAACAAGAATGAGGATGAAGCCTATGCTTTATTTGAAATCTTGAGTGAAAACTCAATTAACCATGCTTCGTTATCTTTCTACCAAAAGCACGCAGGAATCTATGATCTAGACTCTAGTTGTAAAGTTGACTTGAACCTAATAAATAAAGTTGACCTACTTGCCCAGAAATTAGATCAACTCCTAACCCTAGGCCAACAATCTGCTACACAAAATACATCACCTTTTAATTATCAGAAGATTTATTTAATCTGTACTAGCCCAACCCATCATATAAGTGAATGTTCCATGGCTGCATAATTTTCATCTTTTATCCAAGAACAAGTTCAAGCTACACAAGGCTACTCCAAACCGGTTAATGATCCTTTTTCAAATTCATATAATCCAAATTGGAGGAACGACCCTAATTTTTCTTAGATATCCCAACAGATTCAGGCTCAAACCCAATATCAAAATTATACCTATTATAGAGGTTAGTCTAGTTAGACTACCTAGCCATCGTATTAGGCATCTTATCCATCTCCTCAACAGACCAATCTAGTTGACAATAAATTTAATCAACTTCAATAAAATAACAATTGATTCTAAATCAACAGGAATCCACCACTAGGCTAGGGGCTCAAATAGGATAATTAGCTAAGTCTAATATGAGGAGAGAATTAGATCAATTACCAAGCCAACTCATTCTTATAAACAACCCATCTAATATTTACCAACCACCTGGAGCAAATTATCAATCTAAAATCTCACTTAAGAATTTTCAATTAGAGAATGCTGAAGTAATTTCTAAACTTAAAAGTTATAGAATTTTTATGAACCTATACCAAGATCAGGTGAGAGAGACTAATACTGATACTAGCCAAAATAAAAATTTAGAAAAAGAGGTTAGTACTAAGACTAACCATATAGAAGAACCTAAGCCCCAAACTAGTACTGATGTTGGTTCCAATTTAAATGAGACTGATCGAGAGGAGAAAAGAATAGATGATTTACTTAAGACCTATAAACCTAAAATCCTATTCCCTTCAACCTTAGAAGCTAGTTCTTTTTATAAAAAATAATAGGCACGCAATGAAGAGCCAATGGAGTTATGTAAATAAGATCATATTAATTTACCTCCATAATTAAAATTGCCTTTAGATACCCTTTCTATACCCATTGCTTCAAATTTATCTTTTAATCCAAAAACTCAATACATGAGCATTTTAGAAGAACAAATAGTAGAAATTCTTGAAAAATAAGAGGCTTGAGAATGGGGTCACAAATTAGATTTTCAAAATTCACAATGAATATATCAATAAAGGGATCATAAACTATCTTCTTGAGATTACCAATTTAAAATCATTAGAATTTATCAATCCAATATTTGATATAGGATAGGTAAGCTATCTCGTGTCTGGCTGAAGATGATAAACTTAGCACATGTTGGGAGGCAATCCAATATTTAATTTTTTTATTTAATTTATCTTTTTATTTTTATTTTTTTAGAATATTTTGAATAAGTTAGAGGAAAGCCCAAATTTTCAAGATCTATATTAGATCGAGAACATATTAAATCAAATATATTTTTTCCTATTCTTTATTACACTCTTTATTTTTTCTTCTTCGTTGAGGATAATGTCGATTAAGTTGGAAGGAAGAATAATAAAAAATTTAAATTCTTTTTAAAAAGTTCTTAAAAAGTTAGTATTTAATATTTAAACATCCAATAATGCTTAAGAATTGAGTTAAACTAAGTATTTTTTAAAAACAATTGATGCATAGATCAGAGAATTTGTAAGATATTAAGGGATCAAGTATTAAGAAAATCCAATAAAAAGTTAAGTCTAGAACATAAATAATTTTTCTTTGAGCACTTCTAATTTTTCTACTAGCATAAAAAAAGAATCTACTTTTTATGAGCTTGTGTAGGATAACTATATATTTCTTCATAAAAAAATTATTACTCTTAAAATAAAATAGTTTCCAAGTACTTCTCATTGAGTAATCGGGCCTTTTTGCCTAAGCAAGCATTAAATTTTGCATCAAAAGGTGGGAAGAACAAGGAAGCTCATTGTAAAGTTAGTCTTAACTTTTAGCCTATTTGATTTGAGCTAGTAAGCCCGAGGGATATTCTATATCTCGTACCCTAAAGCTAACTAGTTTGGAAGTCATTAGCCCAAGACTCGCTATATGGATCAAATAAAAAACTTAAAAAATTAAGATACTCAATAGTGGTATAATGTTAAATATATATATATATGTATGTATGTATGTATGTATGTATGTATATATATATGTATACGTATATATATGTATATGTATATGTATATATATATATATATATTAGTTTTTCATCGAGTAATCGAGTCCTGTTGTCTAAGCAAGCAATGATATTCGCATCAAAAAATGGATAATATGAATAAAAAATTTTTAATAAATGAAGGATGGAAGTAATAATACACTTGCTGATATGAAAGTTTAGATGATTCAGAGATAAAGATAGATCAATTTAGAAAAAGTTTAGAAAGATTTAATATTCTTCACTTAATTTTCATATTGATAAGTATTAATACCCCAATGATATACCCCACTTATGCTTTACTGAACATCAATGGCCATTTTGAAAATTGCTTAGATAAAATTCAAAACTTTAAAGTTAAAAGATATTTAAAATAAAATTTTTTCTTTACTTGAGGATAAGCAAAACTTAAGTTAGGGAGTGTAATAAGTACCATAAATTTACTAATAAAAATATTAATTTATTAATTAATTTATCTTTATTTTTTAAATTAAATATTTTTATTTATTTATTTTAAAAAATATATATACTAATGGAAAGAACTTATTTTTTTATCGTAATAAAATAAATCTAGAGCAAAATGGAGTTAAAACGAATCTGATATGAATTTTCAAAAAAAATAAAAAATAAAAAATGAAATGGCTCGGCTAGCTCGCCTAGCCAAGCTGACGCGCTCAGCCAAGCCACCAAAAGCAGCTCAGCCAGCATGTCGTTCAAGCCAGCTCAGCCAGAGAAGCCAGCCCACCAATCTAGGAAATCAAGCGTAGATTGTCGGCTTAGTAGAAGGTAGCGAATCATAGGGTGACATGTGGTGGACCAAGACCCTTAAAGGGTTTAAAAAAATTCTCTTGCAGCATTCAAGGGCAGTATTATCATTTCAGATAGCATGGCGTGTGGTGATTGGCTACGGTCTGCAGTACACTTGATCCAGGTGGTCCATGGGCATAGTAAAAGGACCATCGGATGGATGAGGAAGCTGTCGGTTTAGATTCGATGGCTGTGGAGTTTTTCTATTTTGATTCGAATCCTATCAGCCTCCAGCACATGATCGAATGGCTCCAAATTCTCCCAATGATGATTTGATGCCTAACAGAGCTCCTGATGGTGATCAAGGCTCCCAGGCACGATCTGATGGCCAAAATTTCATCATCAAGCCTGATCCAATGGCCATAATTCAATCCGACTTGATCTAAGCTTTTAAAATGTGATTTTTGAAAATTTTGGGATTGTTTGATTAGGATCTAATGGTCCGAATTTAGGAAATTCAATAGGATGCATCCAACAATGTTTTAATCCTATTTTTCTTGGGATTTCTCTATTCTTTGCTGATCAAAACTCTTTCTTAGTCCCATATTGCTTAGAAACAAGGACTCCAAGCTACCCAACATCTATTTAAAGGACTCCAGGCCAACAAAATCAATCATCTTTGGTTAAGGAAAGGTGATGGTAAAGGATAGATCCATGCTTGGAATTCAAGATTGCTTCGAGGCAGATGGTGCCGAGAGGAGGAGCTATCTTCTACAGCATCTCAATGCCAATGCCGATCCAAGATCAAGATCAACATTAGTTTTTATTTTTTTTATCTTTTTAATTTTATGTATTTATTTTTTGAATATTAATTTTAATATAATTTTTTTATGCATTTTAAATTCATGCTTTTATTTTTAATTATAATTATAAATATAATTTTTTATTTTTAATTATTTTTTATTTTTATTGCAAGTAGATGCTAAGATCTAACTAGTAGATCTTAGTACTAAGTTTAATTTTCTGTGTTGTTTAATTTTTACTTTTTATTTATAATTTTATTTTTTAACTTTAATTCTATTTTAATTTTTTTTTAATTTTATAAAAATTAAAAATTTTAAAACTAAAATACTGCCATCTCTATGGATTCAATCTGACTTACTACTATCTATATATTTTTAATTATTTAAAGAAATCAAAATTAAATTGATAAACATGGTGTCTTAACGATAACATCATGCTCTTATCAAGATCGAATTGACAAATAAAACTCTATTATAGGAAATAAAAGCAAGGCTTAAAAAGATAAAAGAATCTTGGATGGATGAACTTTATCATATACTCTGGGCTTATAGAACTACTCAAAGGTTACCAATTGGGAAGACTCTATTTGCTTTAGCTTTCAAAACAAAAGCAATCATCCTAGTTGAACTTGGACTTACTTCGGCATGAGTCAAAGCCTTCAATGAATAGAATAATTTACAAGATCTCAGAACAAATCTTGATCTATTAGAAAAAAAGTGAGAAAGAGCTCAAATTCATATGTCAGCCTGCAGGCAGAAAGTGGCTCAGTATTATAATTCCAAAGTTGGAAGCAAAGTATTCAAGGTTGGAGATCTAGTGCTACGATGAGTAGACATCTCACAACCATAAAATCAAAGAACACTCACCCTAAATTGGGAAGGCCCCTATGAGGTCATGAAAATTGTCCGACCAGAAACTTATTATCTGAAGGAGCTTGGAGGGGCTACACTCTCATGATCCTAAAATTCAAAAAATTTATAAATGTATTATCAATGACTTTAATAAAATTTTCTTATTTTAACTTCTATCTTTGGTGCAAAATTGTGTGATGATAAGGAATTACTCAATTGAACTTCATTCCTAAACGAAGTGGAAGGACTCTGGTTATTTAAGATAGGAGGTTAATTTCGTCCAAACAAGGGTGAAGACCTTCAATTATTTAGGACAGGAGGTTAACCTCATCCAAGCAAGGGTGAAGGCCTCAGGTTATTTAAGATAGGAGGATAACTTTGCAATAATAAAGATAAAAGCTAATCATATCAGGAACAGGAGGAGAACCTCATCCTAATGTGAATAAAGACCCCACAAGGGATATGAAGGCCCTAGTTTCTAAATTACGAGAAAGATTACTTCCAAACCAAATTCAAAGGCCCCTATTCACAAACAAGGGAGACATACCTATAAAGTAATAGATAGAGAACATCATTGCAAAACAATACTACCTTCAACAACAATGCAAGAATAAAGAACTCAACAAATATTCAATTAGGACAAGATGGTGAAGAAGCAAAAGAGTATTATTTCATTGAAATGAAGGTCATTACAAGTGGAGGTCCTTGTGACTGATTTTAAGAAAAAAAAGAGAGAGAAAAGATGAAGTCCTACCTAGAGTCAAACTTTGGACTGTCGATTCCAGCCATTACAACAGAAAGTTTCAAGTCGTTCACCTTCTCCTCAAGTTTCTGCCTCACTGCCAAACTCTCCCTCAACAATTTCTCAAACCTACGAGAGTCTTCTTCGACCTCCCTCAACCTCTTCCTCAAAACCATGGATTTGGCCTCAGCATCCTTCACCGCATTCTCGTTATAGGCTGTTTGGATTTTGAGTTGAAGAAGTTCAACCTTACACTTTTCATAAATCTTTGAGAGATCTCCAAGGGTTCTCTTTAGAGAGGCGACTTTCTCTAGATCCCTACTTGGGCTGGCCTGGACTTTGTCCGCCAATTATTTTTGAAGCTGCATCACTTCGGCATTCACCATTTTAAGCTTTTTCTTGTGCTCGTCAATTTATCCACACCAGCCAATTCGGTAGGTCTTGTACAATCTCTCAGCATCATGTAGCTGCTTCTGGAGGTCAGAAAATTTCTTTGACCAATCCCAACCATACTCTGCCTCTGACCCTAAACCCAAGTCGAGCCCTTCTCCATCTGACCGATCTTTTCTTTCGCTTCACAAAGTTCAACCTTAAGAGAACAAATTCTAGTAGTCGAGTTCCAAGCTTTTTCACTGACGAGTCTCCTCGCTCACTCTAGTTCTTTGATAAAATGGTTCTTTTTGATGGTGTAGTCCTTGAAGAACCGCTTGGATGACTGCCGAAGATGGTTAATTTTGGTGGCGGCTTTAGCATAGTTCTTCTTGGATTTTTGGAGTTCATCTTTAGTCTTCTTCAATTTCTTCTTAACTTAATAAACTTCTGCAGATTTTTGATATGATCCTTCAAGGGGATACCTTGAGGCAGAGGTTTTGTTTCAATTGAAGACTATGTTTAATATATAAATATATCATGATGTGAAGGTATGATAAAAAAGGAATTCACTTTCATTAATCAAATTGTTTCAAGTACATGAAGGATAAAAGAAAAGAAAAAAATACAACTAGTGTAGGTCGCCAACCTCTAAAGGGAGAATAGTAGAAGAATTGGATGTGGCCCTAGCAAGGGTCGGCCCTTTAGCAGGTGCAGCCACCAATTCGGTGGAAGGAAGTTCGGCACTGGTAGCTGAAGGTCCCACTTCGTCATCGCCAAGACCCTTTACCAAAAATTCAAGGTCCATCTCTAAGAACTTTTCTGTGATCTTCCTCTAGTAGAGCTTGAATCCTTTGATGAAGGCCTTCTGGGCAAAAGCTATCTTGATACCCTCCATCATCTTTGAAGACTTGAAGGATTCAATGGCCTACTCCTTCTCCAAACCGACCTCCTCCTTGACCTTCCTCCATTTGTTCTCCTCCAGGATCAAGGCGGCCTTCAATCCTGTTAATGTCTATTCTTCTTTTCAAAGTACTTTCTGAAGACATCCAACCTTAATAGAGTGAGCCTTTTTCAAGCACTCATCTTGGCCTGAGCATTCTTAGCCTCCACCTGGGCTTCCTTGATGGATTTTGAAGCCTTGACTTTATGAAGGTTTAGTACCTCCGCATGGGCGTACAAATGATGTCCCAGCTGCAAATGACAAAATGTAAGTTATGGTTGTAGGTTTACAAACATTTAACCAAGCTTAAAGAGAAGGTTGAGTACCTCAAGAAAGCTGCATAAGGATCTCTTATTCTCTCCTCATCATCTGTGTGGATCATCCTTTCAAGAAGGTATAGAAGCACACTACCTTCCATCAGGGGTTGAATGACTTTCCAGTCATCCAAGGAAACTTACTCTAGGTTGGAGCTATTATTGCCACCAGACTCTCTAGTATTCCTCCTAACTCTTTTAGCACCGACCTTCTTTTTTCTCTTCTCCACCACTCTCCCCTGCTCAGGAGGCATCGAGGTAGTAGCTTCATTGGGTGAAGTCGAGCTCGGTGCAACTACAGCAATCTCTGGAGCAAGGGTAGCTTGAGTCGGCATGGTCGAGCTTAGATCTTCAATCCTTGCTTGCTTCGACGACTCCCTAGAAGAATCACCCTTTCTTTTAAGGGCTTTGATTCCTTTGATTAACCAGTCTAGTTCTTCTGGAGTCATCTCTATAGCAGTAAGAAAACCAAAGTCAAGAGAAAGGACAATGCATAACTATTGCCTAGAGGTAGCAACCCAGGAGGATGGGGGAGAATTGATTTCTTATAAAATTTTGGCCAAATTTTTAGCTCTAACCAAATATGAACTTAACCTAATTTAGCTTGATATGATTATGTAGTGTACGCAATGGAATCAAATATATATGAAACTATGCAAGAATTATGACTAAGCTAAATAAATAGTAATATAAATAAAGCAAAAAGTAAAGATAAGCAAAGCAAGAATGTGAAGAACACAATCATAAACACTCAAAGTTTATAATGGTTCGGAGCAATCTGCTCCTACATCCACTCTCCAAGCTTTTTTTAAAATTTTTACTACAATCTTTCTTTGATTACAGTGTATTTATTTATCTAAGCTCATAAACAAAATTCAGTTAATTTTTCGGACTCACCAACCAAAATCTAACATTGTTAGTTTTTTGAACTCACTAACAACCCAGTTGATTTTCAACAGGAGCACCAACCATAATCTTTACAACATTTAATTATGGGCTTGTACCGGCCTAATCTCTAAGTTTTTTTCTTCGAAAGAAGCTTATAAAGAAACAAAAATATAAGATGAATAAAATTTAGTACAAAATAAAAATAAAAAAAATTTCTTTTGAAGTGCAAAGAAGAGGTTGAATCGATACTTTTTGAAGGTTTGAACACTCTTCTTTGAATGCTGAGAGGATGCTTGAAAAGTTGTGAAAGATCTCTCATGAAAGCTCTCTAAAAACTAAAGCTTGGTTCCTTTCTATTTTCTCCCTTTTCTTAGATATTCAATGAAGCTCACAAATTTAAATTTATGCTTGCTTTCCTCTTCTTTTTAAATGCCTTTTGCACTTTCAATCAATACTAGAGAATGATAAATAGCCATTTAGAGTTGTTGGAGAATATTTATTAGATATTTAATGCATAAAAAATGGATAGAAAAATTAGTCGTTATGAAAGTTTCCATCGCAAGAATCGATCCTAGGATCATCCTTTGGCATAGGGGTCGACCCCTATGGTAGAAAATAGGAAACACCACTTTTTGTATTCTAGCCTACAGAATAGCAGAGGTCGATCCCCTGGCACAAGGGTTAACCCTAGGGCCATCTCCTTTGGCATGCTGGCCAAAAATCAGCATGCCAATCAGCTCGTTTCCACAGGAGTCAATCTCGAGATCGATCCTGAGATTGATTCTTTTACTAAAATTTAATTTTCTTTTAATTTTAATATCCAAAAAATATAAAATTATCTTCAAAAGATTAGAATTCTTCTCTACTACTTTTGAGGCTTCCAAAAAATATTATCTTGATCTTTAACTTGATAAAATGAAGCTTTAGCCTTCTTCAAGCATTTTTATCAATTTAAAAATTCTTGTATAACATGAAATACATATTTGAACTTCTTCCAAAGATAAAAATCATTAGCATTTCTCTTAAATATTTTGTAGTCATCAAAATTAATTTTTGGGGCAATAATCTCTTCCTTTTTGATGATGACAAAATATTTGAGTATAAGCAAAATAAGACATGCATAGAACATTGAAGTGAAATAGTGCCATTAAGAATTTTGAATTTAAATTAAGGCAATATATATAAATATATTCATTCAATGTAAATTTTTAGTTGGCTTATTTAGAAGAGAGGTTTTAAACAAATTGCCAATCAGTGAGCATGTAATTTTAACATTATTAATTAATAATTATTGTTTATACTAAATAATGTATTTACTCCCTCTTTTTAACATCATCAACTAAAAACTACTCTTTCCTTATTTTGAATAAAATTTACTTCCTTTTTCTAATAAGAAGAAAGAACCTGCTCCTTAAAAAATGATTCATAATATAATTGATACTATATATGAAAAACATATTCTATATTAATGATAAAATAAGATGCCAACATATTACAAGACTCATAAGAATCATACATTAAGCCAAAATACATAAAGATGTGACATAGAGTTTACACTATATATCAAAAGTATAAATAGTTAACTATATAAGATAGATACCATATACAATCAAAATTGGCCAACATGTATCATAAAGTAATTAATTAAACATATAAATGCATACTTCATAAATATTCTCAATTTATCTTTAGTTAATTGCATATTTTTCATATATTCATTATACTATAATATTTCAATTCAAATCAATGAGTATTAAAATTTCAAGCATCAAATTATTGAGTATTTTAAGCATCAATTCATTAAGCATATACTCAATATTTTTTTTATTTTTAATAGTATTAAAAAGCTTATGGAAAGAATTAAAAAAAATCATCAAAATCAATAAGATATAAGAGTGTATCAAATAAGAGATGTATCAAATTCAAAAAATAAAGTCAAATAAATCATTTTTCTTTTAAAAACTTATCTTTGGATTTAAAACATGCTTAAAATATCAATTCTTTTTCAAAAATTTGCTTGAATTCAAATATCAAATGCTCTCCCTCTTATTAATAATTATAATTTTTATAATTAAATTTTTAAATATATATTTTTTAAACTTTAAGTGGAATAGAGCTTTTCAAAGTTTTGAACAAAAAAATCAAGCATAATATTTTTTTTATCTTTATGCATCAAAAAAATCATTGAAATATATCATCAAAATCAATCAAAATATTTTAAAAAAATCAAATTCAAAAAATTTTAATTTAATTATAAGAGAGTATTAAATTTGAACTTTATAAGATATTTAATATGAAAATAAGCATATTTGATATTAAATTTACATTGATATCACTCTTTTTCTTTCTAAAAGATTTAAATTCAGATTTTTCAAGTCAATATTGAGAGATAGAGCTTTTCAAGATTTTTCAATATATTTGATATCAAGTATGTCCAATATCAAATTTCTATTTGATACCATCAATTTAGATTTTCAATTTAATTTTAAAAAAATAGAGATTTTCAAATAAAATAAGTATAACATGTAAAAAAAATTTTGACATCAATTTTAATATTTATTCTTTACTTTTCTCAAAAAGTTTAGTTAATTAAACTTTAAAAAAGTATGTATCAAAAGAATATGAAAGATAATACTAGAGCTAAAAATAATTTTATAAAAATCTTATATTATATATTAAAAATTTTATAAATTTATTTCTAGGAGTAAGAAGAGTTTTTAATTCAATTCAACTTCAAGAATGTTAAGAATGTACAAGCAAATCAAATTATGAAATTAGCATATGAATGATACTATTTTAAGCAAGTTTTAATATTAGAGAATAATTTATTTATCTAATACTACTTTAAGTTAATAGCACTTAAAATCAAGTAAATTAAATTGAATAAACATATGAAAGCATAAATTAAAAAGACTATAATGTATTTGATTGAAAATTTAAAATTAATATAATAAACCTCAAAATAAGATAATTGATTGAGAATTTTAGATCAAAAGTTTATTAATATTTTTAATCAAACCAAATTAGAAAATATCTTGTTGACCTCCTAAGTGATTTTGATGATGACTAAATATTAAAGCAAGTGATTACTAATATATTTTATTTTAAGTATTCCAATATAAGAAGAAAGAGAGCTCTTTGACCAAAAATAAGGAAGACATAAAGTGAAAATCAAATGAAATTCAAATTCTCTAAAATTGCCTCGGAGCAGTCTTCAAAATATTTTAGATTTTTTTTGAGAGCTTTCGAGTGGACTAGCACGTAGCAAATGCAGTTCTGGCTCGATTTTGGGAAGTCTCGAGTGAATCTCGAGATGTCTCGATCTCAGGCGATAGAAACCTAATTTTTATGCTCTGAGAGCGAGAGGTCTCGTAGAATTTCTGAGAGGTCTCATGGTTCTAATGAGACATCTCATTAAGAATCAAGACATCTTGGTCTCAGATGATAGAAACCTAGTTTCTGTGCTTTGAGAGCGAGAGATCTCGTAGGATTTTTGAGAGGTCTCACGGTTCTAGCAAGACGTCTCGTTCAGAATCGAGACGTCTCGATCTCAAGTGATTTTTTTTAAAAAGGTGATTTTTCATGCAACTGAAGATGAGAGCTTTCTTGATCAACCGAAGAGGCCTTGTAACCTAGTAAGACATCTCAAGACAAATCAAGAGGTCCCGAGACATGATGATAGCTTTTTAACAGGATGTTCCAGGTCTAATTTTTTTTATTCTAACTGCTAGTTGCTGCTCTCCAATGGTCAAATTTTGCTTTTTCTGAACTCGAATCATCACCAGAAAAAAAAAATGCTGGAGATATAAAAGAAAGAAAGATTATTTTTCAAAATATGAGAGAAAAATAAGAGAAAGAAAAGCATGCTCTATTCTTGAACGAATATCCAATCTCCAATCAATCTGTTCTCTCAAGCTTTGAAGAATTCTTAAGTGCATTAATTTCACACATTCAAAGAGACTTTCAACGAACTACAAGGATAACTTTTTTGCTCATTCAAAGGGGAATTTCGAGTTATAAAATTCTTTTTCCTCTTTCTATATACTTGATTTCAGTAGGAGCTGAAACTTGAATTTTGGGGCTTTTTCTCCTCTCTGTTTATTCAGATTGATTCGTCTGATTCTTGTAAGAATTATGGTTGGTGAACCTAGGAAAAAATCAATTGAGTTTTTGGATAGTGAGCCCGAAAAGACTATCCGACTGTAATCTTGCGGGATTATAGTGAAATTCCCAAGAATGTGCTTGGAGAGTGGACGTAGGTGCTAGGAGACCACCGAACCACTATAAAATTTTTTTGTTTGTGTGTGTGCTCTTAATTGTATCTTCTACTTGCTTTTACACTTGATTCACTTAGGTTTTAATCATTTAGCACTACACATATCTATTTTAATTTTTTGAAAACCCAATTCACCCCCCTTCTTGGATTGTCTATCTGGGCAATAATTGGTATCAGAGCCTTGGTTCTCTACTAATTGTTGATCTTATCAACCAGAGATAAAGATCATGTCAATCCAACTTGGAGGTTCAGGACAATCCACAAATAGGCCATCCCTTTTCAATGGATCCAACTATACCTATTGGAAAGCTCGCATGCACATTTTCATTCAAGCCCTTGACTATGACATATGAAGTGTCATTGTCAATGGCCCACACACACTTATAATCATTGTCAATGGCACATCCTCTCCTAAGTTGGAGAAGGATTGGGATGAAATAGACAAGAAACTTATCCAATTAAATGCCAAGGTAATGAATGTACTCTAGTGTGCCCTTGATGCAAATGAGTTTAACCGAATCTCCACTTATAATTCTGCAAAAAAAATTTGAGATAGACTTAAGGTCACACATGAAAAGATAAATTAAGTAAAAAAAATAAAAATTAACATGCTAGTTCACCAATATGAGTTATTTAAAATTGACCCCACTAAATCTATCACTAGCATGTACACAAGATTCACTGATATTATAAATGGTTCAAAAAGCTTGATAAAGTTTACACTAACAGTGAATTGGTGAGAAAGATCCTCAGGTCTTTGCCTAGGTCATGGGAAGCTAAAGTAACAATCATCCAGGATGCACAGGATTTGAACACACTGCCACTAGAGGAGCTTATTGGATCCTTATGAAGAAAAAATTCTGATTTTCCGGGTCAGGTTCATTCAGATTTGATTGGATCAAGAGAGATATTTTAAAAATTTTTCTTATTAATCTAGATCAAATCTAAGATATTTCAGATCTAATTTTATATATTTAATAAATAAAAATAAAAATAAATTAAATCTAATTTAATTTATACCTTGATGTTGGATAATCAGATTATCCTTTGATGATCCTGCTGTTAGCCTGAGGTTCTGAATCAGCCACGCAAGCGCCTGACCTCTACCGATATTCACTCAAACTGGATCTAAAGATTTTCTCCTTCTTTATCATCTCTCCAAATATTAGATCTAGATCTGATTTGGAGGATCTTAAAACTCCTTTTGAAGATCTGTAGTTGTCTCTGCAGTAATGCTACCTTCTTCCTTTCTCATCACCTTTCTCTTACCTAGATCGCACCAAACTGGAGCCCAAATCTCCTTGGGCATGGAGAGGAGAGAGAGGAATAGAAGATGGCATGAAGGAGGGAGAGGGGCAGCCTTGGGGCATGGGCTAAGAGAGAACTCTGTTAAAGTTAGGCGCAGATAGGGTTTATATAGATCCTACTGCGCCATGCAGTGCTACATCATCCCGGTCAATCATGTTGCTTCATGCAATCAGATCTAAATCTGATTGATGGGATGATATCACCTGATCCAATCAGATAAGAGCCCCCTCAATTCATCCTTAGATGGCGCCTAAGACTGATCAAAGTCTATTCCTAGGCGCCACCTAAGTAGAATCCAAGAAGCAACTTGGAGTCCCATCTGTATGGGACTCCAGGCATCCCTATCCATGGGTGCACGCCTTCCTAGGCATGTACCCCCTCCTTTCTAATTTCTAGCAAGGGGACAAGCCCCTATCTACTCTCCTATGGGTGCATGACACATGGGTAGATGTCTAAGTGTCAAAGATCAACGTTTGACCAAAGTCCAAAGACAAGAATTAGCAGGTGACGAAAAATGGCAGGTGTTATATTAAATTTATCTCATAAATTAAGACAACCCTTTTTTGATCTAGACAAGCTTCAGTCAAATCAAGTAAAGGTACCTAAGTGAGCACAAACACATTTGGCTCAGTCAAGATAACTTTTAATGATAGTAGAAGGAGAACATTAGGCTCAATCGTGTGCTAGCATGATTTTCTTGAACCTAATTGAATCTTATTCAAATCAATTGAACTGGATTAGTCCAATTGATGATATCTAGATCCAAACCCTTATTTGTATGATCTAGTTAGGTTCAGTTCTGTATGGTAATGGGATATGTCATGATCTCTATCATCGACATTATCGAAACTTCTTTCGATGAATCAGAACTCTTCTGATACAGACAATTAGAATGATCGATCATCTAAAATATTCTAATTGCTCCCAAAATTCACTAGTGACACCTAGCAATATATTGTGGCAACCCATCGAAACTAAAAATGAACCTCTCGGTGCAGCTATCTGTGTGATTATGTTCTTCTATCTTGAGCCCCGATTAGATAAAGGTTAAGGTGAACTCATCAAACCCTAATTTCTATCATATGATTTAACCATTCGATTCAAGTCCGATGTGAAAACCTTAATAGAAACTCTTTCTATTATTTCACTCTACCATGGACATGGGCTTATGGACTTGATTCTCATGATCTTCATAGGGCTGCTCCTCATCCACCGAGGTGCATAGATTCCTTCTTGGTGTAATCCAATTCTTACAATGAATATGCTATAGCTAACATACACCTCAGAATTCCAAATGGCTAGGAGACTGAGTCATGGTGTAGTCAAACTATAACACCCTCAAGGTGAATTGCCGATGCACCTCAGGTTAAAGAACCAGACACACCACTATAACTTCGAGTCAGTCATCGACGAGAGGGTAGACTTTCTTATGACTGCTCGAGGTATTCACGCTCAGTGCCCTCGTTCTCTGACGAGTACCTATACTCTTGCTCCGATGTCTCTACACCGTAGACTCAAGACTCATCTACTATAAAAAAGTAATTGTATACCAATCTTTCAGATCAATCACCATCCTCATGATGATACTACGGTCGGAAGCATTTTATGAGTTAATAATGAAAATTCATGTATTAAATTTTCAACTCTTGAAAATATGAATTATCATTACCATTAGCTCAAGGGATGTATCACAGACACTAAATACACATTTATGATAGAAAATAATCTATTTTATTATTTATAGTCAAAATTATAATTTTGCCGCTAGAAGTTTATTACAAGTGTCGGCCAATTCTGGCTTCTAGGGCACACATATCTAACAAATTTCCACCTAACCTAAAGCCAATTGGCTATAAATCTAAGTTCCATCTTCTCAAGGTGGGCTTCGATCTTCTGCTGGCCCAACGACTTTGTAAGTGGATCCGCCGCATTGTTTGTGGAGTCGACTCTCTTGACCTCAACGTAATCCTTCTTGAGGTAATCATGGATGAGGTGGTATCGCCGCTCGATGTGCTTGAATTTTTGGTGAGACCTCGACTCTTTAGCTAAAGCTATGACACCATTGTTGTCGCAGTACAGATAAATGGCATCTGATGGCATCACTCTAATTTCTGTGGCAAACTTCTTATACCAGAATGCCTCCTTCGTAGCTTCTGACGTAGTGATGTATTCTACTTCCATGGTGGAATCCGCTATCATAGTTTACTTGGAACTCTTCCAACTGACAGTACCATCATTACACCCAAATAGACTTCCAGATGTTGACTTTCGATCATCTACATTGGATATAAAATCAAATCTATATATCCCTGGACTTGGAGTTCTCCATTACCAAAGACCAACAATATATCCTTAGTTCTTCTTAAGTACTTAAGGATACATTTCACAAAAGTCCTGTGTTCTTTACCTGGATTCGACTGATATCTGCTCGTGACACTCACAGCATGGGCTATATCAGGTCGTGTACATAACATGGCATACATGAGGCTCCCTATTGCTGAAGCATAAGGGATCTTGCTCATGTGTTCTATTTCCTCAGGTGTGCTAGGGCACATCTTCTTGGAAAGATGAATAAATGTTTGAAGGGTACTAATCTCCTCTTAGAGTTTTTCATGCTAAACCTCTTTAGCACTTCCTCTATGTACATCTTCTGTGAAAGTCGAAGCATCCTATTCGGTCTATCTCTATAGACCTTAATTCCTAGAATAAAGGATGCTTCACCTAGGTCTTTCATGGAGAATTCTTTAGATAACCACATTTTAACTGTGGTTAACATGAGAATATCATTCCCAATAAGGAGGATATCATCCACGTACAATATGAGGAAGACAACAGCGCTCCCACTGACTTTTTTGAAGACACATGGCTTCTCCTCATTTTTGATGAAACCAAATAATTTGATCGCATCATTAAAATGAGTGTTCCAGCTCCAAGATGCTTGCTTAAATCCATATATGGACCTTTGCAGCTTGCATACCTTATGATCAGCATCACTGGATGTGAAACCTAGTGGCTATTCCATATAGATATCTTCCTCAAGATATCCATTTAAGAATGCCGTTTTCACATCCATTTGCCATATTTCATAATCGAAATAGGCTGCAACAGCAAGCAATGTGCGGATGGATTTTAGCATAGCTATTGGTGAAAAGGGATCCTGATAGTCAATGCCTTCACACTGACTATAACCTTTTGCCACTAATCTAGCTTTGAATGTCTCCATATTTCCATCTGCACCAATCTTTCTCTTGTAGATCCATTTACACCCAATAGGTACTATACCTTCTAGTGAATCTACCAAGGTTCAAACTTGGTTTGAGTGCATCGAGTCAATTTTTGATTTCATTGCCTCTAGCCATTTCTCAGAGTCGATATCCGATATTGCCTCATTATAGGTTTTGGGATCACCATGAATCCAATTACCTACGAGGAACATTTCCTCTACTTCATCTGAAATAGTATTTAAGTGCTTCTCAGGGGGACGAAAAATTCTTTTCGATCTATGAGGTGGAGGAGGTAGTGATTGTATTGGCTCAACCTGATTTGGTTCCAATTAGTCCTTAGCTCATTATTCTTGTGAGACTTTCTCATCGAGCTTGATCTGCTTTCCAATGCCGCTATCTTGAATAAACTATTTTTTAAGAAAGATGGCATGTCGACTCACAATCACATTATGATCTTCTGGAATGTAGAAATATTATCCTAATGACTCTTTAGAATATCCTATAAATCGTGCTCTAAAAGACCTAAAGTCTAACTTGTCCGCTTGTTGTCTTTTGACATGAGCCAGATAATTCCAAATTCTGAGATGACTCAGACTTGGTTTCTTACCACGTCATATCTCATACAGTGTGGTAGAAATGATTTTAGAAGAAACTCTATTCAGTAAATATATTACAGTTAATAAAGAGTATCCCCAAAGATAATCAGGAAGGTCTATGAAGCTCATCATGGATCGAACCATATCTAATAGGATTTGATTCCTTTGTTCTAAAACTCCATTGAGTTGAGGTATTCCAGGTGGAGTCCATTGAGAGACTATGACATTTTTTTGAGATAGTCCAGGAATTTTCGACTAAGGTATTCACCTTCTCGATCTGATCGAAGAATCTTAATGAATTTTTTAATTTATTTTTCTACATCATGTCTAAATTTCTTGAACTTTTCAAAAGCTTCAAACTTGTATCTCATAAGATACATATACCCATACCTAGATAGATCATCGATAAAGATGATAAAATAGATAAAATTGCCTCTAGCCGGCACATCAAATGGGCCGCACACATCAGTATGTACTAGGGCAAGAAGATCCATGGCCCTTTCCCCTTGTCCTACAAAAGGGAGTTTAGTCATTTTGCCATGAAGACAAGATTCACAAATTGGATATGACTCGAAAGTCAATGGATTCAATTGCCCGATTTTCTCCAATTTGTTAACCCTATCTTCTGCTATATGACCTAGTCTTAGGTGCCATAGATACCTATTGTTTGGACGATCCCTAGGTCATTTCATGGCATTTACATTTTGCTCAATATTAAAAAAAGATACATCAATATATAACTGATAAAGATCGTTAATAAGGAAACCACTTGCAATTTTATTTCTTTCGTAAAGAATGTTATAATGATCCTTAAGAAAACTAATTACATAGCCTTCTAGTGCTAGGCATGAAACAAATATCAAATTTCTGCTTGCTGCAGGTACATAATAATAGTCTTTTAAAACTAAGTCTAAACTAGATGGTAGTCGAAGAGGATATGTTCCCACCACCATGGCAGCAACTCTTGCTCCATTTTTGATGTGTACGATCATCTTGCCATCCCTCAGCCTCTTGCTATCCTCAAGACACTGCATGAAAGTGCATAAATGAGTATTAGAATCAAAGTCAAGCACCCAACTGGATGTAGAAGAAATCATAAGGTTAGACTCAATAACGAGCATACCTCCAGAAGGACCTGCCTTCTTCTTATTCTTCAGGGTGGCCAGGTAAGTAGGGTAGTTCCACTTCTAGTGGGTCATCATTGTTGCAATGAAAATACTTTCCTTTGTTAGCGATCTTCTTCTTCAGCTCTACTTTTTTCTTCTTTCCTCCTTCCACCTTCTACTTTTTCACAGACTTCTTTTTCTTTCCAAAAGACTTCTCTTGGAAGAAGTCCATTCCATAGCAAGCACTGAGCCTTTAGAATCTTTCATGGAAAGCTCAGCAGTAACCAGCATATTCATAAGTTCAACCAGGGAATTTTGAAGTTTATGCATATGGTAGTTCATGATGAACTGCCCATATGCATCAGTCAAGGATTACAGAATTATATCATTCTGTAGATCTAGGTCCAACTTCACTTCGGGCTTCTCAAGCTTTTCCAAGTCCTTGATCATCATCAGACAATGATCTTGGACTAACTGTCCATCATGCATTTTAGTCTTGAAAAGTCGTTTAGTGACTTGATACTTGGCTGCGCGACTCTATTCACCAAACATCGCTTGTAGGTGAGCCAACATTTGATGGACGGTCCTGATATCTTCATGCTGGCATTGAAGTTCATCAAACATCGAGCCCAATATATAATATCTGGCCTTGTTATCTTCGTCCGTCCACTTATCAAAAGACACTCTCTGTTTAGCGAATGAACGAGCTGGTAAGGTGGAAGGATCCTGGCCCAATACATGAGTTAACTTCTCGAAATCCAAAATAATTTTAAAGTTTCAAAGCCAATCCTTGTAATTGGGTCTGGTCAGTCTATGGGTGTCCAGGATACATGCTAGTGGATTGGATGCAGACACTTTTCTATAGAGAGTCAAAGTTTCTAGTTAGATATTGTAATTAAGACTTAACCAATTTATTTAGGAATTTTACTTTTAAATAAATTAGCTTCCACTATTTTCTTAGATCCCTACACTTTCTCTGTAGAGATGCAAAAATCTTCATGATTAATGATTTCTAGTGGATGATACGGTCCCACCAACTGACTCATCACCTCACCTAATAGTTATTGGTGATGTGTCAACCAATGAGTGAACAACTCTTGTTCAATGATTCTCTAATCATGGTGCACCCAAACTTGGTCTCTAACTCATGAATCTCACCGTGCTTGGAATATTGATCCACTCCTTAGTTAAGTCAGACCCACCATTAGCATAGATTGGATTCCTAACTGAGTCTTACCATGTCCAAAATATTGAGCCCAATCCATCCTCCAGCCCATAGCATCCAATGCCTAATAGACATGGTTGCATCTTTCCGATGCAACTGAACTACTGTAACCAGCTGAGAACAATCAACCTCGGAAAGGGCCCGCATATCTACAATGGTGGAAGACCTTAGACTTAATCTTTTCTTAGGGAGATTTGATTTAGATCTCATTAAACTAGATTTGACATAGTCATAACCATTATGACTAACCTAGTGGCATGGGTTAGCTCAGATTATTGACCACCTCAGATCAAAACTGAGCCAACAAATATGGTTAGATAAGTGAGACCGATGGAAGTAATATGCCATTAACTCGATAAGAATGCATTCGAGTCGAGTAGCTCTCAATTAAAAATCAATTGGTCATATCTGCCAAACTTATCTTAGACACCAAATTATTGAGTCAGAATCAATCAGATTAGCCTACAATCTAGACTCTAACCACTGAGCCTAATTAGGTCTTAGCTTGATCAATCACTCACGTGACTCGATCTTGACCCAGACTTAATCCTATTAGGCTAATCAATTTAAGCACTGTTGATCCCATCTAACCAACTCTTGATTTGGTTTGATCAACCGCTTGACCTAATTGAGCTACCCAAGCTCGAACCCAATATTATGAATATATCTTAGATCTAAAATTTTTAATTTTAGACCTAATTCATATTTCATAATCTTAATTTTTAATTAAGTTTAGGGTTCATAAATAAAACATGTCTATTAAATCCTAGGATTTCAGGATCTAGGGTTTTGTAGAAAGTAAGTTCTTAATTTCTGATTAAGGATGAACGCGCAGCATCCCTACACATCATAAGAACCCTCCATCGAATGGAAGAAGAGGGTATTTAAATCCTACTTTGTTCTTATGATCGGACGGCCAAGGGGAATATCTTAATCAAAAATATACAAAGCTACAAAACTAGTTAGATCTACATTATATATCTTATATACAAAAGTTGATCTAGCTATGAACATATTTTGCATACATCTCATGTATCATATCATGCATATTTTTAGATCTAAATTATCTCATAATTATCTAAAAAATTAGATTTAAATTGATCACATCAAAATAAATTCTAATCTAGATAATTATGTAGAATTATTCTACAACTAGTCTAAACATGCATTCATCATATCTCATATGATCCAAAGTTAAATAATTTTATTTTTTATTTTTTAAATTTTATTATAATAATTATAATATTAAAAAATAATAAATAAATAGTTCTAAAATTATAACTTAATTAAATTAAATTATGAACATGCAAGACTATGTATAGAACAGTTCTATTTTGCAGCTAGTCATGCATCTTCTAAAACTTAGACCTAAATTATTTAATTTTAATTTTTTTGATTTTAGATCTAATCACATCTCATGTGATATCTAAAATCTCCTATTTAATAGATCAAAAATAAATTCAAATTAGATCTAAATAATTTTTAGAACCTGGCTCTGATACCAGTTGAAGGAAAAATTTTGACTTTTCGGATCAGGTTCATTCAGATCTGATTGGATGAAGAGAGATATTTTAAAAAAAAAAATTAATAAATCTAGATCAGATCTAAGATATTTCATATCTAATTTTATATATTTAATAAACAAAAATAAAAATAAATTAAATTTGATTTAATTTATACCTTGATGTTGGGTAATTAGATTACCCTTTGATGATCCTGCTATTAGCCTAAGGTTCTGGATCTAACCATGCAAGCACCTGACCTCTACCAATATCCACTCGGACTAGATCTAGAGATCTTCTCCTTCTTTATCACCTCTCCAAATATTAAATCTGGATATGATTTAGAGGATTTTCAAAACATCTTTTGAACATCTGCAGTCGTCTCTGTAGCAGTGCTGCCTTCTTTCTTTCTCGTCACCTTTCTCTTGCTTGGATCGCACCAAATTAGAGCCCAAATCTCCTTGGGCATGGAGAGGAGAGAGAGGACCAGAAGATGGCATGGAGGAGGGAGAGGGGCAGCCTTAGGGCATGGGCTAAGAGAGAACTCTATTAAAGTTAGGCGCAGATAGGGTTTATATAGACCCTGCCGCGCCATGCAGTGCCACATCATCCTGGCCAATCATGTTGCTTCATGCAATCAGATCTAATTTTGATTGCTCGAATGACATCACCTGATCCAATCAGATGAGATTCCCCTCAATTCATCCTTAGATGGCACCTAAGACTGGTCAAAGTCTATTCCTAGGTGCCACCTAAGTAGAATCCAAGAAGCAACCTAAAGTCCCATCTATATGAGACTCCTGGTGTCCCGATCCATGGGTGCACGCCTCCCTAGGTGTGCACCCCCTTCTTTCTAAATTCTAGCAAGGGGACAAATCCCTATCTACTCTCCTATGGGTGCATGACACATGGGCAGATGTCTAAGTGTCAAAGATCAACGTTTGACCAAAGTCAAAAGACAAGAATTAGCAGGTGATGAAAAATGATAGGTGTTGTCTCAAATTTATCTCATAAATTAAGACAACCCTTTTCTAACTTAGACAAGCTCTAGTCTGACCAAGTAAAGTTACCTGAGTAAGCACAAACATATTTGACTCAGTCGAGATAACTTTTAATGATAGTAGAAGAAGAATGTTAGGCTCAATCGTGTGCTAGCATGATTTTCTTGAATCTAATTGAATCTTATTCAAATCAATTGAACTGAATTAGTCCAATTGATGATATCCACATCCAAACCTTTGTTTGTATGACCTAGTTAGGTTCAGTTCTATATGAGAATGGGATATGTCATGATCTCTATCATCGACATCATCAAAACTCCTTTCGATGGATCAGAACTCTTCTGATTCAGACAACTAGAATGATCGATCATCTAAATTATTCTAATTACTTCCAAAATCTACCAATGACACCTAGCAATATATGATAGCAATCCATCAAAACTAAAAATGAACCTCTCGGTGTAGCTACCTGTATGATTAAGTTCTTCTATCTTGAGCCCCGATCAGATAAGAGTTAAGGTGAACTTGTCAAATCCTAATTTCTATCATATGATTTAACCATTTGATTCAAATCCGATGTGAAAACCTTCATAGAAACTCTTTCTATTATTTCACTCTGCCATAGCCATGGGCTTATGGACTTGATTTTCATGATCCTCATAGGACTACTCCTCATCCATCGAGGTAGATAGATTTCCTCTTGGTGCAATCCAATTCCTATAATGAACATGCTATAGCCAACATACACCTCAGGATTTTGAATGGCTAGGAGACTGAGTCATGGTGTAGTCAAACTATAACACCCTCAAGATGAACTGCCGATGCACCTCAGATCAAAGAATTAGATACACCACTACAGCTTTGAGTTAGTCATCGACGAGAAGGTAGACTTCCTTATGACTGCTTGAGGTGGTCACGCTCAGTGCCCTCATTCTCTAACGAGTATCTATACTCTTGCTCCAATGTCTCTACACCATAGACTCAAGACTCATCTACTATAAAGAAGCGATTGTACACCAACCTTCCAGATCAATCACCATCCTCATGATGATTCTACGATCGAGAGCATTTTATGAGTTAATAATGAAAATTCATGTCTTAAATTTAACTCTTGAAAATATGAATTATCATTACCATGAACTCAAGGGATGTATCACAAACACTAAATACACATTTGTGATAGAAAATAATCTATTTTATTATTTATAGTCAAAATTATAATTTTGCCCCTAGAAGTGTATTATAAGTGTCAGCCAATTTTGGCTTCTGGGGTAGACATATCTAATACCTTGATGACACATGAGCTAGCCATGAGTCGGCACAATGAGGAAGACAACAAGAAGAAGAAAATAATAGTGCTGAAATTCATGACTGATGAAGAAGAAGATGATCTATCCATCAGTGAGGAAAATGATGAAGACATGGCCCTGGTGATAAAAAAAATCAAGAAATTTATGGGAAGAAGAAGACAAGGATTCAAGAAAAGAAACTTCATTAGAGAAGAAGCCAGCAAGAAGAAAGAAAAAGAAAAAGAGAGAGATCAGCCCACTTGCTATGAATGCAAGAAGCCAAGACATTTTAGAGCTGAATGTCCTCTGTTGAATAAGGGGCCAAAAAGAACAAAAAAGAAAGCCATGTTAGCAACTTGGAGCGATAGCGATGAGTCAAGCACGGAGGAAGAAAATCAAAACAAAGCAAACTTGTGTTTCATGGCACAAGATGATGAGGTATCCTCCACTTTTGATTCAGATTTTACCTTTGATGAGCTTCAAGATACTTTTTATGATTTGATGAAAGATTTCAAAAAGATAAGCTCAAAAAATAAAAATCTTAAGAAAATGGCTCAAACACTCTTGAAAGAAAAGGAAGAGATAATTAGTAGCCATAATAAGTTAAAAGAAGAAAGCAAAATCCTAAAGGATGAATTGGATAAATTAAAGCCTTTAGTTGATAAATTTACTTGTAGTTTTAAAAAATTACAAATGATTTTAAATAGTCAAAGAGGAGTTTATGATAAGGCCGGACTAGGATATAAATCCAAAGACAAAATTAAGTTTCTAAAAAATTTCTTCACTACACTCATCACTAATAACACTTTTCATACCATTCGCTTTAAATGCAAAAAGGTAGGACACAAGGCTTTTGAATGCAATACTAGAAGAGTTAATAAAAAGCATGTTAAAAGCATTTGGGTTCCTAAAGGAGCCATGTCTACTAACCCTAAAGGACCCAAGAAGACTTGGGTACCTAAAACTATCACTTGATTGTTTGTGTAGGAGCCCAAGGATCAAAACAAAATTGGTATTTAGATAGCGGCTGCTCAAGGCATATATTGGATGACAAGCAATAATTCATCACCCTAGAAACAAAAGAAGGGGGAGTAGTCACCTTTGGCGATAATGGCAAAGATAAAATAATTGGCTATGGTAAAATTCAGATTACTCCTTCAACCTTTATAGATAATATATTATTAGTTGATAATTTAAAACATAACTTGCTTAGTATTAGTCAACTATGTGATAGAGGTTTTAAAGTCTCATTTGAATCTTCTTGGTGCAAAGTATCTAGTTCCTTGGATGATAGTTTAAAATTCATTAGATTTAGACGTGGGAACATCTACATGGTGAATCTTGATGAAATTGCCATGAAGAGTGGCCAATGCCTAGTTGCAATGAATGCTAACATAAAAGAAACTAGTTGGCTTTGGCACCAAAAATTAGGTCATGCTAGCATGCATATTCTTTATAAATTGCATAATAAAGACTTAGTTAAGGGGCTACCAAAACTAAATTTTTAATTTGATCATGTTTGTGATGCTTGCCAATTCGAAAAACAAACTAAGGGAGTTTCAAATCCAAAAATGTAGTTTCAACTTCTAGGCCTCTTGAATTGATTTATATGGATTTGTTTGGACCTACTAGGACCACAAGCCTAGGAGGAAAGAAGTATGGTCTAGTAATTGTTGATGATTATTCTCGTTTCACTTGAGTTCTATTTTTAGCTCACAAAGATGAAGCATTTTCATTATTTTTAAAATTTTATAAGAAAATAACAAATGAAAAGAACTCTACTATGGTATGTATCCATAGTGATCATGGCACAGAATTTGAAAACAAATACTTTGAAGAATTTTGCAATGAATATGGCATAGAACATAAATTTTCAGCATCTAGAACCTCTCAATAAAATGGAGTTGTTGAAAGAAAGAATAGAACCTTAGTTGATATGGCCCGTACCATGTTGTGTGAAGAAAATCTACCTAAATACTTTTTAGCTGAAGCCATTAACACAGCATGTTACATTCTAAATAGAGTTTCTATCCATCCAATTTTAAAGAAAACCTCCTATAAGCTTTGAAAAGGAAAAAGAACTAATATTAATTATTTTCATATTTTTGGTTGCAAATATTTTATTCATAACAATGGTAAAAATAATCTAGGCAAATTTGATGCTAAGGCAGTTGAAGGTATATTCCTTGGATACTCTATATCTAGCAAAGCATATAGAGTCTTCAACAAATAATCTTTAGTTGTTAAAGAATCAACATGTCATTTTTGATGAAGCTAATAATCATTCTTCGAGAAAATAAAATATTTTTGATGATGATGATACAGAAATTCTTGAAGATGGAATGAAGGAGCTAAACTTAAGGGACAACATCATTCATGACAAAGATAACTCTATAACAATCATTGAACAAGATAAGGATGTTGAGATTAAAGCATCTAATGATCATAAAGATCTACCCAAGAAGTGGAGGTATGCACATAATCACCTAAAGGAATTGATTTTAGGTGATCCTTCACAAGGGGTAAGAACTAGATCCTCTTTTAAGGATACATTTGATTACCTTGCATTTGTTTCTCAAATAGAACCTAAAAATATAGAAGAAGCTGAACAAGACTTTAATTGGATGCTAGCCATGCAAGATGAACTAAACCAATTTGAAAGAAATAATGTATAGACTCTTGTAAACAAACCCATAAATCATCCTATAATTGGTACAAAATGGGTATTTAGGAACAAATTAGATGAACATGGTAATGTTGTAAATAATAAAGCTAGATTAGTTGCTAAAGGATATAATCAAGAAGAAGGAATTGACTTTGATGAAACATATGCACTTATAGCAAGATTAGAGGCTATAAGATTGTTACTTACTTTTGCCTATTATATGAATTTTAAATTATTTCAAATGGATATGATAAGCATCTTTTTAAATGGTTATATTGTCAAAGAAGTATTTGTAGAACAACCATCCAGATTTGAAAATCATTCACTTTCCAATCATGTATATAAGTTAAATAAAACACTCTATGGACTTAAACAAGCACCTAGAGTTTGGTATGAGAGATTGAGCAAATTTTTATTACAAAATAATTTTATCAATGGAAGTGTAAACACCACACTATTTTTGAAAAAAAAAAATAATGACCTTCTTGTAGTTCAAATATATGTAGATGACATCATATTCGGAGCTACTGATGAAATTCTTTGTCAAGAGTTCGCTAAGTTGATGCAGAGTGAATTTGAAATGAGCATGATGGGGGAGTTGAATTTTTTTCTTGGGCTACAAGTCAAACAATCAGAGGAAGGCATTTTCATTAGCCAAATAAAGTACATCAAGGAGATGCTCAAGAAGTTTGGCCTAGAAAATGGAAAGAAAATCGGCACACCCATGAGCCCTTCTTGCAAACTTGACAAAGATGAGAATGGTAAAAATGCAAATGAAAAGCTCTACAGAGGTATAATAGGATCCTTACTTTACTTAACTGTAAGTAGGCCTGATATATTATTTAGTGTGTGCATGTGTGCTAGATTTCAATCTAATCCTAAAGAATCACACTTATTAGCTATTAAAAGAATTTTTAGATATTTGACTACACACACAACTTAGGTCTTTGGTACTTAAAATAATCTTCTATTGAATTGATTGGATACACTGATGTAGACTATGAAGGATCTAAAATTGATAGAAAGAGTACCAGTGGCACTTATCAATTTCTAGGGTTGAACTTGATCTCTTGGTATAGCAAAAAGCAAAACTCTGTAGCACTGTCAATGGCCTAAGCTGAATATGTTGCTACGGAGAGTTGCTGTGCTTAAATACTTTGGTTCAAACAACAACTCGAAGACTTTGGAATTAAGCAAAATAAGATACCTATTAAATGTGATAACACTAGTGCCATAAACCTGACAAAAAATTCTGTTCAACATTTGAGAACCAAACACATTGAAATTAGACATCATTTTATTAGAGATCATGTTTAAAATAATAACATTATGCTTAATTTGTTTCAACTGAAAATCAATTAGCTGACATTTTTACAAAACCTCTATGTGAAGATAGATTCTCTAAAATTTGGGGTGAACTTGGTGTATATGATCCTCTATAAAAATATTTAATCTTAAATTTTTTGTATTATTTTTTTGTCTCCCTCTATCATCCTAAACACTCCTAATTCAATCTTGAAAATTTTTTTAAAAAAAAAGGCTTGAAATTTCATTTTTATCCTAATTTCTTCACCCTATGCACGAGAAGTCTCGGATTATTCACGAGACCTCTCAGCTAGATTTTGAGACCTCTCACGGTAAACACGAGAGCTCTTAAAATTTTTGAGACATCTCGTCTTTAAGATGAGAGCTCTCGACTCTTGAGGGCCCTCTTTTTAATTGGTCTATGAGAGATCCCCTGTTTCATTCAATCATTCCGCTCTTCCAAGACCTCTCCTCCAAACTCTCCAAAACTCTTCTCCTCTCCTCAAAAACCTTTCGAATCGTCTTTCCTTATCCATTCCCTCCAAATCTTAAACCCTAATGGCTCCGAAGAAGAGATCCCTTGCCGCACAAAGACCTTCCATCACGCCATCGACTGAAGCTAGGTCTAAGCGACAGTGGAACTTGCCTCAATCATCTCCGCCTGCTTCATCATCTTGTGCTCGTCTCTTTGTTGCTACTAGGATAGTTCCAACAAGCCATTGTGTGGATATCAAATACCTAGATCAGGAACACTTCCATATTGGGACTTGAATTCGACAGCAAGGATGGAAAATATATATACACTAGGGGTAAATGTTTATCCAAACTTGATAAGAGAATTTTTTGACAACATTAGCTTTGATCATGGGTCGAAGGTTGAGTCCATTGTGAAAGGGGTACACATTTTCTTAGATGAGAAAAAAATAGGGCAGCTTCTCGAAGTGCCTAGGGCAGGGATTAGCAATCTAAATTTGTTTGACAAAACTGAAGCCCTCAAGTGCATCTTAGAATGGGAGGATGTTGACAAAAATGTACAATTAGTTTCACATCTTTTCTTGGTTAAGATGAGATTACTGCAATCTTTTGTCAGTCACATAGTTTTCCCTAAAGTAGGAAGACATGACTGGGTTGGAAAGAGAGAACTAGGTGTCATGTTCTTTTTTGTGACTGGAACTTCCATCAACTTTTCCTCTCTTATGCTTCAACAACTGAAGGACACCACCAACAAAAGCAAGGCTTGTTTACCCTATGGATTGATCTTCACCTTAATCTTCAAGGACTTTAAAGTTAATCTAGAAGGTGAAGACTTCAAAAAACTGGTCCACACAAACTACATCATGAAGGAACATTAAACTGGATGAAGTTTGTAAAAAGGGATAACAAATGGGTGAGGGTAGATGAACATGCTGCAAATGAGCCCAAAGAACATAGGTCACCACCCCCTCCACCATCACCATCTGCTGCTGGACCCTCTTTTACGACACCAGGGTCTCCACACTCTCCTTAGGTGCCTCCTTGTCCTGCACCAGCACCTCCCTTAGCTTTTGATCAAGATCTATTAATTGAAAGGATGGTAGAAGAAGTGGTTCAGAAAGTATCTGAAAGATTTATGGATATACTGTCCAGCATGCGGCATCAACTCCTTGTAAGCATTGAAGAACAAAGGATATCCACTAAAGGTTAGATAAAAATACTTAGCCAACAGATTAGTGGATTGTCTCAAAGACTTGAGATTTTGGAAAAGGAGCAGCATAGTTCGTTAGGTCAAATTGAACTACTCCTATCCGAGAATGCCAGACTTACACAAAGACTTGAAGAGAACATCACTGTTCAGTGCACCATGGCTGAAGTCATTATCTCCATCCTACGGCAGATTTGCAGTCGGACTCCATCCTCTTCTGGGCCATCATCTTCTTCTAGATCATCACCTTCTTCAAGACCTGCTCCTCACTTATTCTCTACTAGACCCAAATCCTCTTCTAAACCCATCATTGAGTTCCAATCTGATGAAGACTAGGTCTAGTATCTCTTTTGTTTTAACTTTTGGTTTAAGTATGTTAGTATGAGATTCATTTTTTTGTAAACCAACATACATCTCATCTATGTATTATCACATCTTGCAAAGAAATCAATCTTTTTCATGCTCTTGCCTTTTTATGATTCTCTCATTATTGTGATTTTGATGCTGACAAAAAGGAGAAGAAATATTAAGGAGAAATATGCAAATGCATAATTTAATCTAACATACAAAATATAAATGTATAATCATTCAAATCAAAAATATAAATTCACAAAAATAAATTTTTAGAAAATAAAATAATTAAAATGAATAAATATAAAATGAAATGAATGTTATTCAAATCATATTCATTTCATGAGAGCATACACTAAGGGGGAGCTTTAGCACAAAAATTTTGCATTGATTAGTTCTTGATATACATTGCTTACATTCTATTTATGGCTTGCTTAGTATTTTGTCATCATCTAAAAGGGAGAGATTGTCAACCCCCTAAGTGATTTTGATGATGACCAAACATTAAAGCAAATGATTACTAATATATTTTATTTTAAGTGTTTCAATATCAGAAGAAAGAGAGCTCTTTGATCAAAAATAAGGAAGACATAAAGTGAAAATCAAATGAAATTTAAATCTTTTAAAATTGCCTTGGAGCAGTTTTCGAGACATCTCGGATTTTTTTCGAGAGCTCTCGAGTGGACTGGCACGTAGCAAATGCAGTTCTAGCTCGATTTTGAGAAATCTCGAATGAATTTTGAGATGTCTCGATCTCAGGTGATCGAAATTCAATTTCTGTGCTCTGAGAGTGACAGGTCTCATAGGATTTCCGAGAGATCTCGTGGTTCCAGTGAGATGTCTTATTCAGAATCGAGATGTCTTGATCTCAAGCGAACCATTTTTTCCAAAGAGATGATTTTTCATACAACTGAAGATGAGAGCTCTCCTGATCAATCCGAGAGGCCTCATAACCCAACGAGACGTCTCGAGAAAAATTGAGAGGTCTCGAGACACGATGATAGCTTTTTAACGGGGCATTTTAGATCGGATTTTTTCCATTCCAATGGCTAGTTGTTGCTTTCTAACGATCAGATTTTGCTTTTTCTGAACTCCAATCATCACCAGCAAAAAAAAATGCTATAGATATAAAAGGAAGAAAGATTATTTTTCAAAATAAAAAAGAAAAATAAGAGAAAAAAAGCACGCTCTATTCTTGAACGAATATCCAATCTCCAATCAATCTATTCTCTCAAACTTTGAAGAATCCTCAAGTAAATTAACTCCACATATTCAAAGAGGCTTTCAACGAATTGCAAGGACAACTTTTCTACTCATTCAAAGGGGCATTTTGAGTTGTAAATTTTTTTCCTCTTACCGTGTACTTGGTTTCAGCAGGGGCTAAAACTTGGATTTTGGGGCTTTTTCTCTCCTCTGTTTATTCAAATTGATTCGTCTGATTTTTGTAAGGATTGTGGTTGGTGAACCTAAAAAAAACCAACTGAATTTTTAGATAGTGAGTCTAAAAAAACTATCCGACTATAATTTTGTAGGATTATAGTGAAATTTCCAAGAGTGTGCTTGGAGAGTGGACGTAGGTGCTGGAAGAGCATCCAACCACTATAAAATTCTCTTGTTTGTGTGTGTGCTCTTAATTATGTCTTTTATTTGCTCTTACGCTTGATTCACTTAGGTTCTAATCATTTAGCACTACACATATCTGTTTTAATTGTTTGAAAACCCAATTCACCCCCCCCCCCTCTTGGGTTGTCTATCTAGGCAACAATCTTGCCCTTTAGAAGAGTGGTTAGAGGCTATGGTCCTACAGGTGGTATCAGAGCGAGGTTGCAGGTTCAAAACTTGGCAGCCCCCCCGGGTGTCGCTGGGGGGTGGGATTGTTTGGCAAGGGCCAATGCACACCCGATGGGACCCAGGGAGGGGTTGCCAGTCGAAGGGTGGCTATTGACATGGCAACATCCTCGGGGGTCGACCTGGAGGGTCGATCAGCCTCTGATGGATAGGGATTAAATGAAAATGACCACCCAACCTACCGCTTGAGGTTGATCTAGCTTGATGCGGGTCGACTCAAGTGCGAAGCCCCTTAAGCCCGTCTGCAGCATGTTATAGATACGGGGTTCTGGTGCACCTTATAAAGGCTAATAAACCCCTCCTAATAGGCAATTGCCTTTTAAAAGAGTGGTTAGAGGCTACGGTCCTACATATCTCTCCCTCTATTTTTCATATTAATAGCTAGATTAATTTACTTTTCAACTTTCTTCCCCTTTTTATTTCAAAATAAGTATATTTTAAATTTAAATTATTAAATTAAAATATATATATATATATATTTATTTATTTATTTATTTTTTAGCATTATCTTTCTATTTTTTTTTCAAAATTTGCATGATTAAGCTTTACAATTTTGGTTACTCCTCTTTTTTCTTTCAAGTTAAACACCTTTAATTTCATACCACATTAAACTTTAATTAATACTAATTTAGTAAATCAATTCATCTCGAATAAAATCTTCTCTTTATATCAAGATATTTTCAATCAAGTAGCCTTTTAAGAGTAAAAATTTTACTTTCTCTTTTTATCTTTTAAATTAAGCATATTTAATATAAACTTAACTCATACGAAATTTAAAAATTTAGATTATTTAACTATTAAATTTAGATTTTTAAATTTAAGTATATTTTTAATTAAAAGATTATATCTTCTTTAATATTTTTTCCTATTTATAAAAAAATATAATATAGATTTTATTTTTAAATTTAGATCAAGAGTTCTTTCTTTTCTAAAAAATATAGAGCATACATACTTCTCAATTTTAATTAAGAAACTCTAGACTTCAAAAATTTTGAATAATATAGTCTTAAAAATACTTTTCTTCTTTTAATACTAAAGTAGATCATTCAAAAATATATCACAAGAATTTATCTCAAATAATATAATAGTAAGAATATAACCATAAAAATTTAAATTTGAGATTTTTCTTTTAGCAAAAGATAATGTAATAAAATTAAAGATAAAAATAGACTATTTGATACAAATTATGATATCAATTATAATAAATTTTTAAAAAATTATTTGTTCATATCATTTGAAAGAAGTTTTTATTTATTTCTCTAAATTTTATAAATCTGAGATATATAGATCCTTTCAAAATTAAAAATTTAAATATATCATTCAAAATAAATCATAAAAAATATGTTTAATTTTTTTAAAATATTTTTGTCTTTTCTTAAGTAGTATCGATTAATTTAAACTATAAAAAAATCAATCTTATAATTTATCTCAAGATATAATATCAAAGATATATATATTTTTTATCTTGATATATTCATGCAAAATAGATGATCTACAAAGATATATATATATATATATATATATATATATATATATATATATATATATATATATATATATATATATATATATATATATTAAAGATAAGGCAATAGAATGTAAGATAATAATGATCTATTTGATATCAATTATTGAAGTCTTTGATAAAAACAAAAAGATGAATCAATTAAATTTAGATTAAATTATTTTGATAAGTTAATTTGAATTAACATAAATAGATCATGAAAAATAAATCATAGAAAGATATTCTATTTAAACTTAAATTTTTTTTCTTAAAAAATATAATTTAATCAAGTTTAGAAAAGATATGAAATTCTTGATTTTATCTCAAATGATATTATATAAGCTATGCAAAACTAGATTTAAGATAAAATATTCTTTTCTTTTACCAAAAAAAAGTAAAATAATTTAAGATAATAATAGACTGTTTGATATCAATTATAAGAATTATGATATTGATTATTTTAAAAATTAGTTCAAATAGCAAACTTCTTGATATCAAATATGAAAAATAATTTAATTTTAGATACCCAATATTTTGAAGAGAAAAGATGATATCTTTGAACGATCTTCCTCAATTTGATACCCATTAAGTTGAAGTAAATCAAGATTTTCTTAAGAAATTTGGTACCACTTTAAGATTGAAGAAAAACTAATTTTTAAATTTATAACTTAAAAATAATATGGATAAAATATGAAAGCATATTTTGAAATTTAATTTGATACAAAGTATGAAGGAAACTCTTCAAGTTAGGGGCCAAAATCGATTGAGATTAAAATGAGAGGAATCTAGATATTGGCTCTATGTGTTGATCTAACTATAGAATTTCAAATCCTTAGGGATAAATCTAAAATACAATGCAACTTAACACATTAAGCATTTTGAGTTTTATGGTTGATGTCTTATCTTTAAGTATTTATTTCATGCTAATTTTTATAAAAATTTTAATAATTTTGCATTTTATGATAAAATGTCAAACTTAGTTTTAGTTATATGTTCAGCAATTCAAAAATATTCATATCCAATTAAGCATCTTTTAATTTAAGTTTATCAATTACAAAATTGATATGAGAAAGCTATTATATCAATTATGAATTTTAAGATAATTTCAATTCATATCATAACATAATACTTAGAGGAGAGTATATTGACTTCTTAAAACAAAGTATTTAAATCATCAAATTAAATCAATCAATTATACTAATCTTACTAATATATGAAAAAAATTTCAAGCAAGTAAACATAATATGAAATCATATTAAAATCAATAGATTCAATCAAAATAACTTTAACAATCTTTGATGGTATCATGTGAGAAAAAGTTTAGATTATACCATGCATCAATACCCATCTCTTTTCATTTCTAAGGTATCCATAAAAATTTTTTTTCTTTCATTTCATTTGGATCCTTGGTGCATCTATAAAATCACTTCATGATTTTTGGTACCCAAGTAATCTTGGGTCCATAGAGGTTAGAGCTCATGATTTTTTTTGGAATCTAAATTTGTTTGATACAAGTTTGACCATTTCTTTTAATATTATATTCAAAAATTTTGTCGCTAACCTTATTGCATTTGAAACACTTGATTGAGTGCTTTTTAGTTGAAACTTTGTTGAGCATATTTTTGATAAATTATTATTTTCTTTCTGAATTATAATTAATTTTAGATTTATCAAAAATAGCTCTTTGATAATTTAAAATGGCTTGAAGATTTTGAGATCCAATTGTAAACTTTTGAAACATAAACTTCAAGCTCTTAATCTCTAAATTTGATACAAAGTATGAAAGAAACTCTTCAAGTTGAGAGACAAAATTGATTGAGATTAAAATGAGAGGAATCTACATATTGGCTCTATGTGTTGATCTAACTTTAGGATTTCAAATCCTTAGAGGTAAACCTAAAATGCAATGCAACTTAACACGTTAAGCATTTTGAGTTTTATGGTTGATGTCTTATCTTTAAGTACTTATTTCATGCTAATTTTTATTAGAATTTTAATAATTTAGCATTTTATGATGAAATGTCAAACTTAGTTTTACTTGTATGTTTAGCAATTCAAAAATATTTATATTCAATTAAGCATCTTTTAATTTAAGTTTATCAATCACAAAATTGATATAAAAAAGCTATTATATCATGTTGAATTTTAAGATAATTTTAATTCATATCATAATATAATACTTAGAGGAGAGTATATTAACTTCTTAAAATAAAGTATTCAAATCATCAAATTAAATTAAGTAATCATACTAATCTTACTGATATATGAAAAGAATTTTAAGCAAGTAAACATAATATGAAATCATATTAAACTCAACAGATTCAATCAAAATAACTTTAACAATCATTGATGGTATCATGTGAGGAAAAGTTTAGATTATACCATGCATCAATACCCATCTCTTTTCATTTCAAAGGCATCCATAAAAAAAAATTTTCTTTCATTTTATTTGGATTCTTGGTGCATCTGCAAAATCACTTAATGATTTTTGGTACCCAAGTCATCTTGGATTCATGAAGGTTAGAGCTCATAATTCCTTTTGGAATCCAAATTTATTTGATTGAAGTTTGGCCATTTCTTTTAATATTATATTCAAAAATTTTGTGGCTAACCTTGTTGCATTTAAAACACTTAATTGAGTGCTTTTTAGTTGAAGCTTTGTTGAGCATGTTTTTGATAAATTATTATTTTCTTTTTGAATTATAGTCAATTCTAGATTTATCAAAAATAGCTCTTTGATAATTTAAAATGGCTTGAAGATTTTGAAATCCAATTGTAAACTTTTGAAACATAGACTTTAAGCTCTCAATCTCTTTTTTTAATTTAGCATTTTCTTTCAAAAAATTTTTTTTAGAAATCAAAAACTTTTCTCTTTCATCCTCTAAAGATCTTTGTAATTTTATAAGTTTATCTTTTTCTTTAACAAGAAATTTTTCAAATTTTGTAATTTTTTTTTCTTAGTCAAAGTATTGATTTATTTCAATTTTTTTTTCTTGGCCATATTTTTTATATTTTTCAAAAAAATTTACTTTTGCTCAAAATCTTATCTTTTTGTTTAGCCAAATAAAGATTAGATTTCTTAAGTTCTTTATTTTTTAGCCTTATCTTTCTGTGTTTATCCACTTTATATAATTCATTAAAAGAAAATTCAAAAGAATGTTTCAGATATACCTCATCATTTTGAGCCATAAGGCAATAACTTGCTATATCTTCCTCCTCTTTCTTATTCTTCCTTTTTTTACTTTGCTCCTCCTTAATCAGTGCTTTCTTTTTTTATGTTTCTTCCTCTCTTTTTTTTTATTCTCATGAGCCATGAGACATATGCCGGGATGAGCTTTCTTTTCTTCTTGGGAGCTTGATTCTTCTATTTGTTTCGCTCCCTCATAAGTTCTTTCTAATTTTTTTCATACATATTTTGCTGAAATATGTGAAAAAATTATATTAAATACATTTAAGTCCAAAGAGCAATAAAGTATGTTCATGGTCTTAGCATTTAGGTGCATTGATTCTTTATCAACAAATGATGCATTGTGTGTGTGAGGGCTATTGACAATAATCTTTCATAGATTATAGTCACATGTTTGAATAAAGATTTTTATCCTAGCTTTCTAATAAGTATAATTTGAGCCATCAGACAGTGGGGGTCGATCGATGGAATGGCCTTCATTAAAAAAAGATTTCATTTTGGGTTGCTAAGATATTTGGCTCTTGATGGTTAGGTCAATAATTAATAATAGAGCACCTACTCTGATACCACTTGTTGCCAAGAGGTAGCAACTCAAGAGGGAGGATGAATTAGATTCTTATGAAATTTTGGCCAAATTTTTATCTCTAATCAAATATGTACTTAACATAATTTAGCTTTATATGATTATGTAGTGTATGCAACGAAACCAAATGTATATGAAACTATGCTAGAATTATGGCTAAGCTAAACAAGTAGTAATACAAATAAAACAAGAAGTAAAGATAAGTAAAGCAAAAAAGTGAAGAACACAATCATCAACACTCAAAGTTTATAGTGATTCAGAGTAACCCGCTCCTACATCCACTCTCCAAGCTTCTCTTGCAATTTTTACTATATTTTTTCTTGATTAGAGTGTGTTTGTTTTTTCAAGCTCATAAACAAAATCAAATCAATTTTTCAGGCTTACCAACTAAAACTAATACCATTAATTTTTTGGGCTCACTAATAATTCAGTTGATTTTCAATAGGAGCACCAACCATAACCTTTACAATATTCAATTATGGGCTTGGACCAGTCTAATCTCCAAGTTTCTTTTTCTTAAAGAAATTTATAAAGAAACAAAAATACAAGATGAGTAAAATTTAGTATAAAATAAAAATAAAAAAAAACTCTTTTTGAAGTACGAAGAAAAGGTTGAATCGATGCTCTTTGAAGGCTTGATCACTCTTCTTTGAATGCTGAGAGGATGCTTGAAAAGTTGTGGAAGATCTTTGGTGAAAGCTCTTTAAAAATTAAAGCTTGGTTCCTCTCTATTTTCTTTTTTTCTTAGGTATTCAATGGAGCTCACAAATTTAAATTTTTGCTTGCTTTTCTCTTCTTTTTGAATGTCTTTTAAACCTTCAATCAATGCTGGAGAATGATTAATAGTTGTTAAGAGTCGTTGGAGTGCATTTATTAGACATTTGTTAGGGATAAAATAACTCCCGCCGAAGTCCAATGAGAAGTTCGGACTTAATAAAATTTCATCTGGAGTTGCAGTAATCATGATCGAACTTCAATTAAGCTGATCTCCTATCCCAATTCAATTCAAGGAGGTTGACCTTCAGACCATGTATGCTCGATGATCTTCTTGGCTATAACCATCTACTCTCTTTTAACGACTGCGGAACACTCTCAAGGCATGATGAACTTCATCTGGCCAAACTTGAATAGTGAAAAAAATGTTAACTGACTCTAGTCCTAGTATTAGTAGAGCCCCATCAAATATTAAACCCCATCACCCTCCGATTCATTTATGGCAGATCTTGAGTGCGGTCGAATTCTTTTGCGGTAGATAGCATATTTCATCAACCTTACATTAGGAACCTCATCCAACCAAATTTCTATCCAGTTAAATTCTATTCCAACTGAATTTCTTTGCTCTACTTTATAGATAGTGGCTGATCTTGAAAGTGGCCGAGCTTCTTTATTCCTTTTTGATAATTGCAGATCTAGCTAGCTTGTATTATGCATATCGACTAGTCAAATTTGAATAGTGAAAGAACTTCATTGTTAGCATGAATCTGATTTTCAATCCAGAATAGCAACCACTCTATAGATAATGAATCACAGTACTCCTTCAATTCAAACTTTAGACTGATCTTGGAGGCAGCAGAACTTCTAAAAGCAGATCGAATGGCACCAGCAAGAAGTTCACCCATTTCAACTTCCAATCAATCTCGACATAGTCAAACTCCTTCAAAAAGTCTGGTAACTGCTTTCATTGAAAATCCTATGGTTCCCTCTCTAGCCTCTAGCTTGAATGCTCCATCAGTCCCTGGCCGACCTCGAAGATGGCTAAATTCTTCAAAACTATCGAAGGTAGCACCAATAGATTTTAACTAGTTACAGCTTGCTAATAGACGTAGAAATCATATTTGAACTCCAACAAATAGAATCTAACTGTCCATAAGTCACGATAAATGATAGCCCACTCTCTATAACCAACTCCATATGGCCCAAATGGCCTATTGACATTCAGTATGGCTGTCACTTTCATTCTATTATAGGCTCTGCCTATATAAGGGATCCTTTAGTTATATTTTTCTCTCTAAACTCTTCTCTCTACTCTAAATTCTCCTGAATACTCCATTCTTATTGATCGAAGAATTAACTTGACCGTCAGAGGGTCCTGCCAGAGTCATCCACCTTCGGTTTGGACTTTGCTTTATAGGTCTCGTCGGTGACCTTGACTTCTCTAACTCTAGCTAACTCCGACGTCAGCATAATTTTCTATACCAACATGACTGGACTAAAGGAAGGGCATTTGAGCCCTTGTTCTTAAAGGAGTACTCAGTCGAGTTCATCTTCTTCCTTTTCTCCCAATTCTATAGTTTTTTTCTCTTTAATCTTTCTCATGTTCTAGTAAGATGCCATTCAAGAGAGCTTCAACTTGGCAATCCACCATCTCTACTATCAGATCTCTTACAGATCAGCCTACTTCGACCTCATCGCTGGCACCTCAACCACCACCAGTGGCTATGATAGATTTTGAGTAGTTTAACCTATTGGTGCAGTAGGTTAAGGGCCTTACTGAAGCAATACAAGCTATGCAATAGCTCCCAGCACCGGTCCAACCAGAAAGACCCTCATTGAAATGTAAAGATCTAGTGCAAGAAAGGTCCGCTTGGGCGAGTCGGCCAGTGACTTCTGGAAAAGGAAAGTAGAGAGTGAAGATGCCCCCCTCCAGCTAGCCGTGCTTTGAAATCCATGATCAAGATAATATTCTCAATCAAAAGCTTCAAGAAAAAAATTGATGGATCAAAGAATCCCACCATGTTGCCCCCGCTCGTCATGATGATATCTACACTGACCTCTCATTTTCTGCCCATATCATGCAGGAGCCCATCCCACCAAACTTCAAACTCCACTAATTTGAGAGTTATGATGGGACCACTAATCCTATCCATCACCTCGAAGCCTTTAGAATTATGATGCTGCTTCATGGCATTCCCGACGTCATTTTATGCTGAGCTTTCTCCTCTACTTTGAAAGAAGCAGCAAGAAATTGGTACTTCGATCTCAAATCGGATACCATCTTTTTTTTTAATTAGTTGAACTATCAATTTGTGGCTCATTTCATCAGCAGTCGACACCAGAGATGAGGCTCAGACTCCCTCGTCAATATCAGCAGAAGAAAGAGGAGTCCATCCAAGCTTACGTCAGCCATTTTAATGTTGCTGCCTTAGACATCCAAAATTTGGATCAATCTGTTGCTATAGCCGCACTGAATGGTGGCCTCCAAAAGAACAATCTCATTTTCTTCTTGGAGAAAAAATATCTTCAAAATTTTGTTGACATGTTGGCCCGAGCAGAAAGCTACGCTCGAGTAGAGGAGGCCTTCAAACTAAAGGATGATGATGCCACATGAGAGCGATAGATAGGTAAATCTAGCAAGCTCATGATTTTTGAGAAGTCGAGTGAAGCTCGATCATGCTTTAAAACTCCTCATGAGCGTAGATAGGCCCAAACTCTACCTCGAGCATGTCGACCAAAAAGCCTAGATCAGAGGGCACGACAAAACTCCCTACCTAGAAGATTTCACAACTATGCCCTCTTGAACACTCCGAAGATCCAAGTGCAGATGGAGATCAAGGAGTAGTTACCGAGGCTGGAGAAGATGCGGTTTCATCCAGCCAAGCATAACCTAAATAATTACTATCTCTACCATCATGACCATGGTCATGATATGAAAGAATATATTCAGCTCCAATATAAGATTGAGGAGCTCATCAGATGAGATCGGCTGGACCGCTTTTTGAGATGTCGGTCAGAAAGGTGGGGGATCGACCAAGAGCTCTACTGTAGCCTGAACCACCTTGGAGGGATGAGCCGCAAGAAGATTGGCCCCCACTTGGAATCATCAACACCATCATTGGGGGACATCAACAAGGTGAAGCTGCTGGGTCATAGAGCCAACAAAGAGGCAAAGGACTAAGGAGCCCATCACTTTCACTGAAGAAGATGTATAGGAGGTTCAATTTTCACATAATAACATGATTGTAGTAACTTTAAATATTACTGATTGTGATGTACATCGCATTTTGATTGATAATGAAAGCTTTGTCGATGTTTTATTTTATGATGCATTCTCCAAAATATCTATACCTGATAGTCAAATGGGACCAATGAATTCTCTGTTAGTGGGATTCACTGGTGGTGCTATGTCGGTAGAAGAAATGATTACCTTGTCTATTGTGGCAGGTCCATATCCAAAGCAATCCAAGGCCCAAGTTAATTTCTTAGCGATGAAGGCACCCTTCACCTATAATGCAATTCTTGGATGATCTAGTTTGAATGTACTTCGGACCATGGTCTCAACTTATTATTTGAAAATGAAGTTTTCAATAAGTTATGGGATCGAAAAAGTCAGAGAAGATCAAGCTTTGACATGACACTACTATATAATTACTTTACAAGAGAAAAAGCAAATAGAATTTTATTCGGTGGATGGGCTTGATGCCCATGATGATTTGACTGAGGAAGGAGGGGAACCAATTGAAGACTTTGTTATAGTTTTCTTAAATGATGGGCATGAGGATCATACTATTCGAATTGACTCCAACTAGAAAGAAGAAGTCAGGAAGTAGCTCATCATCTTCTTGCAAAGAAATGTCCATATCTTCACTTGGGTACCTATAGATATGCTAGGTATTGATGCTGAAGTAACAGAACATCGTTTGGCTGTAGATCTAAAACGCCGATCTATGAAATAGAAAAAGTGTAGCTTCACACCAGAATGATAGAAAGCCATTGCAGACGAGGTTGACAAGCTCCTCAAAACTAAGTTCATCCGAGAGGTATCCTACCTAGATTGGATCACAAATATGGTTCTCATCAAGAAGGCAAATGGCAAATGGAGGATATGCATAGACTTCACAATCCTGAATAAAGCCTGCCCAAAGGATAGCTATCTCTTGTCCAGAATTGATCAATTGGTGGATGCAATCTCATGCCATGAGCTTCTCACTTTCATAGATGCCTTCTCCAGTTATATTCAAATCCGAATGGCACCAAAAGAAGAGGAGAAAACTACTTTTATTACTGACCATGGTCTTTATTGTTATAGGGTTATGCCCTTTGGACTAAAAAATGTAGGTGCAACCTATCAGCACGTGGTGAATAAGATCTTCAAGAAGCAGATCGACTGCAATATGGAGATCTACATGGATAACATACTTGTCAAGAGTCGATCTTCATTAAATTATATCGCCGACTTAGAAGAGACCTTCAGCACCCTTCGAAAGTATAAGATAAAGCCGAATCCAATCAAATGTGCTTTTAGGGTAACTTCAAAAAAATTTCTAGGGTTCATGGTGTCAAGATATTTTGCATTGAAGCAAATCTTGAGAAGATTAAAGCCATCTAAGAAATGACTATACCAAAAATAATAAAGAAGGTTCAATGCCTAATAGAAAAGGTTGTAGCTCTGAATTGCTTTATCTCAAGATTGGCTGAGCAATGTATGCTCTTTTTTTAGGCATTCAAGTAGCTAAAAAACTTCTACTAGACTCTTGAATGCCAACAAGCCTTTGAAGAGTTGAAGCGCTATCTGAGCTCACCTCCTCTCCTTGCCGAACTTGAATCTGGTGAAGAACTGTTCCTATATTTGGCAGTGTCACCTACAGCAATTGGAGCTATCCTAATCAGAGAAGAGGCAAAACTCCAGAAGCCTATCTACTATGTAAGTCGAGTTCTGAGGAATGCAAAAATAAGGTATACAAAATTGAAAAAGCTAATCTATGCTTTGTTGATTGCAGCCAAGAAGCTACGACCTTATTTTTAGGATCATACGATCACTCTTCTTACCAATCAATCCATTAAAGCAGTTCTTCACCGTCCCAACACCTTTAGAAGAATAGAAAAATGAGCAATTAAACTCACCAAGTTCGACATCAATTTCCAACCTCGGCCATCCATTAAAGCTCAGACACTGGCTGACTTCATAGTAGAATGCACTATTCTAGATCCGACCAAACCTGAGTAGCAAAAAGTTTGTGCTCTCAGTTTGTAGCCAAACTTTGCTGAAGAAAGAATAGATCTTCTTGAAGACTTCTGGGCTCTATATGTTGACGGCTCATCTAATGCCATAGGAGTAGGTGCAAGCTTGACTCTAATCAATTCAGAAGGAATTATTGCTAAATATGCACTATACTTTGAGTTTTCAGCAATAAATAATGGGGCAGAATATGAAGCTCTAATTATAGGATTAAGAATAGCTAGAGAATTGGAAGCAAACCATGTAAAAGTCTATAGTGATTCTCAATTGATAGTGGGGCAAGTCAATGGTACTTATGAAGCTCAGAAGAAAAGTATGATGAAGTACTTGAAAAAGGTGAAGAGCTTGACCTCAGCCTTTAGTAGTTTTAACATTCAGCAGATCCCTAGAATAGAAAATACTAGGACCGACCTTCTCTCAAAATTAGCTTCCTTGGCTTCGAGTGAATTGCTGAAAGAAGTCTTCTTTGAGGTTTTGCAATATCCAAGTTTAGAGGAATCCCAGATAGTAATGCAGGTTGACCATGAGCCCAGCTGGGTTGACCCTCTAATTTTATACCTCAAAAATGGAATTTCCCCCAAAGATCTTAAAGAAGCTCGAAATTGAGAAACCAAGCCTCTCGTTATGTTTTATATGAGACTAAATTACGTAAGAGGTCATATTCCTTGCCTCTGCTTAAATGCCTCCGACCTTCTGAAGCTGATTATGTATTAAAAGAAGTTCATGAAAGTATATATGAAAATCACCTTGGGGCCAAGTCATTATCTTATAAACTGCTCTATCAAGGATACTACTAGCCGACTATGCAACAAGATGCCACCGATTATGTGAAGAGATGTGATCGATGTCAGAGAAATGCTAACATTCAGAGACAACCAGCTTCACAACTCATACCTCGAAGTGCTTCTTGGCCTTTCGCATGGTGGGAGATGGACATACTCGGGCCCTTCCCTATGGTATCTGGATAGTAAAATTTTTTTCTAGTGACAGTGAATTACTTCACCAAGTGGATTGAGGCCGAACCTCTAGCAAAAATTATTGAAGCTAAGGTGCATGACTTTATTTGAAAGTCGATAATTAGCAGATTCAACCTACCTTAGACTCTCATTACTGATAATGGATACCAATTTGCAGGAGCAAGATTTGTCGAGTTCTATGAAAACCTGAACATCTTTAATCATTTTATATTAGTAGCTCACCCATAGGCAAATGATGAAGCCGAGATAACCAACAGGACTCTGTTGTAAGAAATTAAGGTAAGGCTTGAAAGGACGAAAAGAACATGGATGGACAAACTCTATCATATTCTTTGAGCCTATAGAACCATCCAAAAATTGTTAACTAGAAAAACTCTATTTGCTTTGGCTTTTGAAATAGAAGCAGTCATTTCAGTCGAACTTGGACTTCCTTCAGTGTGAGTTGAAGTCTTTAATGAATAGAATAATTCACAAAATTTTAGAGCTAACCTTGATCTATTGAAAGAAAGGCGAGAAAAGACCCAAATTCAAATGGCAGCTTATAAACAGAAGGTGGCTTGCTACTATAATTTCAGAGTCAGAAGTAAGATTTTTAAAGTAAGAGATTTGATACTATGGTGGGCAGATATCTCATAGCCACAAAATCAAAAAAAGCTCGCACCAAATTAGGAAGACCCTTATGAGATCATAGAAATTATCCTACCAAGATCTTATTATCTGAAGGAGCTCAGAGGAGCTACACTCCCGTAGTCTTGAAACTCAAAAAACTTATGAATGTACTATCAATAAATCTATTTTTAATAATTTTTTTTTTTAATATTCTTATCTTTGGTGCAAAACTATGCAATGATAGAAAATTATCCAACCGAACTTCATTCTCAAACAAAGTAGAAGGCCTTCAGTTCTTAAACAGGAGGTTAATCTCATCTTAATAAGGGTGAAGGCCTCCGATCCTTAAATAGATGGTTAATCTCATCTTAATGAAGGTGAAGACTTTTGGTTCATAGAAAGGAGGTAATGAAGAGAGAGGCCCTCTCAACGGCCCTTTTAAACCCCAGCAACCTTATTAGGAATAGGAGAAAAACCTCATCCTAATAAGGATAATAGCCAACCACGTCAAAAATGAAAGGTGAACCTCGTCCTAACGTGGGTGAAGATCCTCATGAGGGATTGAAGGCCTCCAATTTTTAAACAAGAGGTAACAGGGAGAGATCCTCTCAATAGCCCTTTTGCATTCTGGTAATCTTATTAGAAATAGAAGAAGAACTTCATCCTAATAAGGATAATAGCTAACCACATTAGGAACAGAAAATAAACCTCATTCTGACATGGATGAAGACAGTCATGAAAGATTGAAGGTCTCTGATTCTTAAACAGAAGGTAATGGAAAGAAGCCCTCTTAACGGTCCTTCTACATCCCAGCAATCTTGTTAGGAATAGAAGAAGAATCTCATCCTAACATGAATAATAGCCAACCACATCAGGAACAGGAGGTGAATTTTGTCCTGACATGGATAAAGACCCTCAAGGGGGATTGAAGACCTTCGATTCTTAAATGGAAGATCAAACGTAAGTCAGAAAGTTTCTATAGATAAATTCGCTCCTAACCAAGTCTCAGAACTCTTGTTTATAAATAAGAGGGACAGATGCACAAGGCATGGGATGGAGGCTACTATTTTAGGATGGCATTAACATCAGGCATAATAGGAAAATGAAGAAAATGGCAAGCATCAAACTAAGAAATAGCATAAGAGGATGACTTAAAGAAATGCTATTCCATTGAAATTAAAGATTCATTACATAGATCCTTAAGATCAAAAAAAAAGAGAGAAAGAAGGACCGGAGTCCTACTCAAAGTTAGACTTTGGACTTTGAGCTCCAGTTAATACAAGGGCATGTTACAAGTCATCAACCTTCTCTTCAAGATCTCTCCTCGCCACCAAACTCTAGCCAAGTAATTTGTTGGCTCTCCAGAGATCGTCTTCCATTTCTCTTAGCCTCTTCATTAAAACTGCAGACTCAGCTTCAGCATCTTTCACTGTGCTCTCGTTGTAAGTCATTTGGATCTTGACCTATAGAAGTTCAGCCTTACTCTTTTCATAAATCACTGAAAGATCTTCCATGGTTCTCTTTAGGGATGCAATTTCCTCTAGATCCCCTTTCGGACCAGTGTGAGCTTTATCCACCAACTGTTTCTGAAGTCGACACACCTCAGCATTAGCAGTCTCAAGTTTCTTTTTTAGTTCGTCAATCTACCCACACTAGCTGATTTGATAGGTGTCATATGCTATCTCGGCATCATGTAGCTATTGCTTAAGGTCAGAGAATTTTTTTGACCAATCTCATCCATATTTTGTCTTACTTTAGATTCAGGCCAAACCTTTCTCCAGCTGACTGATCTTCTCTTTTGTTTCATGAAGCTCGGCTTCAAGAGAGCAAATTTTTGCTATCGAAGTCCAAGCCTTGTCACTAGCAAGTTTCGTTGCTCATTCTAATTCTTCATTAAGATGGTATTTCTTGGTGGTGTATTTCTTGAAGAATTGCTTGGATGACTAGCAGAGTTGGTTGATTTCAATAGCAGCTTCATCATAACTTTTTTTTGATTTTTTAAGTTCATCTTCTATCTTTCCTAGCTTCTTTTTGAGTTGATGAACTTTTCTTTTTAAATCTTTGATATGGGCCTTCAAAAGGATACCTTGAGATAGAAGTTTAGCTTCAATAGGAGACTGCACTTAACACATAAAATAAAACCATGATAAAGAAGAATGGCGAAGGAAAAAATTTTGCTTTCATTAATTGAAATGTCTAAATACATGAGATATAAAAAAAAAAAAAATAAGTACAATATGTGAGGATTGGTGGTACTCCCAAGCCTTGGGAGGCTGTGGAAGGAGTCAGAGTGTTGACCCCGAAAAGACTAGGATAGGTATGGTCCTAGGACTAGAATAGAAGTTATCCTAGGGTGGAGGCAGTGTGTAGCCCTCCACGAGCTTGAGGTCCATGTATTGAGGACCTTGAGGAGCTTGGTTGGTGCTTCGAAGATCTGAGACACAAGATGGAGCAAGAAACGAAAGTCAGAGCATTAAGACTGTAGAAAAAAAAAAATTTTGCAGGTTAGTCGGCTCTGTCTGAAATTAGATCGGCTAAGTTTTAAAGGGTAGGCCAAATAGAAAGACGTATTTTGGGACTGTAGGCATGGCACGCAACTGCGTTGGCTCAGTCTTAGATTGAGCTGACCCAATCTCAGGTTAGCCGACTCAGTACTGAGACTGAGCCGGCTCAGTGCGCGGGCAGGGCTACGCAGAGGGTCTATTCAGGGCTAGGATAGAAACTTATCCTAGGGGTCTTAAGTCCTGATTTGAGAGGTCTTAAAAGGGCTATCTCATGTATGGATCAGATTTAGATCTAGGGGATGAGAGCATGGAAGACATGGATATACATGGGCTCAGTGAGTACTTTATGTATTGGATTAGCCAGGAGAGTTTTTGGTCTGGCCTAATAGCTATATATAAATACATAGATTGTATTAGAATTTTTAAGGGTGCAATCAATACATATCTTTTTTCTCTCAGTCTCTTTTCTCTCTTCTCTCTAATGTTGTTATCCTAGGTTCTTGAAGAAGTCCTAGAGAGAGGAGGTGTCTCCCTCAAGCCCAAGGAGGGAGGCATTCCAGCATAGATCTAGGTGATGATCTATAGTATATTGCCTCAGAGAATGTCTAAGATCTCTCCAAGTCCATGCTAAAGATCAGGGGTTTCCACCACATGGTATCGAAGCTTGGTAATGCCAAGATAATAATTAATATCAGAGCTAGGTGATGCCATAGTGATATGCCAACATTTGGTATCAGAGCCTATTGGTGTGTGGAAGAGAAGGAGAAGTTATATAAGATGAAATCAAGAATCTGCACGAGTATTCCATTGTATATCTTAGATCTACCTTTATTATTATAGTGGTTTGGCCAATCCAAAGTAGTTGGGTTAAAGATAGAGACTGAGAGGATTAACGAGAAGGATTTTTTTAGGATGGAAGGTTTGGGTGCATGATTTGCTGGTCGATCTTGGTAGAAAGATCGAGATGTATGATGATAGACAAGACAGAAAGCACTGGAAGGCTACAGTAGCACTTTTCTAGAGATGTAAGACTGAGAGAGGCTCGATGGTGCAGCAACTGAAGAAGGTATCTCAGTAGAAAGCATCAGGATTCTCTATGAAGATGGGTAGTATGGGGTAGTTGATAGATGAAGAGAGGTTTTTCAAGAGGTAATGATTTAAGAAAAGTTGAAGAAGCGACTATACGTCCTTCGATTACAGAAAGGCACAAAAGTAGTTAGAGCGGGGAAGTACTCAGAGATGTATTCAACGATTTGACTAGAGCATGGATTTACAAAGCCTTGGGGGTAATGAAGATGGATGATCCATGGAGGTCCAGTAGGTTAGGGCTAGGTGGCTATAGAGCGGCATAGAGATGAGTCAGGGAGCGATAGAGTGCTATAGTAGCACTATCCTAGAGGCACAGGGGCTGAGAGAGGCTCGATGGTACAGCAGCTGAGGAAGGTATCTTAATAGAGAGTGTTAGGAGAATCTTAGGGAGACCTAAAGTATGTCTCAAAGAGAGCTAGGGGGTCTCAGGGAGTGCCAGGGGTATCTAGCAATCAGGAGTATCTTGGATCAGATTTCTTCTATAGGAGCACCAGGAAGAGTCACGGTTCAGTGGAGGATGATTTGTGTATAGCAAGAGAAAACCTAGATATCTATGAGAAGGCGTGTCGAGATGAGGCAGCAAGCACTAGAGTGCTGCAATAGTATTTTTCTGAAGGCACGAGATTGAGAGAGGCTCGATGGTGCAGCAGCCGAGGAAGGTATCTCAGCATAGAGAGTCAAGAGGCATCTCAAGGAGACTAGGAGCAGATTTCAGGAAGAGTCAGGGAGTCTCAGGAGCCTCAAGATAAGATAGGTGGGTCTAAGCCCATGACAGGATTTGAGCTGCAGCTCCTCCTAGCGCAACTAAAGCGATGGCTGGTGTAGGGGCAGAAGAGGAGAAGGCTAGAGTGAAATTTTCTAAGATTCAATCACTGAATTCAGAGAAGTTGGATGAGCTCCTGTATATTTTGGAGGTGCCTGTGGGTTGTGAAGATATCCGATATGGCTTTGAAAAGGGCCGCAGAGTGCGGAGGATTTGAAGAAATAGCGATGGTATTCGAGGTGTAGTGGCAGGCCCAGTAGTACAGCATTGGATGGTTGGCCTCGAGGGACTCAATGATAGAGTCGATTTCTACAGCATCAGGTGGACTTCAATTTTAGATGGAACACCGAGTAGTGGTGGCTTCATAAGTGGAGAGAAAATTTGACACGAGTTCAGAGCAAAGGGGTGCAGGAGGATCAATATCCTAGCACTAGCACTGATGATGCATGATTTTAGATAGAGCAGCATGTGTAGATGAACAAGCATAGCTTTGAGAAGATCGTGTCAGGTGGTACAATATGTGATAGCATAGGAATATTATAGGTTTTCCAAAAAAGTCTAAAAAAAGTGATGCATGTGCCAAGTAGAAGGGATCCTATAATTTTAGGATGGTGTGAGAAGTAAGCAAAGATCTTCAGTGATGGAGACAGTCATCCCAAAGGTCTCAAAGGATGCACAGTAGCTAAAGAGGATTGGCAGAGATGATGTTTACATAAGGGGCTATCAAGATGCACAGTGATAGCAAGATCATGTAGGAGGGCATTGCCAAAGGATTTGCCAAGGCTTGGAGCACCAAGGTGGAGATTATGAGAATTGGTGGTGCTCCCAAGCCTTGGAAGGCCATGGGAGGAGTCAGGGTGTTGACTCCGGAGAGACTAGGATAGGTGTGGTCCTAAGGCTAGGATAAGAGTTGTCCTAGGATGGAGGTAGTGTGTAGCCCTCCACGGGCTTGATGTTTAGGTATTGAGGACCTTGAGGGACTTGATTGGTGCTTTGAAGATCTGGGACACAAAATGGAGCAAGAAATCAAAGCCAAAGCATGAAGACTACAGAAAAGGACTTTTTTGTAGGTTAGCCAGCTTAGTCTGAAATTGGATCAGCTAAATCTCAGAGAATAGGCCAAATAGAAAAGCACGTTTTAGGATTGCAGGTATGGCACGCAACTGGATCGACTTAGTCTGAAACTAAGCCAACCCAATCTCAGTTTAGCTGACTCAGTGCTGAGACTGAGCCGGCTCAGTGCGCGGGCAAAGCTACGCGGAGGGTCTGTTTGGGGCTAGTATAGGAACTTATTCTGGGGATCTTAAGGCTTAGTTTGAGAGGTCTTAAGGGGGCTAACTCATGTATGGGTCGGATTTAGATCCAGGAGATGAGAGCATGGAAGAAGTGGGTGTACATAGGCTCGGTGAGTACTTCATGTATTGGGTTAGCCAAAGAAGTTTTTGGTCTAGCCTAATTACATAGATTGTATTAGGGTTTTCAGGAGTGCAATCAATACAGATCTTTTCTTTCTCAATCTCTCTTCTCTCTTCTCTTTAGTGTTGTTATCCTAGGTTCTTGAAAAAGCCCTAGAGAAAGGGTGTGCCTTCATCAAGTCTAAGGAGAGAGGCACCCCAGCATAGATCTAGGTGATGATCTATGATATATTGCCTTAGAGAATGTCCAAGATTTCTCCAGGTTCATGCTAAAGATTAGGGGTTTTCGCAACATGGTATCAGAGCTTGGTGATGCCGGGACAATAATTGGTATCAGAGCTAGATAATGCCATACTGATGTGCCAATATAATAAGAAGTTTTAGACCTCTGAAAGAGCAGTGGAGGAGCTCGGTGTAGCCTCAACTAGTGTAGACCCTTTAGTAGGTGCGAAGACATGCTCAGCAGGCTCAGCAGTAGTAGCAGTAGCACCTGAAAGATCACACTAGCTGCAGGAAGCTCTGCCTCATCCTCAAATGGTTCCCCTATCAAAAGTTCAGATTCAACCTAGGAACTTCTCTGTGAACCTTGATTGGCAGAGATCATATCCTTTGATGAAGGCCTCATGAGCGAAGGCCATCTTGATATCCCTTAACTCTTCTGAAGACTTGAAGGAGGAAACAGCTTCTTTTGCTGCCCGCCTCTTCTCTTTAGTAGAGTTCATTTTGACCTCCTTCCTTTTTCTTTCTTCCAAGGTCAGCACCGCTCTTAAGTCGGCAAATGTCTGCTCCTCCCTTTTGATCACCTCTTGTAGATGCCCAATCTTAGTTGAGAGATGGCTCACCTCAGCCTTGTATCCTTGGGCCTCCTCCATAGCTCTTTAGGCATTGACTTTCTTAGCATTGATCGTCTTGATATTGGCGATCAATTGGTGGCCGACGTGCAAGCAACAAAATTAGTTATACTATTAAAGAGCTTATAATCAAATTTGAAAAATAAGAAAAAAAATTACTACCTCGAGGTATGCCTCGAGGGAGTCCTTGACCCACTGGTCAAGGTAATCCTCTTGATGATGTGCAAAAGAACACATGCATCAATCAGAGCCTTGACATCTCTCCAGTCATCGAAGGAAGCATTGTCCCAATCGATGCTATTATCACTAGATTTTCCTGAGTTTTGTTGGGGTCGGGCTCTTCTAGCGTCAGTATTCTTTCTATTCTTCTTTATTTCCTCTTTAGAGAGAGGAGCTGAAGTAGGGATCTTGGTAGGAGGGCTCAAGGTCGTCAGTGGTGCTGCAGCTTTTGGGAAGAAGACTCCTAATGGAGTAGTGCAGCTTTTGGATGGTTCTCCAGAGGCCTTCTTCTTCCTTTTCTGAGCCTAAAGCCCCCTCGATAGCATCTCCATTTCTTCAGGAGTCATTTCTACAATAATAGCAAAGTCAAGGTCAGAAGGAAAATAAGGAGAACATAAGAAGATGAACATGAGTACCTTTAGGGTTGAGTGGGCCTAAAGCGAGGTTGAATAGAATATGGTTGTCAATGAGTTCAGACAATAAAGGAACATTATAATCTTTCAACCTATTGACAGAATCAAAATCCTACCTCTCTAACCCAGGAGCTCGATGGACTGAATCTCTTAAATACCCCCAAAAAAGAAGTCCTAATTTTAAGGTCAGACAGGAGAAGAAGAAAAACTTTCTCTTCCAGTTATGAATGGAAGAAAGGGCATCCTTTAGTAGCCCTTTCTTGCTAAACTAGGAGGAGAGATACTACCATCTTTGGTGGTGGGATGGCATTTGAAGGTAAAATAGTTATGGAATAAGCAGATGGTAGGATGAACTTTGGCTGAGATGCAAAGAGAAAGGAACTCTATGACAAATTTAAAGGAGTTTGGCACCATGGAGGCTAAGGAAATGTTCAAAAAATAGAAAAGTGCCACTAGAAAAGGGGGAAGCAAAAGTCTTAACCAACATAGAAGGCCTTCAAATACGAATAAAAGCAATCTAGAGGAGGGGCACAAGCTCGGCCGCTCGATCCGAAAAGCTCTAGTTCATATTCGGGAGGAATCCCTTATTAGATCCTTATGAAGGAAAGGTCTTCAAAACACAAGGAGCAGGGAATGATCTCAGGGATGAAAGTTGGCCAAGGTGCCTCAACGAGTTTGGCAATTTTCCTAAGGTTAGGATCTGACAAGCTTGGGTGGACCGGACTCCTATAATCGGAGGACCAAGATATATCGGAAGATATTTGGATTAAACTTAACTTGAAAAATCCTCAAAAAATTGGAAGAAAAGGGCTACAAAGTTTTTGAAAGAACCCAGAAAGAATAGTAAACTTTTATAAAGAAACCAAAAGGACAAAGGTAGAAGAAATGTAAGAAAATGTGAAGAAAGGGATCAAGAGACTAACCTAAGTTGGTCGGAGGACTTAAGGAGGCAGTCGAAAAAGAGAAAGGCAGACAAGAGAGGCGCTAATGGTCGAAGGAGTTGCGATGAAAGAGGAGCGGGATGCCCAAAGGAGATGAAGAGCAGAAGGAGAAGAAGAGAAGCACGTGCAAAGATGGTAAGTTGGGGTGAAGGAGGAGTTTAAATAGCCAAAGAAGAATCGAAAGAGATAATGATTGCCGATCCTCTCCAACTACCCCTTACTTGCCATATGTCCCACTCATAGCTAATATCTAGTGAAGTAGTAATGGTGGCATACTTAGAGTACCGTGCTGGGGAGAATTTTGAAATATAAATCTTTTCAAAGTCATTCTCTTATTAAAAAGCTTCAACGCCAGATGGAAAATAGCCAAAAAAATTCATCTTCTGGAAGTTGAAAACTAGCAGAGAACTTTGGCGGTTGCAATTTTGGTGCTTTTTTTATTCGATCTTCGAACTTGAAAGTAGAAAAATAAGTGTTGGAGATAAAATTACTCCTACCGAAGTCCAATAAAAAGTTCGGTCTTGATATATTTCATCCAAAGTCGCAATAATCATGACCAAACTTTAATTAAGCTTTTCCTACCCTAATTTAATTCAAGAGGGTTGACCTTCAGACCATATATGCCGGACAATCTTCTTGGCTGTAACCATCTACTCTCTTTTAACGACTGTAGAATGCTCTCAAGGCATGATGAACTTCATCTGGCCAAACTTGAATAGTGAAGGGTGTGTTAACTGACTCTGGTCCTGGTATTAGTAGAGCCCCATCGAATATTAAACCCCAGCATCCTCCAATTTTGTTTATGGCAGATCTCAAGTATGGCTGAATTTCTTTATGGTAGATAGCATATCTCATCGACCTTACATTAGGAATCTCGTCCAACCGAATTCTGCTCTAGTCAAATTCTATTCTGGCTGAATTTCTATGCTCTACTTTATGGATAATAGCTGACCTTGAAAGTGGCTAAGCTTCTTCATTCCTTTTTGATAATTGTAGATCCAACCAGCTTGTATCGTGCATATCGACCAGCCAAATTTGAACAATGAAAGGACTTTGTCGTCAGTGTGAGTTTGATTCCTAATCCAGAATAGCAACCACTTCACAGACAATGAATCACAGCATTTCTTTAATCCAAACTTCAGGCCGATCTTGAAGGTAGCAGAACTTCTAAAAGCAGATCGAATGGCACCAATAAGAAGTTCATCCATTTTAGCTTCCAATCGATCTTGACATAGTTGAACTTCTTCAGAAAGTCTAGTAATAGCTTTCGTTGAAAGTCTTATGGTTTTCTCTCTGGCCTCTAGCTTGAATGCTCCCATCAGTCCCTAGCCGACCTCGAAGATGGTCGAGCTACTCAAAGCTATCGAAGGTAGCACCAATAGATTTTAACCAGTTATAGCTTGCTCATAGATACAGAAGTCGCATCCAAATTTCAACAAATAGAATCCAACCACTCATAAGTCACGATAAATGATAGCCCACTCTCCATAACAAACTTCATATGGCCCAAACAATCTACTGACATTCTGTTATGGCCGTCACTTTCATTCTATTATAGGGTCTACCTATATAAGGGATCCTTCAGATATATTTTTTTTAAGCTCTCATCTCTGCTCTAAATTCTTCTAAGTACCCTATTCTTATTGGTCAAAAAATTAACTTGACCGTCGGAGGATCCTACCAGAGCCACCCACCTCTAGTTTGGACTTTGCTTTACAGGTCTCGTCGACGACCTCAACTTCTCCAACTCTAGCTAACTCCAGCATCAACACCAATTTCTACATCAACAATATTTAATGAACAAAAAATAGGCAGAAAAACTAGCTGTTATGAAAGTTTCTATCACAAGGGTCGATCCTAGGTTCGTTCCCTAGCACAAGGGTCGACCTTATTCTAGTATCAACAGTTGAAGGAAAATCCTGATTTTTTGGATCAAGTTCATTCAGATCTGATCGGATCAAGAAATATATTTTAAATTTTTTTTCTTTGATCCAAATTAGGTCTAGGATATTTTAGATTTGATTATTATTATTATAATAATTAAAATAAAATAGAGATAAATTAAATTAGATTTAATTTACCTTGATGTAGGGTAATCCTATTACCCATTGATGATCTTGTAAGCAGCGAAAGGTTCTGGATCTAGCCATGCAAGTGCCTAGTCTCTACCGATATCCACTTAAGCTAGATCTGGAGATCCTCTACTTCTCTATCACGTCTCCAAAAATTAGATCTGAATCTAATTTAGAGGATCTTCAAAATAGCTTTCGAAGATTAGTAGTTGTCCTTTATAGCAGCGCAGCCTTCTAGCATTCTGTCGCCTTTCTCTCGCCAAGATTGCACCAACTGGATCCCAAACTACTTTGGGCATGGAGAGGAGAGGGAGATGATGGACTTGGCATGGAGGAAGAGAGAGGCAGCCTTGGGGCATTGTGAATTATTTTGAGATACTCCTTGAGTTAGGTGCAGGGTCTTATTTATAGACTATGCGTGATCCAACTACTCTTCATCCTAACCAATCACAATCCTTTGTGAAATTAGATCTAAATTTGATTGGTTGAAATAGAGTCCCTTGGATTCATCCTTAGATAGCACCTAAGACCAGTCAAAGTTGGTTCTTAGGAGGAGTCTAATCGGAATCCAATAAGGAGATGGAGTCCCTATCCAATAGGGACTCCTGGGCGCCTCAAACTTGGGCGCACGCCACCCTTGGCGTGCGCCCTTCTCCTTGCCAGCTTCTGGCAGGGGGACATGCCCCCACCAGCTCTCCAATAGGTGCTTGACACGTGGATAGAAGTTAAAGTGTCAATGGTCAACATTTGACTAGTCAAAGGTCAACTTTTGATCAAAGTCAAAGGACAAGAAATGGCAGGTGACCAAAAATGACAGGTATTATCTTACAAAATAAGACAACCATTTTCTGACCTGGACAGGATCCAGTCAGACCAAGTGAAGGCCTATGATCGAGCATAAACTCTTTTGGCTCAGTCAGGATAACTATTTATGATAGTAAAAGAAGAACGTTATGTTCAATCGAGTGCTAGCACGATTTTCTTGAACCTTATTGAATCTCATTCAGATCAATTGAACTGGATTAGTTTAATTGATGATCACCAAATTCAAACCCTTGTTTGTGTGACCCAATTAGGATCAGTTCTGTATGATAATAGGATATATCATGATCTCTATCATCGACATCATTGAAACTTCTTTCGATGGATCAGAACTCTTTTGATTCGAACAGCTAGAATGATCGATCATCTAAATCATTCTAATTGCTCCCAAAATCCACCAAGTGACACCTAGCAGTATATGGTGGCAACCCATTAGAGCTGAATGCGAACCTCTTGGTATAGCTATCTGTGTGATTAAGTTTTTCTATCTTGAGCCCCGATCAGATTAGGGTTAAGGTGAACTCGTCAAACCCTAGTTTATGTCATATGATGTAATCATTCGATTCAAGTCCGATGTGAAAACCTAAATAGAAACTCTTTCTATTATTTCACTCTGCCATGGCCATGGGCTTCTGGACTTGATTCTCATGATCATCATAGGGCTGCTCCTCTACCACCGAGGTAGATAGATTCCATCTTGATGCAATCCAGTTCCTACAATGAACATGTTATAGCCAACATACACCTCAGGGTTTCGAATGGCTAGGAGACCGAGTTATGGTGTAGTCAAACTATAACACCCTCAAGGTGAATTATCGATGCACCTCAGGTCAAAGAACCAGATACACCACTACAGCATCAAGTCAGTCATTGATGAGAAGGTAGACTTCCTAATGACTACTCGAGGTGGTCACGCTCAGTGCCCTCATTCTCTAACAAGTATCTGTACTCTTGCTCTGGTGTCTCCACACCGTAGACTCAAGACTCATCTACTAAAGAAAAGTAATTGTACACCAACCTTCTAAATCAATCACCATCCTCGTGATGATCCTATGGTCGGGAGCATTTTATGAGTTAATAATGATTATTCATGTCTTAAATTTTCAACTCTTGAAAATATGAATCATCATTACCATTAACTCAAAAGATATATCACAGACACTAAATACACATATGTGATAGAAAATAACTCATTTTATTGATTATAGTCAAAATTATAGTTTTGCCCCTAGAAGTGTATTACAAGTATCAGCCAATTCTGGCTTCTAGGGCACATATATCTAACAATCTTTCCACTTTCCTAAAGCCAATTGGCTACAAGTCTAAGTTCCATCTTCTTAAGGTGGGCTTCAATTTTTTATTGTCCCAACGATTTTGTAAGTGGGTCTGTGGAATTGACTCTCTTGACCTCGACGTAATCCTTCTTGAGGTAATCGCAAATGAGGTGGTATCGCCGCTCAATGTGCTTGGATTTCTGATGAGACCTCGGCTCCTTAGCAAGGGCTATGGTGCCATTGTTGTCGCAGTATAGAGGAATGGCATCTGATGGCATTACTTCGATTTCTGCAGCAAACTTCTTGTACCAGAATGCTTCCTTTGCAGCCTCTGATGCAGCGATATATTCTGCTTCCATGGTGGAATCTACTATCACGGTTTGCTTGGAACTCTTCCAGCTGACAGCACCACCATTGCACAGAAAACAGACTCCAGATGTCGACTTTCGATCATCTATATCGGACATGAAATCCGAGTCTGTGTATCCCTGGACTTGGAGTTCTCCATTACCAAAGACCAACATCATATCCTTAGTTCTTCTTAAGTACTTAAGGATACATTTCACAGAAGTCCAGTGTTCTTCACCTGGATTTGACTGATATCTGCTTGTGACACTCACAGCATGGGCTATATCAGGTCGTGTACATAGCATGGCATACATGAGGCTCCCTATTGCAGAAGCATAAGGGATCTTGCTCATGCGTTCTATTTCCTCAGGTGTGCTAGGGCACATCTTCTTGGAAAGATGAATACCATGTCTGAAGGGTATTAATCCCCTCTTAGAGTTTTCCATACTAAACCTCTTTAGTACTTTCTCTATGTACATCTTCTGTGAAAGTCCTAGCATCCTATTCGGTCTATCCCTATAGACCTTAATTTCCTAGAATAAAGGATGCTTCACCTAGGTCTTTCATGGAGAATTTCATTGGACAACCATATTTTGACTGTCATCATCATGGAAATATCATTTTCAATAAGGAGGATGTCATCCACGTATCAATACGAGGAAGACAACAGTGCTCCCACTGACCTTTTTGAAGACACACGGTTCCTCTTCATTTTTGATGAAACCAAATATTTTGATCACATCATTGAAATGAGTGTTCCAGCTCCGAGATGCTTGCTTAAGTCCATATATGGACCTTTGCAGCTTGCAAACCTTGTGATCAGTATCACTGGATGTGAAACCTAGCGGCTGTTCCATATAGATATCTTCCTCAAGATATCCATTTAAGAACGTCATTTTCACGTCCATTTGCCATATTTCATAATCGAAAATAGGCTGCAATGGCAAGCAATGTGTGGATGGATTTTAGCATAGCCACTGAGGAAAAGGTATCCTGATAGTCAATGCCTTCGCGTTGACTATAACCTTTTGCCACTAGTCTAGCCTTGAATGTCTCCACATTTCCATCTGCACCAATCTTTCTCTTGAAGATCCATTTACACCCAATAGGTACTATACCTTCTGGTGGATCTACCAAGGTTCCAGACTTGGTTTGAGTGCATCGAGTCAATTTCTGACTGCATTGCCTCTAGCCATTTCTCAGAGTCGATATCTGATATCGCCTCGTTGTAGGTTTTGGGATCATCACCATGAGCACCATTACCTATGAGGAACATTTTCTCTACTTTCTCTGAAATAATACCTAAGTATCTTTCAGGGGATGGAAAACTCTTTTCGATCTACGAGGTGGAGGAGGTAGTGTTCTTATTGGCTCAACCTGATTTGGTTCCAATTGGTCCTTAGCTCATTGTACTTGTGAGACTTTCTCATCAAGCTTAATCTGCTTTCCAATGCCGCTATCTTGAATAAACTATTTTTCAAGAAAGATGGCATGTCGACTCACAATCACATTGTGGTCTTCTGGAATGTAGAAATAGTATCCTAATGACTCTTTAGGATATCCTATGAATCGAGCTCTGAAGGACCTAAACTCTAACTTGTCCGCTTGTTGTCTTTTGACATGAGCCGGACAACCCCAAATTCTGAGATGACTCAGACTTGGTTTCTTACCGTGCCATATCTCATACGGTGTGGTAGGAACGGTTTTAGAGGGAACCCTATTCAGTAGATAAATTGAAGTTAACAATGAGTGTCCCCAAAGAAAATCAGGAAGGTCTGTGAAGCTCATCATGGATCGGACCATATCCAATAGAGTCCGATTTCTCCATTCTGAAACTTCCGTTGAGTTGAGGTGTTCCTGGTGGAGTCCATTGAGAGACTATGCCATTTTTCTTGAGATAGTCTAGAAATTTTCGGCTAAGGTATTCACCTCCTCGATCTGATCGAAGAACCTTAATGGGTTTTTCAGTTTATTTTTCTACTTCATGTCTGAATTCTTTGAACTTTTCAAAAGCTTCAGACTTATGTCTCATAAGATACACATACCCATACCTAGACAGATCATCGATAAAGGTAATGAAGTAGACAAAATTGCCTCTAGCCGGCACATCAAATGGGCCACACACATCAGTATGTACTAGGGCAAGGAGATCTGTGGCCCTCTCCCCATGTCCTACAAAAGAGGAGTTTAGTCATTTTGCCTTGAAGACAAGATTCACAAGTTGGATATGACTCGAAAGTCAATGGACTCAATAGCCCATTTTTCTCCAATTTGTTGATCCTATCTTCTGCTATATGACCTAATCTCAGGTGCCATAGATATCTGTCATTTGGACTATCCCTAGGTCATTTGGCATTCACGTTTTGCTCGATAGTTAGAATAGGTACATCAATATGTAGCTGATAAAGATCATTAATAAGAAAACCATTTGCAATTTTATTTCTTTCATAAAGAATGTTACAATGGTCCTTAAAGAAGGTAATCACATAGCCTTCTTGTGCTAAGCATGAAACAGAAATCAAATTTCCTGCTAGCTGCAGGCACATAATAACAGTCTTTCAAAACTAAGTCTAAACCAGATGGTAATCGAAGAGGGTATGTTCCCACCGGCTACTGCAGCAACTCTTGCTCCATTACCGATGCGTAGGATCATGTCTCCATCCCTCAGCCTCCTGCTATCCTCAAGACCCTGCATGAAGTGCACAGATGAGCACTAGAACCAGAGTCAAGCACCCAACTGGATGCAGAAGAAACCGTAAGGTTAGACTCAATAACGAGCATACCTCCAGAAGGACCTTCCTTCTTGTTCTTCAGGGTGGTCCAGGTAAGTAGGATAGTTTCCGCTTTCCAATGGCCATCGCTGTTGCAATGGAAACATTTTTCTTTGGCAGTCGGCCTTTCATTCTTCGACTCTGCCTTCTTCTTCTTTCCTCCTTCCACCTTCTTGCTTTTTCACAGAACTTCTTTTTCTTTCCATAAGACTTTCTTTTGGAAAGAAGTCCATTCCATAGCAAGAACTGAGCCTTTAGAACCTTTCATAGAAAGCTCAGCGGTGACCAGCATATTCATTAATTCGGCCAAGGAATTTTGAAGTTTATGCATGTGGTAATTCATGATGAATTGCCCATATGCATCAGTCAAGGATTGCAGAATAATATCGTTCTGCAAATCCAAGTCTAACTTCACACCGAGCTTCTCAAGCTCTTCCATGTCCTTGATCATCATCAGACAGTGATCTTGGACTGACTGCCCATCACGCATCTTAGCCTTAAAAAGTCATTTCGTGACTTGATACTTGGCTGCGCGACTCTGTTCACCAAACATCTCCTACAGGTGAGCCAACATTTGATGAGCAGTCCCGATATCTTCATGTTGGCGCTGGAGCTCATCAGACATCGAGCCCAACATGTAATATCTGGCCTTATTATCTTCGTCTATCCATTTTTTCCAGAGACGCTCTCTGTTCAGTGGATGGACGGGCTGGTAAGGTGGGAGGGTCCTGGTCCAGTAACATGGGTTAACTTCTTAGAATCCCAAAATGAATTTTGTAGTTCCTGAGCCAATCTTTATAATTAGGGATCCAGTCAGTCTATGTGTGTCCAGGATACGTGCCAATGGGTTGGACGCAGACATTTTCCTATAGAGAGTCAAAGATTCTAGTTAGATACTGTAATTATGACTTGACCAATTTATTTAGGGATTTTATTTTTAAACAAATTAGCTCCCACTATTTTCTCGGATCCCTACACTTCCCTCTGTAGAGATGCGAAAATCTTCCATGATTAATGATTTCTAGTGGGTGGTGCGGTCTCACCAACTGACTCATCACCTCACCTAACAGTTATTGGTGATGGGTTAGCCAATGAGTGAACAACTCTTGTTCAATGATTCTCTAATCATGGTGCACCCAAACTTGGTCTCTAATTCATGAATCTCACCGTATCCAAAAATATTGATCCACTCCTTAGTTAAGTCAGACCCACCATTTGCATAGACTGGGTTCCTAATTGAGTCTCTCACCGTATCCAAAATATTGAGCCCAACTCATCCTCCAGCCCATAGCATCCAATGCCTAATAGACATGGTTGCATCTTCCCGGTGCAACTGAGCCACTGTATCCAGCCGAGAACAATCAACCCCGGAAAGGGCCCGCACATCTACAATGGTGGAAGACCTCAGACTTAATCTTTTCTTAGGGAGAATTGATTCAGGTCTCATTAAACTAGACTTGGCATTAGTCATAACAATTATGACTAACCTAGTGGCATGGGTTAGCTCGGATTATTGACCACCTCAGATCAGAACTGTGTCAACAGATATGGCCAGGTAAGTGAGATCCGGTGGAAGGAATATGCCATTAACTCGTACAAGAACGCATTCAGGTCGAGTAGCTTCCAATTAAAAACCAGTCGGTCGTATGTGCCAAACTTACCTTAGACACCAAATTATTTGAGCCAGAACCAATTGGGTTAGCCTACAATCCAGACTCTAACCTCTGAGCCTAATTAGGTCTTGCTTGATCGTGACTCGATCTTGACCCAGACTTAATCCTATTAGGCTGGTCAATTTAAGCATTGTTGATCCCATCTAACCAACTCTTGATTCGGTTTGATCAACCGCTTAGACCTAATTGAGCTACCCAAGCCCGAACCCAGTATTATGAATATGTCTTAGATCTAAAATTCTCAATTTTAGACCTAATTAATATTTCCATAAACTTAATTCTTAATTAAGTAGGGTTCATAAACAAAATATGCACAATAAATCCTAGGGTTTCAGGATCTAGGGTTTTGCAGAAAGTAAGTTTTGGATTTCTGATTAAGGACGAACACGCAGCACCCCTACACGTCATAAGAACACCCCATCGAATGGGAAGAGAGGGCCTTTAAACCCTTCTTCGTTCTTATGATCCGGACGGCCAAGAGGAACGCCTTAATCAGGAACATGTAATACTACAAAACAGTTTTAGATCTATATCATATATCTCATATACAAATTAGATCTAATCATGGCATATTTTGCATACATCTCATGTATCGAATCATGCATATTTTTCAGATCTAAATTATCTCATAATAATCTAAAAAATTAGATTTAAATTGATCTTATCAAAATAAACTTCTAATCTAGACAACTTATGTAGAACTATTCTACAACTAGTCTAGACATGCATCAATCATATCTCATATGATATTTAAAATTAAATAATTTTTATTTACTATTTTTTAGATATTATTATAATAATTATAATATCAAAAAATAGTAAATAAATAGATCTAAAATATGATTTAATCAAATTAAATTAAAAACATGCAAGACTATTCTATAGAACTATTCTATTTTAGAACTAGTCATGCATATTTTCTAATCTTAGATCCAAATCATTTAATTTTAATTTTTCTAATTTTAGATCTGATCACATCTCATGTGACATCTAAAATCACTTATTTTTTAATTAAAATAAATTTAAAATTAGATCTAAATACTTTAGAACCATTGGCTCTGATACCAGTTGAAGGAAAATCCTGATTTTTTGAACCAGGTTCGTTCAGATCTGATCGGATCATGAGATATATTTTAATTTTTTTTTTTTTTGATCCAAATTAGATTTAGAATGTTTTAAATTTAATTATTATTATTATAAAAATTAAAATAAAATAGAGATAAATTAAATTAAATTTAATTTACCTTGATGTAGGGTAATCCTATTACCCGTTGATGATCCTGTAAGCAGCAGGAGGTTCTAGATCTAGTCACGCAAGTACCTGACCTCTATCGGTATCCACTCAAACTAGATCTGGAGATCCTCTTCTTCTCTATCATGATTCCAAAAATTAGATCTGAATTTGATTTGGAGGATCTTCAAAATAGCTTTCGAAGATCAGCAGTTATTCTTTGCAGCAGCGCAGCCTTCTAACTTTCTGTTGCCTTTCTCTTGCCTAGATTGCACCAACTGGATCCCAAACTAGTTTGGGTGTAGAGAGGAGAGGGAGATGATGGACTTGGCATGGAGGAGGAAGAGAGAGGCAGCCTTGGGGCGTTGTGAATTATTTTGAGATACTCCTTGAGTTGGGCATAGGGTCTTATTTATAGACTATGCATGATCCAACTCCTCTTCATCCCAACCAATCACAACCCTTTGTAAAATCATATCTAAATCTAATTTATGGGAATAGAGTCCCTTAGATTCATCCTTAGATGGCGCCTAAGACCAGTCAAAGTTGGTTCTTAAGAGGAGTCTAATCGGAATTCAATAAGGAGATGAAGTCCCTATCCAATAGGAACTCCTGGGCGCCTCAAACTTGGTGTGCGCCCTTCTCCTTACCAACTTCTGGTAGGGGGACATGCCCCCACCAGCTTTCTAATAGGTGCTTGACACATGGATAGAAGTCAAAGTATCAATGGTCAATATTTGACCGGTCAAAGGTCAACTTTTGACCAAAGTCAAAGGATGAGAAATGGCAGGTGACCAAAAATGGTAGGTATTGTCTTACAAAATAAGACAATCCTTTTTTGACCTGGATAGGATCCAATCAAACCAAGTGAAGGCCTCTGATCAAGCACAAACTCTTTTGGCTCAGTTATGGACAACTATTTATGATAGTAAAAGAAGAACGTTAGGTTCAATCGAGTGCTAGCACGATTTTCTTGAACCTAATTGAATCTCATTCAGATCAATTGAACTGAATCAGTTCAATTGATGATCACCAGATTCAAACCCTTATTTGTGTGACCCAGTTAGGTTCAGTTCTATATGGTAATGGGATATGTCATGATCTCTATCATCGACATCATCGAAACTTCCTTTCGATGGATCAGAACTCTTCTGATTCGAACAGCTAGAATGATCGATCATCTAAATCATTCTAATTGCTCCCAAAATCCACCAGTGACACCTAGCAGTATATGGTGGCAACCCATCAGAGCTGAATGCGAACCTCTTGGTGCAGCTACCTGTGTGATTAAGTTCTTCTATCTTGAGCCCCGATCAGATTAGGGTTAAGGTGAACTCGTCAAACCCTAGTTTCTGTCATATGATGTAATCATTCGATTCAAGTCCGATGTGAAAACCTAAATAGAAACTCTTTCTATTATTTCACTCTGCCATGGCCATGGGCTTCTGGACTTGATTCTCATGATCATCATAGGGCTGCTCCTCTACCACCGAGGTAGATAGATTCCATCTTGATGCAATCCAGTTCCTACAATGAACATGCTATAGCCAACATACACCTCAGGGTTCCATATGGCTAGGAGACCGAGTTATGGTGTAGTCAAACTATAACACCCTCAAGGTGAACTGCCGATGCACCTCAGGTCAAAGAACCAGACACACCACTATAGCATCGAGTCAGTCATTGACGAGAAGGTAGACTTCCTAATGACTACTCGAGGTGGTCATGCTCAGTGCCCTCGTTCTCTAACGAGTACCTATACTCTCGCTCTGATGTCTCCACACCATAGACTCAAGACTCATCTACTAAAATGAAGTGATTGTACACTAACCTTTCGGATCAATCACCATCCTCGTGATGATCCTATGGTCGGAAGCATTTTATGAGTTAATAATGATTATTCATATCTTAAATTTTTAACTCTTGAAAATATGAATCATCATTACCATTAACTCAAAGGATGTATCACAGATACTAAATACACATATGTGATAGAAAATAACCCATTTTATTGATTATAGTCAAAATTATAATTTTGCCCCTAGAAGTGTATTACAAGTATCCGTCAATTCTGGCTTCTAGGGCACATATATCTAACATCAACTTACTCTAATACCAAATTATTGGGATATCAGCTATTCTGATACTACTTGTTAAGAGTCTAGTACCAAATTATTATAGCAGAAAGAAGAAAGAAATAAAATAAGAAAATAATCAAGTATGTGGATCAGCCTAAAGGCTCACCTCCATAGGGCATGCAAAGCTTCACTATGAAAGAGAAAAATAAGTATAAGAGAAGAACACCTACTCTCAACTCATGGTACATAAATCTCTCTCAACTAAAAGCTATCCTCATAAAAGCTCTCTCCAAATCCCAAGAAGACCCATAGAAGCTACAAGATGCTCTACCCTGATAGCCTCCTTGTCGGATGCTATGCACCTGTTGCTTCTCTCTCTTATGGGTTGCACGTACTCGATGCTCTGCCAAGCTCCTCTCGACGGCTGTCTAAGCCTCTCTACATGTCTCTTATGCCATACGTGCCACCTTTTCTGCTCTACAGTACCTCAATCCTTTAAATAGGATGAGAATCCTCTTCTCAATAATTTACAGGAGTCCTAACGGGGCTTATTCTCCTAATATAAGTCGAACATGTTCTTGATGAAGTCTTGAAATATTTTTCGATCTTTAGATCATGATTGCAACCCTCCATGGCCACTGGATCTTGTGGTCCACGCACAACTCCCATAGACCTCTTGGATTAATCATAATCCGAGTCCAAATAGAAAAAACCCCATCATATTCTATTCATCTCTATCGAGCTAGCTCGATTGCATCTCACCCAGACTCCAACTGTCGTCTGACTGAGAGAGCCGACTCGGCTTTGATTTCAAGCCAGCTCGACCGCGTATCAAAGCCGGCCTGACTGCTATGCTGAAAACTAATTTTCTTCTTACTGTGGGTTGAATTCGAGGTATCAAATCTAAATAATCTTTACCTCGACTCAACATTCGACCTCCACCTGACTTTGAGAGCTTGTGATCCATCTCGCCCCCATGCCCTGGGGCACGCCTGTTGATCATGGATGAGCAAACATGAGAGTCGAGCCAGACCGCTCGATCTCATCTCTGTCATGTGCTGTGTCCACTTTGACCAAAGATCTGCTCAAAAAATTTTTCGATGATAATAGAAATTTTACTCTACGACGTCGCCTCTCGTCCTTTCGAGTCTCCCATATTGTGCCCGATCCATCTCCACCTGGAGCTCTACCTCGCACCAGACTTTCTATCGATAGTAATGTCCTCTTGTCTTCTTCTTCCCCTCCAATATCATCTTATCGCCATGCATGACCTTCAGGATTCCATCACCAGCTATCCACCTATAGCCGTTTAAATCCAATATGCTTAGTGAGATAAGATTCCATCTAAAATCAGGTATGTATCGGACCTTCCCCAATTTTCTGACTACACCATCATGTGTCTTCCAGTTGACCTTCCCAATGCATCTAATTGCACAGCTCGATCCATCTGATCGATAAACAGTGCCATCACTTCTCTCCAAGGAGTCAAACTGATCCTTTATGCAATAAACAAGATATGTGCATGCAAAATCTAAAATTCACTATTGGAAAGAACTAGATACCTCATCAGATATCTCCAGGACATCATCCTTTGACTCGCTACTAGTCATCGCTATAGTAGCCCTCATCCGATCCTTGAGTTATGGATAATATTTGACTTGATTCCCCAACTCATTGCACCTATAGCATCTGATCTTGCTAGGATCCCTCATCTTAGATCTGGATCATCATCCTCATGATCCTCTGTTGCTCTATCTATTGCCTCCTACTTTTTCAGAAACCATCAAAGCTGAGCTACCGCCATTTGAGCTCCAAGCTGGGTTCTCATTCCTAAGAATTTTATTCTGGAGTATCACTGTAATGACCTCATCCATCTTGATGGTGCTCTTTTCCACTAGAAGAGTAGTCATCAAGGACTCATATGAAGGAGGTAGCGATGCTAGCAAGACCAATGCCTTGGTCTTCTCCTCAACATTTTCACCAACACTAAGGAGGTCAGTGAGGATCTTCTGAAAGTTGGATAGATGCTTCCGCACGCTCTGGCCTTTGTCCATCCGTAGCTAGTAGAACTACCTCCAAAGGAACAGTATATTGATGAGCGACTTATCATGTATAACTCCTCGAGCTTCGACCATAGCACCGTCGGAGAAATCTCGCCAAGTACATAAATCACCACATCATCTGCTAGGTATAAGCAGATCGTGCTCACCACCTGCATCTAGATCCACTTTCAATCCTTCACCTCTATGATGGCTGGCATCTCGTCATATAAGAGAGTGTCGATCAATCTATGTTGGATGAGGACATTCTTTACCCTTGCATGCCATAAGAAGAAATTATCTTTCCCATCGAACCTATTAATCTCCACCTTGATTGTGCTTGTCTTCTTCATATTCTTCAATCTCTATCCACTACTACAATCTATGCTTCGGTACTATCTGGCTCTGATACCAATTGTTATGGTATCAACTCGCTCTGATATCAAATTATTGGGATATCAGCTACTCTGATACCGATTGTTAAGGATCTAGTACCAAATTATTACGGTAGGAAGAAAGAAGAAATAAAATAAGAATACAATCAAGTATGTGGATCAACCTAAAGGCTCATCTCTACGGGCATGCAAAGCTTCACTATGAAAGAGAAAAATAGGTATAATAGGAGAACACCCACTCTCAACTCATCGTACATAAATCTCTCTCAACTAGAAGTTATCCTCACAAAAGCTCTCTCAGAATTCTAAAGAGATCCATAGAAGCTACAAGATGCTCTACCCTCACAGCCTTCTCATCGGATGCATGCACCTATTGATTCTCTCTCTCGTGAGCTGCACGTACTTGACATTCTGCCAAGCTCCTCTCAATGACTGTCTGAGCCTCTCTACATGCCTCTCATGCCACACATGCCATCTGTTCTGCTCCATAGCATCTCAGCTTTTTAAATAGGATGAAAATCCTCATCTCAATAGTTCACAAGAGTCCTAACAGAGCTCATTCTCCTAATATGAGTCAAACATGTTCTTGATGGAGTCTTGAAATATTTTTTGACCTACAGATCATGACCACAATCCTCCATGGCCATTGGATCCTATGGTCCATGCGCAACTCCCGTAGATCCTTTGAATTAATCATAATCCGAGTCCAAATAGAAAAAATTTCATCGTATTCTGTTTGCCTCTATCGAGCTGGCTCGATCAGGGGTCGAGTTAGCTCGACTACATCTCGCCTGAACCCCTATTGTCATCTTTTTAAGAGAGCTGGCTCGACTGTGGTTCGAGCCAGCTCGATCTCAATCTAAGCTGGTTCGATCGGGTATCAAAGTCAGTCCGACTGCTGTGCTAAAAATTGATTCTCTTCTTGAATTCAAAATGTCAAATCCTAACAAACCTCTATGGCAGAAAATAGAAAATACTACTTTCTATATTCTAGCCTACAGAATAGTAGAGATCAACCCTACGGTCATCCCCTTTGATGTGCCGGCCAGAAATTAGCATGCCAATCAGCCCGTTTGAGCAAGGATCGATCTAGGGGTCAATCTTGGAGTTCATCCTTTTGTTAAAACTTGATTTTTTTTTAATTTAACATCCAAAAAATATAAAATTACCTTCAAAAAATCAAAATTCTTTTGTACTACTCTTAAGGCTTTTGAGAAACATTATCTTGATCTCTAACTTGATGAAATGAAGCTTTAGCCTTTTTCAAGCATTTTTATCAATATAAAAATTCTTGTATGACCTGAAATGCACATTTGAACTTCTTCCAAAGATAAAAATCATTAGTACTTCTCTCAAATATTTTGTAGTCATCAAAATTAATTCTTGGGGCAATAATAACTAACAAGATATGAATGTATACCTGCCGGATTGAAGGGACTTAAGCCGAGGTTAAATAAAGTTTGATCTTCTAGCAATTCAGATAGTGGAGGAGATCGATAATTTCTTGATTTACTAGTTAAGTTGAGGTTCTCTCTTTCTAACCTCGGAGCTTGGCGAATTGAATCTCTCAACTATCCCCAAGAAGGAAGTTCTAATTCTAATAAAGGATAGGACACAAAGAAAAATTTTTTCTTCTAATTATGAATGGAAGAAGGGGTGTCCTTAAGCAACTTCTTCTTATTGAACTAGGAGGATAGATACCACCAATCTTTAGCGATGGGATAATGTTTGAAGGTGAAATAATTATGAAACAAGAAAATGATGGGTTAGACCTCAGCCGAGATGCAAAGGAAAAGGAATCCTATAATAAACCTAAATAGTTTGGAGCCATAGAGGTGAAGAAAATATTCAAAAATCGAAAGAGGGCTATGATAAAAGGAGGGATTGGGAGTTAAAGTCCGGCACGAGGGGCTTTAGTATACAAACAGAAACAACCCAGAAAAGGAGCGTAGGCTTGGCCACTCAGCTCGAAAAGCTCTAGCTCGTATTTCGGAGGAACACCATATTGGATCTTTATCAGAGAAAGGTCTTCGAAGCGCAGAGAATAAGGGATAGTCTTTGGTATGAAAGTCGGATGGGGTGCTATCCTAGGATCAGCTCTTTCTATAGGGGTAGGGTTTTGAGAATTTGGTCTAGATGAGCTCCTAGAACCAGTCGATCAACACATGTCAGAGGATATTTTGGATCAAACTAAGTTGAGAAAACCCCCTAAAATTGGAACACATGGGCTATCAAATTTTTTGAAAGACCCAAGGAGAAACGGTAAACTTTTCAAAAGAAACTAAAAGGACAAGAAATGAAAGAAAAGTAAGGAAATGTTGAAAGAAAGTTCGAAGACTAACATAAGTCAGTTGAAGATTTAGAGGAGATAGCCGACGGGATGGAAGGCGAATAGAAGAGGCATTGATGGCTGATGAAATCATGGAGGAAGATAAAACAGGGCACTCGAGCTGGAAGTAAGTGAAGGACAAAGGAGTAGGGAAGAGGAAGACCCAGGCTAAAATAAGAAGTTGGGAGAGAAGATAGAGCTTAAATAGTCGGAGAAGGTTAGAGGTAGTTATGATTGTAGAACCTCTCTACCCAAACCTCTCCTATTGTGTGTCCCACTAATCATGGCTATGGCTGATGGCTGATAGGGTTTTAATGTTGCCATTACTCGAGCTCCACTTTGGAAGAAATTTCAAACACCGAAGTCTTTTCAGGTCACTTGATATTAAGGAAACTTCAACGCCGGCCGAAAAAAGCCAAAATTTTCCATCTTTCAAGAGCGGAAAGTCCAAAAAGAACTTTGACAGTCACAGTTTTGTACTCTCTTCATTCAAACTTTGAATTCTAAAGTAAGAGGATAAGTGTTGGGGATAAAATAGCTTCTGCCAAAATTCAGTGAAATGTCCGATCTCAGTATAGCTCCGTTGAAGTTGTGGCAACCATGTCCAAACTTTAACTAAGCTATTTTCCAGCTCCAACCCAATTCAAGAAGGTTGGCTTTTAGACCTTGTGCACCAAATAAACTTCTCAACAGCAACCTTCGGCTCTCTTCCAGTAACTACAGAACCCGCCAAAGGCATGATGGACTTCGTTGGGACGAACTTGAACAATGAAAGGAGCCTTCGTTCAAATAATTATGATCTTTAGCTCAGGATGGACAGTAGGACTCCCAATATAGAATCTCAGCACCATCCGACCTCGCCTGGTAGCTGACCTCAAAGATAGCCGAACTCCTTCTAGCTGAATTCAATCACTATAGGTGGCAGATCTCATCAATCTCAAAAATCAGAGACCGTAGCTAGCTGAATTCCTCTCCAGCCAATTTTCTCTCCAGCTGAATTCTTCTACTCCACCCAACGAGTGGTAGATCCTGGCACTTTTGCATCAAGGATCCTTGCCAATCGAACTCCTAGGAATAACCAGAATGGCACCAGTGAGAAGCCATGAGTCTTGGCAGTCACCCGTTCGAGCTTTCGGCCGATATCAAATCCCTACTGTCCGATCAAACTCCTCTAGGAGAGTTTGGCCGCAGTTCTTAATAAAGAATCTGCTATCCTCTTTCTGATCTCCAGCCGTAATATTCATGCCCGCTCTCGACCGACCTTGAAGGTGGCCGAGTTTCTCAAAGTTGTCATAAGTGGCATCAGTAAAATCTAACCAATTGTAGGCCTACCACCTGTTACCTAGAAGCCAATCTTCAAGTTTGGTTGATCTGACTTCGAGTTCTCTATCCCAAGAGGAATAGCTTACTAACAGACATAGAAGTCTTCGACCTTCCATCCGAATTTCAGCAAATAAAACTCAACCGCCTATAATTCACAACAACAATAGCCCACTCTCTATAACAAACTCTACATGGCCTGAACGACCTAGTGACATTTTATTATGGCTATCCTTATTATTATGTTATGAGCTCTATCTATGAAAGGGATCCTCTAGATATGTTTTCTTCTTTAAACTCTTCTTTCTGCTCTAAATTCTCCTGAGTACTCCATTTTTGTTGACTAGAGAACTAACTTGACTATCGGAGGATACTGTCAGAGCCAACTTTGATCAGGACTTTATCTTATAGCTCTCATCAGCGACTTCATCTTTTTCAGCTCCAGCAAGCTCCGGCATCCAAACCGTTTTCTGCACCAACATTAATCATTAATATTTGATGCATATTAAGCAATAAATTCTAACAATATTCAAATATAATGGTACCAATATTATCAAAAATACCTGCACTCATGCGTACATGCATACGTGCCTATTTATAAATGCTAGTTGGGTGACATTAGTGTACTCAAAGTGAATGCCAAGTCATGATTTTGTGTGACATACATAGGTGGTTCATTAAAGATTTTATTATCTATTTTAACTGAAGTGGTTTACGGAAAAAAATTGGATCTAGGTGCACTAAAGGGTACAGAAAGCATTCTCTTATTTGATATGATGGATGTCTAAATTTTAGAAGACTAGAATTTTTATTTTATAAATATATAGCCCAAGTGAGCAGGTGTAATTGCTCATCCATTTTTTCCTTCTTTATTATTAGTTGTGCTTGTTTCTATATTAGATAGTGGCAAGAAAAAATAAAGCCCCTATTCAGGCGCATGATGGATAACAAAAAATATAAAGCTCCCAGAGAATAGTTTAATAAATTGAAAGAAGAGATAAAAAAATTTGGTTTGAAGGTAACAAGGTGAAACTTTTGGTTTTTGCAAAATTTCTGATACTTATAAAGTTCTTACAACCATTTATATTGTGAATTGCACTAATCAAACTAAAGTAAGTCTTTTGAAATTAAAAATTGGGATCCTATTAATGTGATATTGAGAAAAAGCATGACTAAGAAAGATGTTTTATAAACTCTTGCTTGATCTCATTATGCTAATATTATTGGATGCTTGGATTATTTTATAAATAATATGAGACTGGGTTTTCCTTGCTCTATTAGTTTACTTACTAGATTTACTTAGAATCCTAATTCCGAACAAAATTTAGTGGATTGCTAAGACATTTGAAATATACTATGAATTATGGTTTAATTTTTAATTATAATTCTATTATTTCAAGACATTATGGCGATACTAATTTAGAATCTGACATAAATAATACTAAATCTACTAGTGGTTCATTATTTACTATTCATGGTATTGTCATCACCTGGTCTTTTAGAAAACAATTTCATGTTGCTTTACCAGTATAGAAGTCGCTAGCTAGCTAGCAAAGAATGAAGCTGCATAAAAAGGTCTGTGTTTTATTCCTTTTGCTATAAGTTCTTTATTTTATATTGTGATGATATGGTTTTTATTCATCTCACAAAAGACAAGAAGCATACCAAAAAGCCTGGACATATCGTTATGAAATATTATCATGCTACATGACTTAGAAAAAAAAGGGTAAGATACAATTGGGATATCTAGCTACTGATTAAATGCTTCCCAAGCGTAATACCCCAAATCTAATTCAGGCTCGCCACGGCGCCCCCCCCCCACCCCAAAAAAAATAAAAATAAAAAAAAAATAAAAAAAATCCTATGAATGATTTTAAAACATATATATATATATATATATATATATATATATATTATATATATATATATATATATATATATATAAAATAAACCATGGGAGTAAGAAGTCTCCCAATGGATTTGAGATTTTTATATATAAAATAAACCATGGGAGTAAGAAGTCTCCCAATGGATTTGAGATTTAAGTCAATCTAGGGCTTCGCCCTATAAAGAAATGACCTCCCTTCCCTCCAGGACCACTCATCACTAGAGATCCCTCCTTCTCTCCTTGTATTTCTCCCGATTCAGTGTCTTCTTTTTCTCGGTTGGATGGCATCATGTGAAATCATGGCCCAAACGCCACCAAAAGCTCAGTAAGATCCCTTGAATCCTCTTCCTCCCAATCTCTCTTAGCTGCTCTGATTTCAACTGTTTCTTGGCGAAAATTTCTTAGATATATTAGATTTTAAATCTCCTATTTTTGCTGTTCGTTTTTCCTTGATTATCAGCACCATTTGTCATTGTTATTCATTGGACTAGAGAGCCACGGCTGCACCGCCGTGTGCCGAACCCCCGGTCATCTATTCTAGGCAAGATCCCATGGACTCAGGAGGAAGAAGAAGGGGATCACGGATCCCCTGTTTTGTCTAACAAAGGAAGAAGAAGAAGATAGGGAGAGAGAAAAAGTAGAAAAGAAAAAGAAAAAGAAAGAAGAAAGAAAGAAAAAAAAAAGAGAAAAAAAAAAAAGAAATGAAAAAAAAATTCTCTCTCTCCTCTATTCTTTTCTCTCTTTCTCTCTCTTCTTTCCCTCTCCACTTTCTCTCCGTACAATTTTTTTCGCTCTAGTTTCTTTCTTTAAAATTTTCTTTCTCTAGATTATTTTATCCTTCCAGAATTCCTAGACTTTGAGAAGATTGATGATATAATCAAGCAACTCTAGTGAAGGAGCCTTGATCCATTATCACCAAAAAAACATACGGGCACCCATCTTAATTTGATCAGATACTAATAGATTTTATTACCCATAATTTTATTGTTTTATTTGTATAGTGATTCCATCCTCATTTGATTTCATTGTCCAGATCTAATGGATCCGATTGTCGGACAACATCACCTGTCCTATTCCATCTTATTAGTTTCTCTCTACTCTAATTTTCTCTCTCCACTTAATTTGTGAACTCTATGAAGGATTTTCAGCCATGTTGTTTTGAATTCAAGTTGATCCAGATAGCCAGATTCTAAACCATTTCATCGATTAAGTAGCATATATATACCATCCGAGTTTTCATCAAATATCGTAGAATCCGATCTTTATTGATCTCTATTGAATCTTTAGATCTTTGATGATTTTGATCAAATAAAAATATTTGATTGGATTGACCTCTGATTTTGAATAGCATACTAACTCTCATCTCGACTCTTCTCAGATACTACTAATTTAATTATCCTCGATCTCGGTTGAACCACCTATATCCTATTTGGATCTTGATCAGAGTAAATTAGATGATCGGACCAATTTAAGCTATTGTCCATCTATTCTATCTTTTCATAATTATTTATATTTTTTTTAATTATTGAAATTGATCTTGTATAGGGTTATAGATGTCCAATAATAGGATACTGCAATGTGATCTATGAATTAAAGATTTTAGAAAGAAATTACTAAAATTATGTAGATTTGATGGAATGCATATGAGATAAGTGGTGTTTTACCTTTATTAAATTTATCTTGTAATTTATCAATAAATAACTTAATAAATTTTAAATTATATTAATTCATGATGTGATGAAAGCATGAAAAAATATTCTGTCTTCTTTGAAGAAATTGTGCTGTATGATCATAACGAATGATTTAATATTTTATTATTTTATACTTATATTATTGTTGAACAGGATATGAAAATAGATGATATAAATATTGAACAATTTACGAAAATAGATGATGATATGAATATTGAACAAGATATAGAATTAGATGATAATATGAAATGTCAACCTAGCTATGTAAAGGATGCTGTCGTAAGAAGATACGCAACATATTGCTAGTAGATTTACGACAAACGATGATCTATGGCTCACTACAAGATGATACGCGGTATCATGATCCTGCATAGAAAAAATATGGTCATGGCTATTGGTTGATAAGAAGAACTTGAAAATTGATGAAATTAAATTTATGAATATAAGTTATCTTATGATGAATTGAAATTTTATGTATGAATATTTGATAATATGATTTCTTAAGATTTGAATTGTTGAATTGACACATTTATTATGTTACTTTGAAAGACTAATGTATATTTATTTTTTTTATTTATTTAATTAAAGATATTTCATTGCTTACCGAGCTGTCAAGCTCATTATCCTATTTTAACTATTTTTATAGATCTTGAAAAATCAGATGATATGGTAGTATGTATAGAAGAGTGATAAGCAGCTGACAGGATAATTAGAAGTAGAATCTCATTATTTTTATTTTAGATTAAAAATTTTATTGAAGCTGATATAAGATCTTTCAAACATTATTGGACTTTATGGGATATTAAAATTAAATTTTAATTAGTTAAATTTTAAATTTAATTTATGACTAATTATTTTTTGCTATTTATTTATGATACCATGATGAGATGCATTGCATGCTTATGGAGAGAGTTTCCTATGAGTGTGTGTTGGTTGCCATGAGCCCTAGCTCGTGATCTCGGATCGGGAGTATAATAATTAAAATGATATCAGAGCATAAGTAGATAAATTATGATACTTAAAATCAGATATAGAATGTGGATAGACATTAGAGATATTGGGATGTAAATCTATGATGGTTGCCTTCGAAGTTATCTAGTGACTTTTGGTTAAATATTATAATTATGAATGAAAAGATCACTTAAAAATTATGATTCAGAGGATTTGATATATGATAGAGAGTCTAGAGATCATATTATGATTAGTTGAATTTTGATCTAAAGTGATTGCAAAAGAATTTATCATGAAATTTTATTGTATAGCATGATTATTAATTTGATCATCGATTGTTTTAATGAATTGAAAGCTCAAATTCAATATGTGAGTAATACTATGATATTGCTCCTTGTTGAGAAGTTGACTATTAGTGGCAAGATAAAATTTGATGATAAAATATTATTCTAGATTGTACTTTGAAAATCTTTTATGATATCTGATTAGAAATTTTTTTTGAAGTTGAACTTGGTATGTGGATCATATATAAACTAGCATGTTAGGAGGAATGTATATTTAGAGATATTTAAAAAAACTATTTTTTATTGGAGGATATTGATTATAAGATTGTAAGATATTCATTTTAATGGAATCTTTAATTATGATGGATCTTATTTGTCTATTGGAGATTATATAGTGTATATGAAACTTCAACCAAAGATTATATATATAAGTTGATTGAAAAATTTTCTACCGTTGCAGTTGAGGTTGCTAATAAAATTCTTGATTGCTATCTTTTGATTAAGATAAAAGATCCTAGTTATATCTATTTGAGATTTTGGGAATCATCTAAAATTGTAATTCAAAAAAAAAAAGGATTATTGAATTGATTTAGAGTTCTTTTGCCTTTGTTATTAAGATCCTTAAAAAAATCTAGTATGACATGAAGAATTTAAATTTGAAAGGTTTACATGATTATTGTGGGAAGGATATTGATAGATGTCAAAGATCTTGATGGAAGAAATATTAAAAAAGATGATTGAGTCAATTTTACTAATGTGTGATAATTTAAGGTCTTTTAATTTGTGGAGCATTGAGAAAATTAGTCTAATTACTTTATTCATAAGAGTTTGATTTAGAGTTGTTTAGATGAATTGACAAGAGAATCAAGATCTAATTCTTATTTAAACTATATTAATCAGCTTATTTGATGTTTTGAATGAGTTGATTTGACCTAAAGGTTGATTTAGAAGGATGTGCTCGATATATATATTTTAGGGATGCAAAAAAAAAATTTCATTTTGTCTTGGAAATTTAAAGTCTAGATTTTTTTTTTCAAAATAAGCATATTAATGTATTTTGATCCAAAGTCATTTAGTGCATCTAGAGAATTTTGACGGTTAGAACAGAGTGTATAGTAGAAGTATGGTAGTTTAGAATATTGTTAGTTGGAATTATTATCTCTTGATTTAAAAAATTTTATGGTAGAAGGCTTGATTTGATTTCTCCCCTTATGGGATGGCCTTATTGTCAAGAAAAGAAAAATGACTTTAATTGTTGACTAAGTTGGATGTCCTTATGCAATTTTCACTATTATATCCCCCTATCATGTGTTGAACTAAGTTGTTTAGCCTCCTAAGACTTAGATGAATGGACCATTCATTCTTAATCTTGGACTTAGAATATTTGATGATAGATTTTCTGTCTCGTAGAATTGAAGCTTATACTTCTCTTTCTATTAGGAAAAATTTGAGATTGTTTATTGATCTTATATTTGTATCCTTGAATGTTCACCTATTAAGATTATTGTAAAGTTTGTTTAGGATTTTGTGATAAATCAATTAAATCATAAGCAGCTGATATTTTTGGCAAGAAATATGATATTCTTGTTTGGAATTAAGATATTAATTTTAAATATCAAAAATAATGATTTCAATTCTAATCAATATTTATGGTATTAATCTTTTCCTTATGAGATGATTTAGTGATAAGATTATATTGAAAATTTAAAATATCAAAAAAAAAATCAAGGATGATACTAGAATAGTGAATTTCTAATTTTTGAAAGCATGGATGAGAGAAAATATTTTTGATTCTTAACTAATTTAGATATTACGGTGTGATTTATTTGAGACTGTTCTCCTATCTTGTGCTGAGTTAAGTATTAGCATCTTGCATTGAAAGTTAGTAGACCATCTATTCTTGATCTTGAATGAAAAATATTTTGATGTAGATCTCTTTCATCCTAAATATGAAGCTTGTACTCTTTCAATCAATATTGTTCCTCTACCTAATTGAAAAGATTGAGATTATCTATTAACATTGAATATTTTACTACAAGAGATGGATTGGAGTCGTTAGCAATCTAATTTTATGATAGATTGATTAATTAAGAATAGTCAATGTTTTGACAAAGAAACTTGATATTCTTATTTAGAATTAAGATGCTGATTTTCTTCTATTTATAAGAGATGGGTTCAATTTCAATCATCTATAAAAGGAATCAATCCTTATGCTAAGATCCATAAAAACAAAAAATAATAGTAAAATACATTGAAATGTAGAAATAAGATCATCATTATGAAACTTTAAAGTTCAAAAATCTTTTATAGAAAATTTTTGGATGAAATTTTTTTTAGGGGGGAAGAAAGTAATGTTAGGATTAGTGGTGCTCACAAGCCTTGGGAGGCCACGGAAGAAGTTAGGGTATTAGCTTCAAAAGATTAGGACATGTGTGAGTCCTAGGGCTAGGACCAGTTTGATCCTATGATGGAGGTTCAACCCTTCACAGTCATGAGGCTCTAGTTTGTAGGTCTCATGGAGACTAATCAGAGTTTGGACCAAGTTTAGATCCAAAGGATTGAGTGCATGATCAGACTATAGGTGTATATGGGTTTGGATGAGTGTAGTCAGACTGGTTTAGTCTAAAAAGTTTTTTAGGATTAGGATTTTGGTCCATGTATAGGTATATTTATACATGTATCTTGTAAGCCCTAAGGATTAAGAAAAAAGAAGATCAATACAGCTTTTTTCTCCCACATATCTCTCTCTAGTCTTTCCCATGCCAAAGTGCCCTAGGGGGCGTGCCTCCAAGCTTGGAGGAAGGAGGCGCACTCCACTCTTCCTTCAGCCTCAATAATATCAAAGGATCCTGCATAACAATTGGTATCAGAGCCATCTTGACAAGAAGGCATGAAGAACAGATCCAGTGCAGGTAAAGAAGAACAGGAGCAAGATTCAGCAGCACGAAGAACAAAAAAAATTATTTTGGGGGCCGGCAGGGCCCTCCTTTCTTCCACCCGATTGGCGGTCGGCGTTTGGCCATCGATCTCAGGCACTGATGGCCATTTCTGGTGATCTGGTGAATGATTGCGGCATGAGGTGGAGTTTCTGTAGGCGATTGGTCTGGTGGAAGGCATGCATGATGTCGGAGATCCGAAAGGGATGGTAGGCGGTCTTCTTCTTTGGAAAAGTTATAGGACGGTAGTGGCATCATCTCAGGTGGTGGTGCACGGGTGGCGATGCATGTAGAGGCATCCAAAATTGACAGCGATGGCTAGTGGAACGTGGGTGGCAGGTGCATGTGTAGTGGGAGCCAGATGGGGAGGCAGGAGCAGGGGAGATCAGGTCAGATCTTCCCCTTCTAAGCGACGCTAGTGTCAATGCCGTCAATCGGGATGCAGCGATCATGCAAGGGCTCCATCTCCAAGGTCATGGCATAGATCTGACAAAGTGGCACAGACGATGGGGTTTGGTGGCTGCGGGTGCCACAGCAATGTCAGATCTAGTGGCGGTTACATGCCGCAGAGGCATCAAATCTAGCAGGGATGATGCGCTTGCACGGTGGAAGCTTTGGGATCCGATTGGGAAGCATCGATCCGGTAGTGGTGCGCCTAGATCCAACAATGGCTCATGGATCCGAGCCGGCGAGATGGCATAGGGCCCTCTTTCTTCCTCCCAATGCGTGGATCCAATCCGACGGTGGTGGCGCACGAACGGCGATAGCGACGGCATGCCATAGCGCCAATCCAGTGGTGGCGGTGCTTGGATTCGACAGTTGTGCAAGCGAAGGTGGTCGACGATGGTCCATGGTAGTAGGCGGTTGTTTTCGATTTTGGATGGGATGAAGATAGGAAGGAGCTGAGGAGACTCTGGAAGGTTCCAAGAGAGGAAAAAAAAGGGAAAAACTAAAGGGTCTTTGAGTTTTGTTTTTGATTTTCTATTCTCTTTTGTTCATGGTTGTTCTTCTAGATGCAACTTTGCATGGTGTTAAAATTTAAAATATGCAAAGGCTAGGCTGCTGGTGATTTTATTTGGCATGTCAGAGGAGAGATCACTTAAGGACTCGGGGTTGAGGTGGAGTTGAAGAAGCAACTATTTAGTCTGATGGAAGGTTGAAAAATTAGTTGAGGTGTATTCAGCAGTGCAACCGATTGGAGCTTTGGGAATGATATAGATAGTTGATCCATGAAGGTTTAGTAGGTTAGGACTAAGCGGCTGTAGAGTAGCATAAAGATAAGGCAGGGATTGCTGGAGTGCTGTAGTAGCAATTTTCTAAAGGCATAGGGGCTGAGAGAGGCTCAGTGGTGTAGCAGCCGAGAGAGGTATCTTAGCAGAGAGTATCAGGAATATTTCAAGAAGATCAGGAGCAGGTCTCAGGAAGAGTCTGGAGGTCTCAGGGAGCGCTAGGGGCATCAAGTAGCCAGGAGTATCCTAGATCAGGTTTCTTCTACAAGAGCATTAAGGAGAGTCACAGTTCAGATGGAGGATGGGTTATGTGCAGCAAGAGAGGACTTGGATACCAATGAAGAGGCGGTGTCAAGATGAGGTAGAGAGTGTTGGAGCATTGTAGTAGTGCTTTTCTGGAGGTACGGAACTGAGAGAGGCTCAGTGGTTCAGCAGTCGAGAGAGGTATCTCAACAGAGAGTGTTAGGAGGCATCTTAGGGAGACCGAAAGCAGATCTCAAGAAGAGTCAGAAAATCTTAGGAGCCTCGAGATGAGATAGATGGATCTGAGCTTAGGATAGGATTTGAGCTGTAGTTCCTCCAGATGAAACTGAAGCGATGATCGGTGCAGAAATAGAAGAGGATGATGTTATTTCTACGACTGCTTGGAGCCACAGTCGTAGATCCAATCTCTTACATGAACCTGGGTGTTAATCTAGCAAACTAAAGAAGATCTAAGAAAGATGAGAGAAGCTAGGATTTTTGGCATTAGAACCAGAGAGAAGAGAGAAGAGAGTTAGGGAGAAAAGCTCAATTGTATTCCAACCTTATTGTAAAAGTTATAATATCCTAATTTATATACCCTAGAGTTTCCACATGAATCTTAATAAATCCTAGCTCAAAAACTCTCATAGGCTAACCCAATCTATACATGAATTAGCCCCCTTAAGATCTCTTGAATTAGGCCTTAAGATCCTTAGGATCAACCTAGATCCTAGCCCAAAATAGATCCTCACGTAACTCTGCCCATGCACTGAGTCAGCTCAGTCTCAGCACTGAGCCGGCTAAGTTCCACTAGATTGGCTCAGTCTGAAACTGAGTCGGCTCAGTCTTGCACCATACTAGTAGTCCCAAACGTGCAGCTCTCTATTTTATCTATGCTCTGAGACTTAGCCGACCTAGTTTTGGACTGAGCCGACTAACCTACAAAAAATTCTTTTTCTGCAGCCTTCAAGCTCCAGCTTTGGTTCCTTACTCCATGTTATGTCCCAGGTCTCCGAAGTACCAACCAAGCCCCTTGAAACCCTCAATACCTGAACCTCAAGCCCGTGAAGACCTACATGCCACCTCCATCCTAGGACAACTCCTGTCCTAGCCCTAGGACCACACCTATCCTAGCCTCCTCGAAGCCCTCACACTGGCTCCGCCTGTGGCCTCCTTGGGAGCACCACACCACCTACAATCTCCACCTTGGTGCGTCTAAGCCTTGGCACACCTGACAATATTTTTCTGCACGATCCCGCTGTCCCTACATGTCCTGATAGCCCCTCGTACTCACTTTGCCACTGTCATTCTTCTTCAGTTGCTGAGCTTCCTTTGAGACATTCGGGATGACCGCCTCCACCGTTGAAGTCCTTGGCTTGTTCCTCTACACCACCTTTAGAGTTGTAGGTATCCTTCTGCTTGGCAGCTGCATCACTTATCTTGGACTTTTCTAGAGATCATGCAACATTTCTTTACTGACACTCACCACATATTCTGATGCTCCACCTGACACTGTCCCCTCAGAGCCACGTCTGTCTTCCTGCACAATCCTCTCCACCTAGATTTGTACAGCCCTAATACTGGTGCAAGGATATAGGTCCTCCCTCTGCACCCCTTTACTCTAAACTCATGTCATAGCTTCCTCCATCCGTGAAGCCACCTCTATCCAGTGCTCCATCTGGAGCTAAAGTCCCCCTGATGCCGTAGAAGCTGACTTTATCTTTGAGTCCTCTAAGGCCAACCACCCAATGCTACACTATTGGGCTTGCCACTATACCTCAAACACCGTCGCTGTCCCTTCGAACCCTCTGCACTCCACGGACCTATCCAAAATCCTCTCAGATACATCGCACCTTGCAGGCTCCTCAGAGACCATCAAGATTTTATCCGAATCTTCACTTTCAATGACTGTACTGATGGAATCCGAGCTTTCTTCTTCTTTGCACTTTTTTCAAAGTGGATACTCCCGCTTAAAGTGTCCTGCTTCTCCGCACTTGAAGCATCTCTTGGACCTCTTGCTGTCCCTCTGTTCGTCCTTCTTCTTTCATTTTCTGTGCTTCTCTGAAACCACAAGACTCTCTTGGAAGACCTCTCCCTTCATCATCGATTCTTGCTGCTCGTTAGACCTGAGCACTGATACAATCTCCTCGAACATCAGTGTCTTCTTACCATACAGCAAAGTTATCAACAACAGATCGAAGCTTTTGGATAGCGAACACTGTAACAATAGACTCTTATCCTTCTCTTCTAAATCCACTCCTATATTGAGCAAGTCCATGCTAATCCAGTCGAGTCGCTGAATATGCCCCATAACATCCTTGCCCTCCTGCATCTGATAGCTGTACAGTTGCTTCTTCAGCATCAACTTGTTGCACATATTCTTTTTCATGTACAACTGTTGTAACCTCGATCATAATTTCTTGAGTGTTCTCTCTTCCAACACATCATACAAAATCTCATCCATCAAACAAGCCCTAATCGTAGCACATGCCCTTTTCTCCAAGGACACCCACTTCTTGTTTGTCATCTCCCCCGGCCTATCCTCCAAGATCGAATCCAGCCTCATCTGAATCAGCAGATCCTCCATCCTTACCATCCATATCATGAAACTTTTCTTTCTATCAAACTTCTCTAATCCTACCTTCAATCCACTATTTTCCATGATCAATCCAAATCAAATAACAACAAACAGATAGATCTGAAAAATACCTTAACTAGAAATGGTGGACAGTAGTCCTGTGATCTCTTCCTTCCTCATAAAGTCTGGAGAAAGCCTTTTTATCTGAATCTCGCTGCTGATCTTTGCTGAAAATCGATCTTCTTTCTCCTCCATGCTCAACCGAACTCTGATATCAATTGTTATTCCTATGGCTGCTCGGAGCCACAGTCGTAGATCTGATCTCTTACATGAACCTGGATGTTAATCCAGCAAATTGAAGAAGATCTAAGAAAGATGAGAGAAGCTAGGATTTTTGGCATTGAAACCAGAGAGAAGAGAGAATAGAGTTAGGAAGAAAAGCTCAATTGTATTCCAACCTTATTGTAAAATTACAATATCCTGGTTTATATATCCTAGAGTTTCCATATGAACTCTAATAAACCCCAACTCAAAAACTCTCTTAGGCTAATCCAACCCATACATGAATTAGCCTTCTTAAGACCTCTTGAACCAGGCCTTAAGACCCCTAGGATCAGCCCAGACCCTAGTCCAAAATAGATCCTCGCATAATTCTGCCCGCGCACTGAGCCGGCTCAGTCTCAACACTGAGCTGGCTAAGTTCCACTAGGGACTGAGCCGATTCAGTCCTATGCCGTGTCAATAGTTTCGAACGTGCAGCTCTCTATTTTGCCTTTGCTTTAAGGTTTAGCTGACCCAATTTTGGATTGAGCCGACTAACCTGCAGAAAATTTTTTCTTTAGTCTTTAAGCTCTGACTTTGGTTTCTTGGTCCATCTTGTATCCCAGATCTCCAAAGCACCAACCAAGCTCCTTGAGGCCCTCAATATCTAAACCTTAGGCCCATGAAGAGCTACATGCCGCCTCCACCCTAGGACAACTCCTATCCTAGCCCTAGGACCACATCTGTCCTAGCCTTCCTGGAGCCCTCACACTAGCTCCGCCCGTGGCCTCCCAAGGCTTGGGAGCACCACACCACCTATAGATGAAGTGCTAAGGTAGAATTTTTTAGGATTCAATCGCTGGATTCAGAGAAGTTGGATGAGCTCCTAGGTATTTTGGAGAAGCCTGCAGGATGCAGTGTATCCAAGATTATTTTGGAGGGATCCATGGAGTGTGGAGGGTTCGAAGAAGCAGCGACGATGATCGAGGTGTAGTGGCAAGCTCAGCAGTGCAGTGTTGAGTGGTTGGCCTCAGATGACTTAGTTACAGAGTTAGATTCTTTTGCATCATTAGATGAACTTTGGTTTTAGATAGAGCTTTGGAGAGATGGCTTCATAGGTGGAGAGAAAATTTAACATAAGTTCAGAGTAGAGGGGTGCAGAGAGAGGAGCGATATCCTAGCACCAGCGTTGGAGATGCACAATTTCAAGTAAAGCAGCATATGCAGGAAGATAGGCATAGTTATGAGAAGACTGTGTCAGGGTATATGCAGCAAGTGCCGGTACAGAAATGCTACAAGTTCTCTAAGAAAGTTCAAAAAAAGTGATGCAGCTGCTAAACAGAAGGCATCCTACAATTCTAGGATGGTGCGAAGAAGCAAGCCAAGATTTTCAGCTTTAGAGGTGGTCATCCTAAAGGTCTCCAAGGGTGCACAATAGCTGAAGAAGATTGGCGAAGGTGTTAGAGTTTGCATAGAAAGCTGTCTGGGTGTGCTGCGGAGCACCAGTTGGTGTTACAGCCATGGGGTTAGAGCAAGAGGATATTAGTTTGAGGTCAAAGAGTGTGGTAGAGCACGAGTCTCAAGGGCTGTGGAGCATAGATCGGTGTTGTAGCTAAGGAGGCGAGGTGGCTTCGAGAGGATGGTATCAGTTCTGGAGGTAGTAGGATGGTGTAGACGATTCATGTGGAGCCTGCCAAGACTTGGGGCACCAAGATGGAGATTATTAGGATTAGTGGTGCTCCCAGTCTATGAAGACCATAGGAGGAGTCAAAGTGTTGGCTCTAAAAGACTAGGATAGGTGTGTGTTCTAGGATTAGGACCGGTTTGGTCCTAGGATGGAGATTCATCCCTCCACAGTCATGAGGCCCTGGTTTGTGGGTCTCATGCGGGCTAATCAAAATTTGGATCAGGTTTGGATCCATGGAATTGAGTGCATGATCAGGTCATGGGTGTACATGGATTTAGATAAATGTATTCGGACTGGATTAGCCTAGGAAATTTTTTACGGATTAGAGTTTTGGTCCATGTATAGGTATATATACATGTATATTGTAAACCCAATGGATTGAGAAAAGAGAAGATCAATACAGCCATTTTCTTCCACATCTCTCTCTCGTCTTTCACACGCCAAGGTGCCCTAAGGGTCACGCCTCCAAGCTTGGAGGAAGGAGGCGCGCCCCAGTCTTCTTTCTATCTCAATAATGTCAAGGGATCCTGCACAATATGTAACACTCCAAACTTAATTCAAGCCCAGCCACTTGGAATAGAGACTAAAAAAAAAGCCTACACATGATTTTTAAAGCATAAGAAAAAAAAGAAAAAAAAAAGAAACAACGAGAGGAAGAAGACTTCCATGGGAGTTTTCTTCCTCGATGGATTTGATAGGAGTCTTCTTCTCCGATAGATTTGAGATTTAAGTCAATCTAGGGCTCCACCCTATAAAGAGAAGATGTTCCTTCCCTCCATGGCCGATCATCATCGGAGATTCCTCCCCCTCCTTGTTTTTCTCCCAATTCCATCTCTTCTTTTTTCTCGGTTGGACGACATCATGCCGATGAAATCATGGCCCAAAACACCACTGAAAACTAGATAAGATCCCTTGAATCATCCTCCTCCCAATCCCTCTTCGCTACTAAGCACTGATTTCAACTATTTCTTGCTGAAATTTTTTTAGATAAATTGGATCTTAAGTTCCCTATTTTTGCCATCCATTTTTTCTTGATTATCGACACCATCCATCAATGTTGTTCATTGGATCGAAGAGCCATGGTTGCACCGCCATGGGTCAAACCCCCGATCATCTATTCTAAGCAAGATCCCATGGAGTTGGGAGGGAGAAGAAGGGGATCACGAATCCCCTATTTTGTTGAACCAAAGGAAGAAGAAGATATGAAGAAAGAGAAAAAGAAATGAAAAGAAAAAGAAAATAAGAAAGAAAAAGAAGAAGGAAAAAAAGAAGAAAAGAAAAGAAAAGAAAGATAAAGATTTTTTTTCTTTCTTCTCTCTCTCTCCTCTCTCTTTCCTCTCTTTCTTCCTCTTCTTTCCCTCTTCACTTTCTTTCTCTATAATTTTCTCTCTCTAGTTTCTCTCTCTAAAATTTTCTTTCTCTAGATTATTTTGCTCTTCTAGGGTTTTTTGAACTTTGAGAAGTTGATGATATAATCGAACAACTCTAGTAAAGGGGTTATGATCTATAATGGCCGGATAGTGTACTAGCACCCATCTTGACTAGACCAGATACCAATAGATTGTCAGACAACATCGCTTGATTAGTCTTATTCCATCTTATTAGTTATCTCTCTCCTCTGATTTTCTCTCTCCACTTAATTTGTGAACACTATGAAGAATTCTCAGCCATGTTGTTGTGAATCTAAGTTGATCCAGATTGCCATATTTTAAACCACTTTGTCGATTAAACAACATATATGTACCATCTGAGTTTTTATCAAATATCATAAAATCTGATCTTTATTGATCTCTATTGAATCTTTACATCTTCGATGATTTTGATCAAATAAAAATGTTTGATCAGATTGACCTCTAATTATCGGATGGTGTACTAATCCTCATCTCGACTCTTCTCGGATACTACTGATTTGATTATCCTCAATCTTGACTAAATCACGTATATCCTAATTGGGTCTTAATCAGACTAAATTAGATGACCGGACCAATTAGGGCTGTTGGATGTGGTTATTCATCAATTCTATCTTTTTATAATTATTTATACCTTTTCTAATTATTGGAATTGATCTTGTATAAGATTGTAGATGTTCGGTAATGAGATACGATGATGTGATCTATGAATCGAAGATTTTGAAAAAAAAATTACTAGAATTATGTGGATTTGATGGAATGCATATGAAGTGGTATTTTATCTTTATTAAATTTATCTTATTTTATCAATAAATAACTTGATGAATTTTAAATTATACTAATTCATGATGTGATGAAAGCATGGAAAAATAGCATGGAAAAATATTCTATCTTCTTTGAAGAAATTATGATGTATGATTATAACAAATGATTTGATAGAATGATTTAATATTTTATTATTTTATACTTATATTTTTATTGAACAAGACATGGAAATAGATGATGATATGAATATTGAACAATATATGAAAATAGATGATGATATAAATATTGAATAAGATATAAAATTAGATGATAATATGAAATATCAACCTAGCTATGTGTTGGGGATAAATCCCGCTCCCGCCGAAGTCTGGCCTGGTGCTCGGCTCAATGCAACCGGCAGCCGCTGAAGAGCTTTAGCGCCAGGCGCCAGACCGACCCCTACCACGGTCGAACTGCCTAGAGGCCGAACTCCCCTGCACCAAGGTCCGGGCCGAACTGCCTAGAGGCCGAACTTCCCTGCACCAAGGTCCGAGCCGAACTGCCTAGAGGTCGAACTCTCCTGCGCCAAGGTCCGGGCCGAACTACCTAGCTGTCGAACCTCCCAGCGCCAGGCTCCGGGCCGAACTCCCACCGCCAGCCGAACTTTCTGACGGCCGAGCTCCTTGGACTCCAAGCGGCAGGACTTCTTCGGGAGACGGACTCCTCCCAGACGCCCGTTCGGCCACCCGAGCTCCTCCCGGGTTTTCCTTTCGGACCGACTCCAGGCGAGCCCAGGCGGCCGAACCCCTTCGGACCGACTCCAGGCGGTCGAACTCCTCGACAATCGTCCCTCGGCCGAACTCTACAGATGGCCGACCCTTCAGCCAGCCGAGCTCCTCCCGGGTTTCCCCTTCGGCCGAACTCTGTTACTAGTCCGAACTCCTCTGGACGAACTGTCGCCTGCAGCAAGACCGGACGGCGCCTTCCTCTCCGTACCGGACTCCATGCGGCCCACGACTCGCCAGTATGGCTCCCACGATCCACCGGACGACGCCTTCCTCTCCGTACCGGACTCCATGCGGCCCACGACTCGCCAGTATGGCTCCCACGATCCATCGGACGATGCCTTCCTCTCCGTACCGGACTCCATGCGGCCCACGACTCGCCAGTATGGCTTCCCACGATCCACCGGACGACGCCTTCCTCTCCGTACCGGACTCCATGCGGCCCACGACTCGCCGGTATGGCTCCCACGATCCACCGGACGACGCCTTCCTCTCCGTACCGGACTCCATGCGGCCCACGACTCGCCGGTATGGCTCCCACGATCCATCGGACGATGCCTTCCTCTCCGTACCGGACTCCATGCGGCCCACGACTCGCCGAGTATGGCTCCCACGATCCACCGAACGATGCCTTCCTCTCCGTACCGGACTCCATGCGGCCCACGACTCATCCAGTATGGCTCCCACGATCCACCGGACGATGCCTTCCTCTCCGTACCGGACTCCATGCGGCCCACGACTCGCCAGTATGGCTCCCACGATCCACCGAACGATGCCTTCCTCTCCGTACCGGACTCCATGCGGCCCACGACGTATGGCTCCCACGATCCACCGGACGATGCCTTCCTCTCTGTACCGAACTCCATGCGGCCCACGACTCGCCGGTATGGCTCCCACGATCCATCGGACGACGCCTTCCTCTCCGTACCGGACTCCATGCGGCCCACGACTCGCCGGTATGGCTCCCACGATCCACCGGACGATGCCTTCCTCTCCGTACCGGAACTCCATGCGGCCCACGACTCGCCGGTATGGCTCCCACGATCCACCGGACGACGCCTTCCTCTCCGTACCGGACTCCATGCGGCCCACGACGTGCCAGTATGGCTCCCACGATCCACCGGACGATGCCGTCCTCTCCGTACCGAACTCCATGCTGCCCGATGACTCTCTGCCAGACGGCATGGCCGTCACCATCAACTAAGCTCCGCTATAAAGGGACCCCTCCAGATACGCCAAGGCTAAGCTCTCTGAACTCTCGACTCTCTAAGCTCTCCTCCTCATCTCTAAGCTCCGGAACTCATTCCGAGCACTCCATTACTGTTGGCCGGAAACTAACTTGACCGTCGGAGGGTCCTGCCGGAGCCACCCCCCCACCGGTTCCGGACGGGACTTCGTTTTGCAGATCCCCGACGGCGACCTCAGCGGCCTCGACTCCGGCGACCTCCGGCGAGGATGGATTTCTGCACCAACACTATGTAAAGGATTCTATCACAAGTAGGCATGCGATATGTTGTCAGTAGATTCATGATAAACTGCTAGTTGATTCATGGTTTCTATAGATTACACTGTAAGATGATATACAGTATGCTACAAGATGATATGTAGTAGCTACAAGATGATATATAGCCAGCTGTAAGATGATATGCAGTCCACCGCAAGATGATACATGGCTCAACATAAGATGATACGTGGTGTCATAATCCTGCCACAAAAAATATATGGTCATAGCTATTGGTTGATAAGAAGAACTTTAAAATTGATGAAATTGAATTTATGAATATAAGTTATCTTGTGATTAATTGAAATTCTATGTATGAATATTTTATAAAATGATTCCTCAAGATTTGAACTATTGAATTAACACATTTATTATATTACTTTAGAAATACTAATATATGTATTTAATTTTTGCTTGATTTATTTCATTAAAAGTATTTCATTGCTTACTAGGCAGTCAAGCTCATTATCCTATTTTTACTATTTTTACAGATCTTGAGAAATCAGATAATATGGAAGTATATATAGAAGAGTAATTAGAAGTAGACAGGCTGATTAGAAGTAGAACCTCGATATTTTTATTTTAGATTAAAATTTTTTTTGAAGCTGATATAAGATCTTTTGAACATTATTGAATTTTATGGGATATTAAAATTAGATTTTAATTAGTTAAATTTTAAATTTAATTTATAACTAATTATTTTTATCTATTTATGATATTATGATGAGATGCTTTGCATTTTCATAGAAAGAGTTTTCTATGAGTGTGTGGCGGTTGCCATACCCTCTTGCTCGTGATCTCGGATCGGGGGCATGATACCAACCCTCTTGCCAAGGCATTATGTGGGAGAAGGTTTATAATAAGTCAAGGATGACAGGACTTCTATAGGTTGAAATGGGATAGCCTTGATTAAAAGCATACTTAATAATTGGTCACTAGACATTAGAGTTTACTATTCTATAAGATAATAGATATCATAAATGAAGTTTAAAGGAAATTAGACAAAGTTTATCCAAGAGGAATGCTAAATTATAGGTTACATTTCTAATGCACCAATCTTTGGAATAGTAAAGATGGCCTAATAATAGGTCAACCATTTCAAAATAGTCCCATACTTCAAAGAATGGATTTTAATTTCTACAACAAAATGCTGAAAGATGAATTTTCTTCCTTAACAAACTCATATCTCACTGGGTGAGAAGTGATAGAGGAGTTAGCAATTATGAAATGAATTTGGCTTTATAGGTATAGGAGTCAAGACCTTACAAGCCATTAGTGTAAGCTCTTATATATTTGCTAAATCAGAATCAACACATAGTCTCATTTAAATGTGCTACCTTCTTTGGAGAGAAAAAATCTCTATGCAGTGTAAATTGTTCCACTCAAATATTTTCAACCATATATTTATGGATTAGTATCATATATATATATATATATATGAAAATAGAAATTGAGAGAAATTTGGATATCAATTTTCGCTATCCACGTCAGCATACAATTCTCAGCTATTTGTGCCATTTGGATCAACATAAACACTTAATATGCCATGTAACATAAAAACCCCAACTAAAGCCTAAACTGCTCTAATCTTCATGCTCTCCTTCTCACTCTCCTTCGTCTCCTCCTCTCCCCCCTCGCCCCACCGCCCTCTGTCTCCTTCAGTTTTTGATTTCCATGATCTCCTTCTTGCTCTCCTCTACCTCTTCCTCTTCCCCTCGACACCCTTCGCCTCCTCTTGTCTCTTCCCATGGCTGCCCTTCGGCTTCTTGTCGCCTTCGCCAGCCGCACCTGCAAGGCCTTGGGAAGAAAAATCGCAACTAAAGCCCAAGAAACTGCTCTGATCTCCATGCTCTCCTTCTCACTCTCCTCCATCTCCTCCTCTTCCCTCTCCGGTGCCCTCTACCTTCTCCAGTCTTTGATCAAACTGCATGCCCACCTCTGACTTCATTCTCCAGTCGACTGAGTTCGATCCTCACTGGATTAGATCCATGGAGCATATTTATGAACTCCACTACCTCCAAGCTCGTCTTGATCGAAGGCCTCCACCTCAGCACTGGCCCCGTCTTTCCTTCCCCCTTGAATGATGCCTATGCCATCAGCACTACCAGCACTGCCAAAGGCAGTGGCGCATTTCCTCCCCCAGCCTCCGCTCCATGCCCCTCACACTTGCCGCCACTCGGATTGGCCACCATTATCTCATGGATCTTGGTTTTTCTCTTCACGTCTGTCTTCGATCGTATAACCATCTCTATTTTTTGATGGATTAATCCCTAGAATGTTCCGTTTCCTTAGGATTTTCATCTTGCTATCATGGATTCTTACTCTCAGATTCGCAGATCATTATTATATCTTATGATCTTTGTTACAGATCCGTTGTTCGTCATATTGTTCCATTTCCTTAAGTTTTCATCTTGCTATCATGGATTCTTGCTCTCATATTTACAGATCATTATTATATCTTACGATCTTTGTTACAGATCTGCTGTTTGTCATGGCAGAGTTAAGATCTTTGGTGATCTATTTCATTTTGCATTTTTTTTTGTATTTTGGATTTGAGATGGGTGTTATTTTTGCGTTTCAGCAAGAAAAAAAATGGGGTTGACCTTCACGAAGCTTTTTAGCCATCTATTTGCGAAAAAGGAGATGAGGATCTTGATGGTCGGGCTTGATGCAGTGGGTAAAATGACCATCCTCTATAAGCTCAAGCTTGGAGAGATCGTTAGCACCATCCCTACAATCGATGAGCACTTAATTCTTTGTCACTGCTTTTTTCTTTTTCTTTTTGCTCCAATTTGTCTGTTGCCATTTCTGTTTCTAGCTTCATGAGTAGATGGAAAGAAAGATTATTGATCTCTATGTGGTTGGTGATTTTATTGTTGTTTGAAATCAATGCAAAAAAAAAAAAAGAATATTTAGAGAAATAAGTAGATTTTATGATTTAACTTTATGCTAGCATTTTCAGGCAGACCCATAAAAAGTTTATTCAACATTTTATCTAGGGTTAAAGTATAACCTTTCTTATAGAGTATATGATGGCAACTGGAACTTAGGGGATTAGCGTGTTTGCATGAGTGATGTAGCACACAAGAAGTCATGGAAATTTTATGATGCCATGGATAAGTTGCAAAAGTTTTATGGGCTAAAAATCGAGCATTGGAAGATAAATGTTATAGATTCTATACAGGCTCATTTGATTAAGAATCTGTAATGGAGTTGAATTTATTATTTTTAATTTCTTATTTTTATCTTTAATTCTTAAAGAAGGATATATATGATGCTTTCCCATATAATTTACATGTCAATAGGTAGTGTAAGGGAAAGAATGAGACCATTGTATTTATTTTCCTCACTTCTACTTTTTGTAGAAAACAAATGGGGTACGCCTTAAATTTTCTTAGTTTATATTTTTTCCATTTAAAAAATAAAATATATTTTTTTATTTTAAAAAATAAAATATAATGGTATTGCAAATAGATTTTAATTTAACTTTGCAGATACAACAGGAGAATTGAGGTTGGAAGAACTATCCCAATTAAAAATATATATATTTTGTCCATTTGGTTGAGCTATGTTAGAATCTTAAACAATTACATCTTTTATATTTTGATGCCTATCAAGTATAATGTGCTATAAATAGTTTGATGATAACAAGCAAATGATGGTGATTTCATTTAGCCTTTGTATACTTTATTTTATACTCTTTATTTGTCTCACATTTAACAATGTTATATAATATTTATCAACATCAATTTTATAAATTTTTATATTTATTTATTATTAAATTAAATTATTAATATAAAAAATTGATAAATTATGTAAGATAGAATCCACGTGCACCGCGTGGGCACAAAACTTGTGTGTGTATTCTTTACTCAACCATTTGCACTCAAAAGTTCAAATTTCTTTTAAAAAACATTGGAACCAAATGTTGGTCCCAAACTGGTGTCTTTTAACATTGTTATCATTGGCCCTTCAAATAGTTGTCATGCTGTCCTTTCTTTTTTAGTTTTTATTTTTTTAATTGGCTTTATATTATTAAGATTGGCTTAATAGTTGTTTCTCTTCATCATACACTCTCTCTTAGTACTTATAAAAGTCCTAAACACTCTTACTAAGCCTTTCTTTTCTTCTCTCGCAATTTTTCAGGTTAGGTTTTCTAAGGTCAATTAGATAATGCAAACCACAATTCATCATATTATGTGGGCATTGGATCATGTGGATAAGATTTATAATAGCCTACTTGCATCTATAATGGGGAGAAAATAGCATGCATTGATACAACATATTTGATCCCGTAAAACTTCTCATATATTTTCTAATAGCATCAACGAAGTATCAGAGCATACCCATTGTTTTTTTTTTAGAGAAGATGCAAGCTACTTCACCCATAGGCTTAGAAATGGTAGAGTCATTAGTCAGGTTAGCAACAGTAGAAGATGGTTCACCTTCTAACTCAAAATCATCAATCCGAGCAAGGATGGAGATTGCTGATTCCAATCAAATCTACAATACATAGGCATCCCACTAGCTTCCAAAATCCTCAACCATGATAGGCTTGGGCATAAAGGGAATGAAGATGTTGAACACGATGGTTAATAAAAGTAATTGATTAGGTTATGAGGTCTGGATCAGGGGTGATTTCTCTAAAAAAACCTAATTAATTGATAAAATTGTTCGGGCAATATAGTGTTGTCTTGTCCATAAAGTGTTCAATTCTCTTCATTCTTATTCTATATTAGTTTATATATTTTTTTAATTTCTATCATCACCTCCAACATCAATTTTGGTATTTGAAATCTTGCCTAGAACTAGTGTGCCACGCGATAAACTTATAAGCCACCTGGGAGGATATATGCATAGCTTGCAAGACTTATGGGGAACAAAGAAGCTAAGACTAGAAGGTTACTCCCACAACGTACTTATTTGGATTGAGAAGATGAGTAGTGAAGGCAATAATACCACCCCTCTTGTGAGCAACAACAGCCCCGCCCATCCTAGAGACTTACACCAATTATATCTTTTGCAAATGAAATCAATCATCTAATTGTTGGCTGATGCTAGAATCAAACAAGCTTTCATTTACACTACTAAGGATGCTGATGCCTGCCCCCAAATATATTTGTTGGCTATTGAATTCTCTGATAAGAGCAATGAATGGAGTCTGGTAACCTGACCTTCAAGATAAAGCAACAAAACTAAAAATAAATACAATAGTAAATTAAATTAAAGATAAAAATAAAAATAGGTGTTTGATTAACCAAAATTCTCCACTTTTTCAAATTACGTGTCATTATTTATACACAATATTATGACCAATCTTGCAACCACTTCCTTCTAGTGTTGATACTTGCCAACATCCAATATTTCAGCTCAAGGATAATTAATAGTATTCGGTGCTAACCATCCTCTACTCTCCATGTTCTGATAACCGCTAGGTCTTGTACCATATCATGATCTTTTTGCAAGGGTGACAGAGGAACATTATAAATTATTATACTCTTTCAACCTGAATTCAGCACAATCAAACATTATTTAGTCAATACTTGATGGTTAACTAGTCCTGGCCGATGCTGTTCTTATATCGTTCAGCCCACAAGGCATTATAGGTCCCATGAAGAACTATTCCCAAGCTTAATTGGTCTACTGCCCTAAAAGGGATTGAGGGTACTAAGGCTTCAGCCTCTAGGTTACCACCTTAACTCATTAGTACAAGGGTGCTTAGTTCAAGACACCTCTCATCATCATCCTATCCAAGCTTCGCTGCACAATTGAATACACATATACGTTTGGATGCCACCATTAACTAGAACATGGCATAAACAATGCCCTTTGATAGCCTATCAATTGTTGGCCAGAAAGGGTGATAGAATGCATCAAGGATGGCCATATTTCATCCAAAACACCAATACCTAAAACATATTTCAAATAAATTTGCATTCTGAACTTTTTTAAATTTATATTTGTCATTAATTTGGAATTGTGCAATATCACTTCTTCTCCCTCAATGTAGTGGCCACATGCCCATATAGTGTAGGCCGTCTTTGATAGACTGATGAAACATGATCTCCAAAAATCTCATAATCAAATTAAATAAATCTCTTCCGAACCACTATCAAACAATGGAGAGATGACCTTGCTCACTCTGGTATTCTCGGATAAGTGAACTCACAGGTACTCATCTATGATATCTTGTGTTTCCTTATTCTTGGCTCCATCCTCTATTCTAAGATCCCTGGTGCCCTTATCTATCCCTTTCCTCACTTTCTGATGAAGCCTTTCTATATGAGAGATCGTGTTCCAAGACTTTTATTAAGAAGAACCTACCATTACTTGTGGCCAACTAGGACCCACCATTAAAATCTTTAGTTTGACCAAGCTTTGCCACGAAAACTTACCATCTGAGAAGCTAATGGCCTCCGGCATGTTCTTTATTTTTCAAAATCTTCTCTAATTACCAATTGTCCTCTAATCCTAGCTACTATCTTCCTCGACTAATTCTTTCCACCTCAATTTTAGTATGTCAAGTCCTAACCTTTTATACTTAGGTTTTCTTTTGAATGTTAGACCTACTAGTAAGCTATTTAACGTAAACAACCATTTGATATTCCTAAGGGTGACTTTGCCCTAGATTAGTTTTAGCTAAATGATGCCAACTATACATTGCATATAAAGTCCTTCTGCTATCAAGATAGATATGCCTCCTAGGAGTAACCATCTTCTTCTTTGTTGGGATCCATATATTTCTTTTTTATTGCTACTCGATGAAAATTGTGAAGGAGCACCTTTGATGGCCACTGTCCTAGCCAAAGATTAAACTTGTCTTCTTAGGTTAGTCACTTTAGGTATTAGGCTATCTTTATCAAAGCTTAAAAGACTTTACCTTGGGTAGTTACTACGAGAGTCCCCTCTAGCTCCTTCAAATTTGGTTCTATGCTTATTTTCCAAAGGCCTGTTCCTCAACTGAAATCCTTGAAGCTCCTCTCCTTAGTCTTTGTTATGCTTGTCAAATAAGACCCACTTTATCCTTTGCCAAATATTTTAAAAAGTTTTATGAAGGTTCAACTTGTAAATACCAATTCTATCCTTTATCCATTCCTTCAAGCTTCCAACACTTCCTAGATCCTCTTGCTTTGAGTCAACATGTCTCCGACGATTGATTAATAATAAAGACATTTTCTTGTCCCTGAGTATCTCCATATCAATTCTACTATTGAATGGTTGGACAATACAAGTATGTAGTAGAACAATACTAAATGAACTATTTTATCCATTAATTTGGTCTTGCTAGGGCAATCACCCTTGTATTCCTTGAATGCAATCTTCTATGATTGAATTTCAATTTCTAATCCAAACCTAATAACCATAGTCAATTAGTTTTATTAATAATCATGTTCAACATCTTCCTGTTGGGAAATATGTCCGAAAGCCAATCATCAGCTTATTGATGATTAAGCTACATTGTATCTATAATTGATTCATTAATAAATAAAATATATTTTTGATATTTTTTATCATAAAGTATTCATCTTCTAACGAACTTCATTATTGTAATGAAGTTCTTAGGACATTTAGCTTCGATAAAGAAAGAATTTATCGATTAGTCCTTAAATTTGTTTATGATAAAATGATAGGCTGTTAGTTAGGACGACAGTATCTATCGAGCAAAGATCGCTGTATGCCATATAGGTTGGTTGTCCTCTTAATCAAGGAGTGTGAAAACACTGATATGGTATATAGATGAGATGTATGGGTACATCGCCATTGAACGTGATCAACTCCAAAGCATTCCACTATCGAGAATGTCTCTGATGGGATATAGATCTAAATTTTTTTTAGACCTAAGATCATTTTAGTGACTTGCAAGCAACTCACTGTGCTTTGGTACATGACTAACTAAATTTCTAATTGAGTAATGAAAGACTTCTGGACATAGTTAAGTACTTGCAAAGTTAGAGTGTGATCAAGATGGAATTGATTACTCCAAGAGTTGAAGAAGAATGTATCACTGTATTTCAATATAGTAAAACCTTGGCCAGGATAATCCATCAGATAGATTTGATATTTTAAAATATAATATGGGCAATCTGATTAGAGTTGATAGTTGAACTCTGAGGTATCCTACAAGCATTTTGGTCAAGGAGATGAATTATATGAAAACTATATCCACATAGGTTCTAAGGATGTTCTACATATTCGACCTATCCGACTGTCGGATACCATTGCTAGATGGTTACTTCAATTGGTATAGAAATCTATTTCTATGCTATCGACTTAGGTTCAAACCTATGTGTTCACATATATTAGAGCTCACGATTTGATCGGATGGTTGATCAATGCTTGAGAATCATTTTAGGATTAAACAATCAATACGATTGATGTTTAACCTAGTGCAAGCATTGCAGGTGGATTGATTAGAAATTCAATTGCTAATTAGCTTAATTTGATTAAACCAAAGGGCTAAGATTAAGTCTAATTAAATATGATTTAATTAGATTTGATTTGAGCTTGATTGGATCAAGTCCAATTGGCTTATTGGATAAGCCAAGTGTAAGAAAAAACTAGTCTTAGTTCAACTAGGACTTGGGTCAACCCAATTTTCTAATTTGATTAAAAAATTAAATTAAAGTTAAATCTAATTTAATCTAATTTAATTAAATTTTTAATTAAATTAAAATTTAATTTAATTTGATTGACTTAATTTTGATTTAATTTGGTTTGAGAAACCATATTTGACCAAGTCATAGATGGAATCCTAGTGAGACTAAGATTACATCTTACGCCACCTTAGCCTTCCACGCCCCCATGCCTATTTTTTAGGAATTTTTTCATAAAAATTCTCTTTCCCCTAATCTTCACGCATGCCTCCTCTCTCCCTCTCTCTCTCATATGGTAATTTGGTGGTTGACCAAGTCAAAAAGAGAAGTAAGTTTTGATCTAGGATTCTATGAGATAGAATCCTTATAAACTAAAACACCTCCTTCTAATTATGCCACCCACACCTTTTTTATTTTCTCTAAATTTCATGGTAAAAGAAGAAGTTTTTGTGCACCCTTATTGCTGGTCCATGGTAAAATAACTTGCCATATTATGTCCTTTCCTTATCTGAGTTTTTGACCAAACTTGGTCTCTACATATCTTTTTATTTAGGATGAATTTTCATCTAATCCTTTTGTGAAATATAGACCATTAAGAGAGCTTTGAGGTGTGTAAAAATCAGGAAGAGAGAACCTCTGGGCATTGGGTTTCAATAGTCATAAAACTAGATGTCTAGGTGAGAGTAAAGAGAAGAAGAAGGTCTTCTTCTAGGATTGCTGTATTCATCTCTTTCCTTCCTTCTTCCTTGAGTTTTTTGAGAAAGTCTCATATCTGAAACCTCCTCTCCATCTTCTCCTCTTTGAAAGAGTCTAAATCCAGAAAAAGAAGGCATCTGATCGACCATCAAAGAAAGTTCAGCACAGTACTAGCATACTATGCTGATTTCCTGCATCAGAATTTTTGATCATGCTCGTACGCTCGTGTGGACGACTCCTAGAGGTCGGACGTGTGTCTGGATCGTAACTGAAGGAAAAATCTTGATTTTTCAGATCAGATTCGTTCAGATCTGATTGGATCAGAAGATATATTTCAAAATTTTTTATCTTTGATCCAAATCAGATCTGAGATATTTCAGATCTGATCTTTATTATTCTAATAATAAAAATAAAATATAGATAAATTAAATCATATTTAACTTACCTTGATGTAGGGTAATCCTATTACTCGTTGATGATCCTGTATGCAGCGGAAGGTTCTAGATCTAGCCACGCAAGTGCCTGACCTCTACTGGTATCTACTCAGGCTGGATCTGAAGATCCTCTTCTTCTTTATCACGTCTCCAAAAATCAGATCTAGATCTGATCTGAAGGATCTTCAAAAATGCCTTTTGATGATCAGCAGTTGTCCTTTGCAGCAATGCAGCCTTCTAGCTTTCTATCGCCTTTCTCTCATCTAGATTGCACCAACTAAGATCCCAAACTCCTTTGGATGTGGAGAGGAGAGGGAGAAGGTGGACTTGGTGTGGAGGAGGAGAGGAGAGGCAGCCTTGGGGTGTGGAAATTTTTAATTATCTTTGAGTTGGGCGCAGGGTCTTATATATAGATTATGCGTGATCCAACTCCTCTTCTTCCCAACTAATCACAACTCTTTGTGAAATTAGATCTAAATATGATTGGTGAAAATAGAGTCTCTTGGATTCCTCCTTAGATGGTGCCTAAGATCAGTCAAACTTGGTTCTTAGGAGAAGTCTAATTGGAATCCAAAAAGAAGATGGAGTCCCTGTCCAACAGGGACTCTTGGGCGCCTCAAACTTGGTTACACGCCAGGGGTGGCGTGCGCCCTCCTCCTTGCTAGGTTCTGGCAGGGGGACAGGCCCCCACCAACTCTCCAATAGGTGCATGACATGTGGATAGAAGTCAAAGTGTCAATGGTCAATATTTGACCAGTCAAAGGTCAACTTTTGACCAAAGTCAAAGGACGAGAAATGGTAGGTGACCAAAAATGGCAGGTATTATCTTACAAAATAAGACAACCCTTTTCTGACCTGGACAGGCTCCAGTCAGATCAGGTGAAGGCCTCTAAATGAGCATAAACTTCTTTGGCTCAGTCAGGACAACTATTTATGATAGTAAAAGAAGAACGTTAGGTTCAATCGAGTGCTAGCACGATTTTCTTGAACCTAATTGAATCTCATTCAGATCAATTGAACTGGATCAGTTCAATTGATGATCACCAGATTCAAACCCTTGTTTGTGTGACCCAGTTAGGTTCAGTTCTGTATGGTAATGGGATATGTCATGATCTCTATCATCGACATCATCGAAACTCCTTTCGATGGATCAGAACTCTTCTGATTCGAACAGCTAGAATGATCGATCATCTAAATCATTCTAATTGCTCCCAAAATCCACCAGTGACACCTAGCAGTATATGGTGGCAACCCATCAGAGCTGAATGCGAACCTCTTGGTGCAGCTACCTGTGTGATTAAGTTCTTCTATCTTGAGCCCCGATCAGATTAGGGTTAGGGTGAACTCGTCAAACCCTAGTCTTCTGTCATATGATGTAATCATTCGATTCAAGTTCCGATGTGAAAATCTAAATAGAAACTCTTTCTATTATTTCACTCTGCCATGGCCATGGGCTTCTGGACTTGATTCTCATGATCATCATAGGGCTGCTCCTCTACCACCGAGGTAGATAGATTCCATCTTGATGCAATCCAGTTCCTACAATGAACATGCTATAGCCAACATACACCTCAGGGTTTCGAATGGCTAGGAGACCGAGTTATGGTGTAGTCAAACTATAACACCCTCAAGGTGAACTATCCGATGCACCTCAGGTCAAAGAACCAGACACACCACTGCAGCATCGAGTCAGTCATTGACGAGAAGGTAGACTTTCCTAATGACTACTCGAGGTGGTCACGCTCAGTGCCCTCATTCTCTAACGAGTACCTGTACTCTCGCTTCCGGTGTCTCCACACCGTAGACTCAAGACTCATCTACTAAAGAGAAGCGATTGTACACCAACCTTTCCGGATCAATCACCATCCTCGTGATGATCCTATGGTCGGGAGCATTTTATGAGTTAATAATGATTATTCATGTCTTAAATTTTCAACTCTTGAAAATATGAATTATCATTACCATTAACTCAAAGGATGTATCACAGACACTAAATACACATATGTGATAGAAAATAACCCATTTTATTGATTTTAGTCAAAATTATAATTTTGCCCCTAGAAGTGTATTACAAGTGTCAGCCAATTCTGGCTTCTAGGGCACATATATCTAACAATCTCCCACTTGTCCTAAAGCCAATTGGCTACAAGTCTAAGTTCCCATCTTCTCAAGGTGGGCTTCGATCTTCTGCTGGCCCAACGACTTTGTAAGTGGGTCTGCCACATTATCTAGTGGAGTTGACTCTCTTGACCTCGACGTAACCCTTCTCGAGGTAATCGCGGATGAGGTGGTATCGCCGCTCAATGTGCTTGGATTTCTGATGAGACCTCGGCTCCTTAGCAAGGGCTATGGCGCCATTGTTGTCGCAGTATAGAGGAATGGCATCTGATGGCATTACTTCGATTTCTGCAGCAAACTTCTTGTACCAGAATGCTTCCTTCGCAGCCTCTGATGCAGCGATATATTCTGCTTCCATGGTGGAATCTGCTATCACGGTTTGCTTGAAACTCTTCCAGCTGACAGCACCACCATTGCACACAAACAGACTCCTTAGTCGACTTTCGATCATCTACATCGGACATGAAATCCGAGTCTGTGTATCCCTGGACTTGGAGTTCTCCGTTACCAAAGACCAACATCATATCCTTAGTTCTTCTTAAGTACTTAAGGATACATTTCACAGAAGTCCAGTGTTCTTCACCTGGATTTGACTGATATCTGCTTGTGACACTCACAGCATGGGCTATATCAGGTCGTGTACATAGCATGGCATACATGAGGCTCCCTATTGCAGAAGCATAAGGGATCTTGCTCATGCATTCTATTTCCTCAGGTGTGCTAGGGCACATCTTCTTGGAAAGATGAATACCATGTCTGAAGGGTATTAATCCCCTCTTAGAGTTTTCCATACTAAACCTCTTTAGTACTTTCCTCTATGTACATCTTCTGTGAAAGTCCTAGCATCCTATTCGGTCTATCCCTATAGACCTTAATTCCTAGAATAAAGGATGCTTCACCTAGGTCTTTCATGGAGAATTCCTTGGACAACCATATTTTGACTGTTGTCAACATGGGAATATCATTCCCAATAAGGAGGATGTCATCCACGTACAATACGAGGAAGACAACAGCGCTCCCACTGACCTTTTTGAAGAACACATGGTTCCTCTTCATTTTTGATGAAACCAAACTTTTTTGATCACATCATTGAAATGAGTGTTCCAGCTCCGAGATGCTTGCTTAAGTCCATATATGGACCTTTGCAGCTTGCAAACCTTGTGATCAGTATCACTGGATGTGAAACCTAGCGGCTGTTCCATATAGATATCTTCCTCAAGATATCCATTTAAGAATGCCATTTTCACGTCCATTTGCCATATTTCATAATCGAAATAGGCTGCAACGGCAAGCAATGTGCGGATGGATTTTAGCATAGCCACTAGGAGAAAAGGTATCCTGATAGTCAATGCCTTCGCATTGACTATAACCTTTTGCCACTAGTCTAGCCTTGAATGTCTCCACATTCCCATCTGCACCAATCTTTCTCTTGAAGATCCATTTACACCCAATAGGTACTATACCTTCTGGTGGATCTACCAAGGTCCAGACTTTGGTTTGAGTGCATCGAGTCAATTTCTGACTGCATTGCCTCTAGCCATTTCTCGGAGTCGATATCTGATATCGCCTCGTTGTAGGTTTTGGGATCATCACCATGAGCACCATTACCTATGAGGAACATTTTCTCTACTTTCTCTGAAATAATACCTAAGTATCTTTCAGGAGGATGGAAAAACTCTTTTCGATCTACGAGGTGGAGGAGGTAGTGTTTCTTATTGGCTCAACCTGATTTGGTTCCAATTGGTCCTTAGCTCGTATTGTACTTGTGAGACTTTCTCATCAAGCTTAATCTGCTTTCCAATGCCGCTATCTTGAATAAACTATTTTTTCAAGAAAGATGGCATGTCGACTCACAATCACATTGTGGTCTTCTGGAATGTAGAAATAGTATCCTAATGACTCTTTAGGATATCCTATGAATCGAGCTCTGAAGGACCTAAACTCTAACTTGTCCGCTTGTTGTCTTTTGACATGAGCCGGACAACCCCAAATTCTGAGATGACTCAGACTTGGTTTCTTACCGTGCCATATCTCATACGGTGTGGTAGGAACGGTTTTAGAGGAAACCCTATTCAGTAGATAAATTGAAGTTAACAATGAGTATTTTCCAAAAAAAATCTGGGAGGTCTGTGAAGCTCATCATGGATCGGAACCATATCCAATAGAGTCCGATTTCTCCGTTCTGAAATCCCATTGAGTTGAGGTGTTCCTGGTGGAGTCCATTGAGAGACTATGCCATTTTTCTTTAGATAGTCTAGGAATTTTTGGCTAAGGTATTCACCTCCTCGATCTGATCGAAGAACCTTAATGGGTTTTTCAGTTTATTTTTCTACTTCATGTCTGAATTCTTTGAACTTTTCAAAAGCTTCAGACTTATGTCTCATAAGATACACATACCCATACCTAGACAGATCATCGGTAAAGGTAATGAAGTAGACAAAATTGCCTCTAGCCGGCACATCAAATGGGCCGCACACATCAGTATGTACTAGGGCAAGGAGATCTGTGGCCCTTTCCCCATGTCCAACAAAAGGGAGTTTAGTCATTTTGCCTTGAAGACAAGATTCACAAGTTGGATATGACTCAAAAGTCAATGGACTCAATAGCCCATTTTTCTCCAATTTGTTGATCCTATCTTCTGCTATATGACCTAATCTCAGGTGCCATAGATATCTGTCATTTGGACTATCCCTAGGTCATTTGGCATTCACGTTTTGCTCGATAGTTAGAACAGATACATCAATATGTAGCTGATAAAGACCATTAATAAGGAAACCATTTGCAATTTTATTTCTTTCATAAAGAATGTTACAATGGTCCTTAAAGAAGGTAATCACATAACCTTCTAGTGCTAAGCATGAAACAGAAATCAAATTCCTGCTAGCTGCAGGCACATAATAACAGTCTTTCAAAACTAAGTCTAAACCAGATGGTAATCGAAGAGGGTATGTTCCACCGCCACTGCAGCAACTCTTGCTCCATTACCTTTGACGCGTAGGATCATGTCTCCATCCCTCAGCCTCCTGCTATCCTCAAGACCCTGCATGAAAGTGCACAGATGAGCACTAGAACCAGAGTCAAGCACCCAACTGGATGCAGAAGAAACCATAAGGTTAGACTCAATAACGAGCATACCTCCAGAAGGACCTTCCTTCTTGTTCTTCAGGGTGGCCAGGTAAGTAGGGCAGTTTCACTTCCAATGGCCGTCGCTGTTGCAATGGAAATACTTTCCTTTGATCGAGCCTTCTTCTTCGGCTTCTGCCTTCTTCTTCTTTTTCTCCTTCCACCTTCTGCTTTTTCACAGACTTCTTTTTCTTTTCATAAGACTTTCTTTTGGAAGAAGTCCATTCCATAGCAAGAACTGAGCCTTTAGAACCTTTCATAGAAAGCTCAGCGGTGACCAGCATATTCATTAATTCGGCCAAGGAATTTTGAAGTTTATGCATGTGGTAATTCATGATGAATTGCCCATATGCATCAGTCAAGGATTGCAGAATAATATCATTCTGCAGATCCAAGTCTAACTTCACACCAAGCTTCTCAAGCTCTTCCATGTCCTTGATCATCATCAGACAGTGATCTTGGACTGACTGCCCATCACGCATCTTAGCCTTAAAAAATCATTTCGTGACTTGATACTTGGCTGCGCGACTCTGTTCACCAAACATCTCCTGCAGGTGAGCCAACATTTGGCGAGCAGTCCCGATATCTTCATGTTGGCACTGGAGCTCATCAGACATTGAGCCCAACATGTAATATCTGGCCTTATTATCTTCGTCTATCCATTTTTCCAGAGATGCTCTCTGTTCAGTGGATGGACGGGCTGGTAAGGTGGGAGGGTCCTGATCCAATACATGTATTAACTTCTCGAAATCCAAAATAATTTTGTAGTTTCTGAGCCAATCTTTATAATTGAGGTCTGGTCAGTCTATGTGTGTCTAGGATACGTGCTAATGGGTTGGACGCAGACATTTTTCCTATATAGAGAGTCAAAGATTCTAGTTAGATACTATAATTATGACTTGACCAATTTATTTAAAAATTTTATTTTTAAATAAATTAGCTTTCCACTATTTTCTCGGATCCCTACACTCCCTCTATAGAGATGCAAAAATCTCCATGATTAATGATTTCTAGTGGATGGTGCGGTCTCACCAACTGACTCATCACCTCACCTAACAGTTATTGGTGATGGGTTAGCCAATGAGTGAACAACTCTTGTTCAATGATTCTCTAATCATGGTGCACCCAAACTTGGTCTCTAATTCATGAATCTCACCGTATCTAAAATATTGATCCACTCCTTAGTTAAGTCAGACCCACCATTTGCACAGACTGGATTTCCTAATTGAGTCTCTCACCGTATCCAAAATATTGAGCCCAACTCATCCTCCAGCCCATAGCATCCAATGCCTAATAGACATGGTTGCATCTTTTCGGTGCAACTGAGCCACTGTATCCAGCTGAGAACAATCAACCCCAGGAAGGGCCCGCATATCTACAATGGTGGAAGACCTCAGACTTAATCTTTTCTTAGGGAGAATTGATTCAGGTCTCATTAAACTAGACTTGTCATAGTCATAACAATTATGACTAACCTAGTGGCATGGGTTAGCTCGGATTATTGACCACCTCAAATCAGAACTGAGTCAACAGATATGGCCAGGTAAGTGAGATCGGTGGAAGGGATATGCCATTAACTCATACAAGAACGCATTCAGGTCGAGTAGCTTCCAATTAAAAACCAGTCGGTCGTATGTGCCAAACTTACCTTAGACACCAAATTGTTGAGCCAGAACCAATTGGGTTAGCCTACAATCCAGACTCTAACCTCTGAGCCTAATTAGGTCTTGCTTGATCGTGACTCGATCTTGACCCAGACTTAATCCTATTAGGCTGGTCAATTTAAGCATTGTTGATCCCATCTAACCAACTCTTGATTCGGTTTGATCAACCGCTTAGACCTAATTGAGCTACCCAAGCAAGCCCGAACCCAGTATTATGAATATGTCTTAGTCTTATCTAAAATTTTTAATTTTAGACCTAATTAATATTTCATAATCTTAATTTTTAATTAAGTAGGGTTCATAAACAAAATATGCACAATAAATCCTAGGATTTCAGGATCTAGGATTTTGCAGAAAGTAAGTTTTGGGTTTTTGATTAAGGACGAATGCGCAGCACCCCTACACATCATAAGAACACCCCATCGGATGGGAGGAGAGGGCCTTTAAACCCTTCTTCATTCTTATGATCGGACGGCCAAGAGGAACGCCTTAATCAGGAACATGCAATACTACAAAATAGTTTTAGATCTATATCATATATCTCATATACAAATTAGATCTAATCATGGCATATTTTGCATACATCTCATGTATCGAATCATGCATATTTTCAGATCTAAATTATCTCATAATAATCTAAAAAATTAGATTTAAATTGATCTTAATCAAAATAAACTTCTAATCTAGATAATTATGTAGAACTATTCTACAACTAGTCTAGACATGCATCAATCATATCTCATATGATGTTTAAAATTAAATAATTTTTATTTACTATTTTTTAGATGTTATTATAATAATTATAATATCAAAAAATAGTAAATAAATAGATCTAAAATATAATTTAATCAAATTAAATTGTAAACATGCAAGACTATTCTATAGAACTTTATATTTTAGAACTAGTCATGCATATTTTCTAATCTTAGATCCAAATCATTTAATTTTAATTTTTTTTGATTTTAGATCTGATCACATCTCATGTGACATCTAAGATCACTTATTTTCTAATTAAAATAAATTTAAAATCAGATCTAAATACTTTAAAACCTTAGCTCTGATACCAATTGAAGGGAAAATCTTGATTTCTTGAACCAGGTTCGTTAAGATCTGATCAGATCAGGAGATATATTTCAAAAATTTTTTTCTTTGATCCAAATCAGATCTGAAATGTTTCAGATCTAATCTTTATTATTCTAATTACAAAAACAAAATATAGATAAATTAAATCATATTTAATTTACCTTGATGTAGGGTAATCCTATTACCCGTTGATGATCCTGTATGCAGTTGAAGGTTCTAGATCTAGCCACGCAAGTGCCTGGCCTCTATTAGTATCTACTCGAATTGGATCTGGAGATCCTCTTCTTCTCTATCATATCTCCAAAAATTAGATCTAGATCTAATCTAGAGGATTTTCAAAAATACCTTTTGAAGATCAGCAGTTGTCCTTTACAGTAGTGCAGCCTTCTAGCTTTATGTCGCCTTTCTCTCATCTAGATTGCACCAACTAAGATCCCAAACTCCTTTGGGCATGGAGAGGAGAGGGAGAAGGTGGACTTGGCATGGAGGAGGAGAGAAGAGGTAGCCTTGGGGCATGGAAATTTTCAATTGTCTTTGAGTTGGGCGCAGGGTCTTATTTATAGATTATGCGTGATCCAACTCCTCTTCTTCCCAACCAATCACATCCCTTTGTGAAATTAGATCTAAATCTGATTGGTGGAAATAGAGTCCCTTGGATTCCTTCTTAGATGGTGCCTAAGATCAGTCAAACTTGGTTCTTAGGAGAAGTCTAATCGAAATCCAAAAAGGAGAAGGAGTCCCTGTCCAATAAGGACTCCTGGGCGCCTCAAACTTGGTTACACGCCAAGGGTGGCGTGTGCCCTCCTTCCTTGCTAGGTTTTGATAGGGGGACAGGCCACCACCAGCTCTCCAATAGGTGCGTGACATGTGAATAGAAGTCAAAGTGTTAATGATCAACATTTGACCAGTCAAAGGTCAACTTTTGACCAAAGTCAAAGGACGAGAAATGACAGATGACCAAAAATGGCAGGTATTGTCTTACAAAATAAGATAATTCCTTTTCTGACCTAGGACAGGCTCTAGTCAAACCATAGGTGAAGGTCTCTGAATGAGCACAAACTCTTTTGGCTCAGTCAGGATAACTATTTATGATAGTAAAAGAAGAACGTTAGGTTCAATCGAGTGCTAGCATGATTTTCTTGAACCTAATTGAATCTCGTTCAGATCAATTGAACTGGATCAGTTCAATTGATGATCACCAAATTCAAACCCTTATTTGTACGACCTAGTTAGGTTCAGTTCTGTATGGTAATGGGATATGTCATGATCTCTATCATCGACATCATCGAAACTCCTTTCGATGGATCAGAACTCTTCTTATTCAAACAGCTAGAATGATCGATCATCTAAATCATTCTAATTGCTCCCAAAATCCATCAATGATACTTAGCAATATATGGTGGCAATCCATCGAAGCTGAATGCGAACCTCTTGGTGCAGCTACCCGTATGATTAAGTTCTTCTATCTTGAGCTCCGATCAGATTAGGGTTTAGGTGAACTCATCAAACCCAAGTCTCTATCATATGATCTAATCATTTGATTCAAGTCTGATGTGAAAATCTAAATAGAAACTCTTTCTATTATTTTACTCTGCCATGGCCATGGGCTTCTGAGCTTGATTCTCATGATCATCATAGGGCTGCTCCTCTACCACCGAGGTAGATAGATTCCATGTTGATGCAATCTAGTTTTATAATGAACATGCTATAGCCAACATACACCTCAGGATTTCGAATGGCTAGCAGACTGAGTTATGGTGTAGTCAAACTATAACACCCTCAAGGTGAACTACCGATGCACCTCAGATCAAAGAACCAAACATATCACTGCAGCATCGAGTCAGTCATTGACGAGAAGGTAGACTTTCTAATGACTACTCAAGATGGTCACGCTCAGTGCCCTCGTTCTCTGATGAATATCTATACTCTCACTCCGATATTTTCACACCATAGACTCAAGACTCATCTACTAAAGAGAAGCGATTGTACATTAACCTTCTGGATCAATCACCATCCTTGTGATGATCCTATGCTCGGAAGCATTTTATGAGTTAATAATGATTATTCATGTCTTAAATTTTCAACTCTTGAAAATATGAATTATCATTACCATTAACTCAAAGGATGTATCACAGACACTAAATATACATATGTGATAGAAAATAATCCATTTTATTGATTTTAGTCAAAATTATAATTTTGTCCATAGAAGTGTATTACAAGTGTCAGCCAATTCTGGCTTCTAGGGCACATATATCTAACAGTAATATCATCCTCAAGCTTAGATCAGTAAGTTCGAATATTTAACTTGCACAAGTAGTAGATCTGATCTATTTATTTTATAGCTGCATTAGATGTAATATTGTAGCATGTTGATGAGATCAACAAGTTAATCTTTCTTATGTATTTTTTTAATTTTTAATTTAATATCATATCTTGATTATATTTTAAATCTTAAATTAAGGATATTTTCATGCTTATTTAAATAAATATTTAATTTATTTAAATTTTTTGCTGTCTGATCTTGAAAAAATTTTAAGATCTACTCATGAAACCCTAGATCTGGTTTCTTCAATTGGTATCAGAGCCTTGGTTCTTATTACATGATTTTTTTTAGCATATTTAGATTATTTATTAGATTAAATCTAATTTATAATCTAATTATTAAATCTAAAATTAAAAATTTAAATCTCATGAACTACCATAAGGTTGTCCTACTGTAAGGTTTATCCTTTATAGTGAAAAGATTATCCTAGTTCGTGATGATCTATTCTTAATTATAAATTTATTAGATTAGATTTAATTTTATTTATAATTTAATAAATTTAAAATAGTTTTAGATCTAAAAATAAAGTTTTTAGATTGCATGGACTGCTATAAGATTATCCTACTATAAGATTTATCTCTTATAGTGAAAAGATTGTCCTAGTACGTGCTGATCTAAAATATTAATCATAAAATTTTAGATTAAATCTTAAAAATTTTATGATCTGATTAAAATATTTTAATCTAATTTTAATCATCATAAATATGTTAGATTTGATCTAAGTTGATTTATAATTGATTGGTGTTGAAACTATTTCAATTACATGAACCTGTTTAGATTAGATCTAAAGTAGATTCATATTTATGTTACTTGCATTTTGATTATGAATCAAACATGCAACTTGGTTGATAGAATCATATTATAAAAATATTTTATAAATATAAAAATTATTTTTAAAAAGTTGAACCCCAACCCTCAGTCCAAAACTTAATTAAAAATTAAGAAGTTATTTGATTAGGATTTAGGATTGTAAATTGAAGATCCTAAGACATTAATCATAACACATTGGGTTAAATGGGTTAGTGGGGATTAGGTCCATTAATTGGGTTAGATCTAGGGTTAGATTAAAAAATGGACTTAATTAGAGAATTGACTAAATCTAATCAATTATTGTCTTAGATTAGATCAAGGATTCTCTAGATCAATTACAATAGTTGTAGTTGGTCAATTCCATATCTTTAATGAGACCCAAGATGGACTTAATTCTTGGCTACGAGGTCCAGCACGAATTGTTAGGTTGATCTAATTGAAACTAATTAAATCAGTTAGTGTCTAAGGTAAACCAGACCGGTGGTCTTTAATTTGTAGCCCGCTTACCTGGCCATTTCTGATGGTGTCTAAGGTAAGCTTTGGTAGACCCTCCCACCGATCAAACTTACCTGGCCTCTTAGTAAAATTATGTTTTGATCAGATCACTTGACTATTCGAGCTGACCCATGTCAACTAGGTAAATCAGTATGACTGATTTAGGTGCTCCTTGACCAGCCTATTAATGGTCTTCCTTAAGCTGACTTGGTAAAGTCAGTGGGAGAATCATGATAAGTTGGTTCATCTAACCTTCCCTCTTCTTTAAAAATTAAATTCTCTAAAATTATTAGGTTCTTAAAATGAATTAATTATGATGATAACTAGATCATAGGCTCCTATTAAGTGGATGATAATAAGTCCATCAGTTGGATAATCATTGAAGGTCCAAAGCTTGGCGCTTATCGGCTGATAGAATTATCATTCATTATATGATTTTTTGGCTACATCTTTTTAAATGGTGGTTAGGTTAGCCAACCAAAGTTAGGCCTAATCATTTATTGGTTAGATGGACCAATTATGGTCATGTTAATGGTTGGACCTAACTAGATCTTTTCAATAAAGGCCAAAGCCTACTGATTATGGATTGGGGCAAAATTTAATTACTAAAAATTATTTAAAAAATAATTGATTATGAACCTATCCTTAGATGCACATGGGTTAGCCAACCAAAGTTGGGCTCGTGTGTGGTCTATGTGGATTCTAGTACCCACTAAGAAATTAGGATAATTCTTCGAATTGTAGGTAGGGACTATCAATTCAAATAAAATAGTGAAAGAATCTTTTGATTAAAGTTCAAATCTTTAGATTTAATGAATCAATTACTAATTAGATTATGATTTTTCTTTATAAAAATATGGCCACTTTCCTATCGCTCCGATCATTGTTGGATAATGATAAGTTGGTGGGATCCAACTTTGATAGCTGGTATTGAAAGTTGATGATAGTCCTGGAGCATGAATGGATCCTATATGTACTGATAGATCCTGCACCTAAGAAGCCAACTGCCAATGCACGTGGAACAGTCAGAGATACTTACTAGAAGTGACTTAGTGATTAGACCATGGTGCACTGCATCATGCTAGCTGCCATGAGCAACGAGTTCAGTCACAGATTTAAGACAGCTCAGCCAAAGGACATGCTTTATATGTTGGAGGATTTTTTTGGCATATCCGATGACGTGGAGAGGCACAAGACTAGTTGTGCCATCTTCAATGCCAGAATGTGGAATGGTGCCTCTATCATACTGATCATGTATTGTACATGATCGAGTTGATAGAGTAATTGAGCAAGCTTGATTTTTTCTTGCATAAACAGCTTGGGAAGGATGCAATACTGAACTCGTTGCCCAAGTCCTTTCTTCCATTTCTTACTCATTTCAGAATGATAAAGCCTGAAGTGGACTACCATGGGTTACTAGGGTTATTTCAGAACTTTGAGAAGGATCACCAACTCCATAAGAAGTCAGTAAACTTAGTGGGAGGTTCATCTTCTGATTCTCGACCCTTTAGAAAAATGAAGAAGAATAACAAGAAGAAAGTTAAGAAGGTGCAAGTTCAGGCTGGGACATCTGTGCAGGGCCAAACCAAAAAGATCAAGCCTGATAAGAGTCAAGTTGAATGCTTCTTTTGCAAGAAATGGGGGCATTGAAAAAGAAATTATCCTCAGTACATTGCCTCTCTGGATCCGAACAGGCAGAGAAAGAAGCAAGCTATTATTGGATAAGGTATTTATATGATAACTTCTTACAATTTCTCTATTTATGATATTACGGACTGGGTATTGGATACCAGTAGCCCTTACCATATTTGTAACTCATTGCAGGATTTGCAGGTCAGTAGGAGATTCGAGCAAGGAGAAAGGTTCCTGAATGTTGGAGATGGAAGACCAGTTCCAGTTCTAGCTTTAGGAATTTCGAAACTTATATTTGAGTCCCATATCATTATTCTTAGTGATTATCATTTCTGTCTTAGTTTCTTTTTGAATGTTATTTCTATAGGCCTTCTAGCCAAAAATAATTATGAAATATCAATAAAGAAATAAGTTTGTAGTATCATTATGAATGGTATTACTATTTTTTTATGGACATTTGAACAATGGTGTGTATATGTTATCACAACTTGTTAACTTAGTCTATTCTACTGGCAAGCATTCTAGATTAGATAGTGTGTCAGATATCTATTTATGGTACTGTAGGCTAGGTCATATAAACAAGAACATGATAAATAGGTTGACTTAAGAGGAAATCCTCAAAGTTAGTGATTATGAAGCATTTCCAACCTGTGAGTCCTGTCTTCTTGGTAAAATGACCAAGTCATCTTTTATTGAAAAAGGTGAGAAAGCAACTAAGCTCTTAGGTCTAGTACATACTGATGTATGTGGATCAATGAGCATAAGTGCCAGAGGTGGATCTGTCTACTTTATCACTTTCACAGATGATCTATCTAGATATGGATATGTCTATCTGATGAAACATAAGTCGAATTTTTTTGAAATGTTCAAATGATTCCGAAGTGAAGTAGAAAAATAAATTAGAAAGAGTATTAAAACTCTTCAGTCTGATCAAGGAGGAAAATACATTTTCAATGAATTTCTCACATATTTAGGAGAGAATGGGATTCTCTTCCAATGGACTCCTCCAGGAATAGCACAGCATGGTATGTCTGAAAGGAGGAATCAGACTCTGTTAGACATAATCCGATCCATGATGGGTTTTGTCAGCTTGCCAATATCCTTCTGGGGATATGCACTCGAATCAACTTGTTATCTGTTAAATAGGGTTCTAAGTAAGTCTGTAGTTAAAACTCCATATGAGATATGGACAAGGTATAAACTAGCACTTTCGCACCTTAGGATTTGGGGGTGTCTGACTTATGTCAAATGGTTAATTACAAATAAACTTGGACCTAGGTCTGAGAAGTGCATATTTATAGGATACCCAAAAGAGACCAAAGGATACTATTTCTACTATGCTAATAAACAAAAAGTATTCATTAGTCTTAAGGCAACCTTTTCGGAAAAGAAGTTTCTTGATGAAGAAACTGTTGCCTCTAAGGTTGAACTTGATGAAGTTCAATATGTTGAAAAATCGACACCTATAGCTGAACCTAAGTCGGATTTGATTAGACCAGATCCAGAGCCTAGTGTACCTACATCATTAAGGCGATCCGATAGAGCACCACGTCATCCGAATAGATACTACAGTTTCTTGATCCAAGATGGTGATCCCATCGAACTCGATGAGAATGATGAGGATCCGATCACCTATATGGATGCTATGCAAAGACCTGATTTTGAGAAATGACTTGAGGCCATGAAATCAAAAATGGAGTCCATGAAAGTCAACGATGTGTGGAAATTAGTTGACCCATCTGAAGGGATTAAACCCATTGGGTGTAAATGGGTCTTCAAAAGGAAAAGAGAAATAGACGAAAAGATGGAGACCTATAAAGCCCGTCTGGTTGCTAAGGGGTATAGTCAATATTATACTATTGACTATAACAAGACATTTTTCTCTGTGGCAAACTCAAATCTATTCAGATTATGCTTACGATTGCTGTCCATCTGAACTATAAAATCTGATAGATGGATGTAAAAATAGCTTTTTTGAATGAAAAGTTGATTGAAGAGGTGTATATGATACAACCTGAGGGGTTCATATCTATAGATGAGTCCAAGATGTGTAGGCTTCAGAAATCCATTTATGGACTGAAGCAGGCATCTCGGAGTTGGAACATGTATTTTGATAAAGTGATCAAAATGTATAACTTCGTTAAGAATGGAGAAGAACCCTGCATTTACAAATAGACAAATGGTCCAATAGTAGTATTCCTTATCTTATACATGGATGACATTCTCTCAATCGAGAATGACATCCCCACACTACAGAAAATAAATATCTGGTTGTCATCACAATTCTCTATGAAGGACTTGGATGAAGCATCCTACATCCTAGGAATAAAGATCTATAGGGATAGATCTAAAAGGATGCTAGGATTATCCCAGTCTACGTACATAGATACTATACTGAAGAGGTTCAGCATGGAGAATTCCAAAAAGGACTATCTCCTAATAGATCATGAAATTTCTCTCTCTAAGAAGGATTGTCCGATAACTCCTAAAGAGAGAGAGAACGTATGAGTAGAGTTTCATATGCTTCGATAGTGATATCTATTATGTACATTATGATATGTACGAGATCAGACATGGCATACTCACTAGGAGTAGTGAGTAGATACCAGTCTGACCCTAGAGAAAATCACTGAAAATGATTAAAACCATTCTTAAGTATTTGAGAAATACTAAAGACCAATGATTGGTTTATGATGAGTCAGATCTAAAATTTATGAGGTTTACAAACTCTAGATTTTAATTTGATCATGATGATAGTAGTAGCGTGTTGGGATATATCTTTACTCTGAATGGTGGAGCTATATACTGGAAGAGTTTCAAGCAGCATACTGTGGCAGACTCTGTTTATGAAGCAGAGTACATCGTAGCATCAGATGCCATGAAGGAAGCTGTGTGGCTAAGGAAGTTTATCACCAAGCTTGGAGTAGCATCCTCTCTTGATGGTCCGGTCCTACTCTACTGTGATAGCACTGGTGCCATTGCTCAGACGAAAGAATTGAAGACATACCAGCAAACAAAGCACATTCTATGCCGCTTTTACCTAGTCCAGAAGATCGTGGATAGAGGTGACGTCGACCTTCAGAAGATCGATGGAAATGAGAACCTAACCGACCCCTTCACTAAAGCCTTAGCGATAAAGGAGTTTGATAACCACAAGTCTAAGATGAGTATTAGATACTGTACCGAGTGGCTTTAGGATAAGTAAAAGTTTTTGAAAAATATATTCCAAAGTCAATCGTCAGTCTATTGATGGTTGAGCTACATTGTATCTATAATTAATTTATTAATAAATAAAATATATTTTTGATATTTTTCATCATAAAGTATTCATCTTCTAATGAACTCCATTATTGTGATGAAGTTCTTAGGACTATTTAGCTTCGATAAAGAGAGGATTTATTGATTAGTCCTTAAATTTATTCACGACCAAATGATAGGCTGTTAGTTAGGATGACAGTATCTATCGAGCATACATCGCTGTATTCCATATAAGTTGGTTGTTCTCTTAACTAAGGAGTGTGGAGATACTAATATGGTATACAGATGAGATGTATGGGTACATCATCATTGAACGTGACCAACTTCAAAGTATTCTACTATCGAGAATATCTCTGATGGGATATAGATATAAGTATCCCTTAGATCTGAGATCGCCTTAGTGACTTATAAGCAACTTACTATGCTTTGGTATTGGACTAACTAAATTTCTAATTTAGTAACGGAAGGCTTCTAAGCATAGTCAAGTACTTGTCAAGTCAGAGTGTGATCAAGATGGAATTGACCACTCTAAGAGTTGGAGAAGAATGTATCACTGTATTTCAGTATAGCAAAATCTTGACTAAGGTAATCCATCAAATGGATTTGATATTTTGAAATATAATATGGAAAACCTGATCAGAGTTGATAGTTGAACTCTGAGGTGTCCTACGAGCATTTTGGTCAAGGGGATGAATTATGTGGAAACTATATCCGCATGCGTTCTAAGGATATTGTTCTACATATTCGACCTATCCGACCATCAGATACCATTGCTAGATGGTTACTTCAATTGATACAAGAATCTATTTCTATACTACTAGCTTAGATTCGAACTTATGTGGTCACATACATTAGAGCTTACGATCTGATCGGATGGTTGATCAACAATTGAGAATCGTTCTAGGATTAAATAATCAATACGATTGATGTTTAACCTAGTGCAAGCATTGCAGGAGGATCGATTAGCAATTCAATTGCTAATTGACTTAATTTGATTAAGTCAAAAGACTGAGATTAAATTTAATTAAATATAATTTAATTAGATTTGGTTTGGACTTGATTGGATCAAGTCCAATTGGCTTATTGGATAAGTCAAGTGTAAGAAAAAACTAGTCCTAGTTCAACTAGGATTTGGATCAATTTAATTTTCTAATTTGATCAAAAAATTAAATTAGAGTTAAATCTAATTTAATCTAATTTAATTAAATTTTTAATTAGATTAGAATCTAATTTAATTTGGTTGACTTGATTTTGATTTAATTTAGTTTAAGAAACCATGTTTAACCAAGTCATAGATGGAATCCTAGTGAGACTAGGATTACAGCTTGCGCCACCTTAGCCCTCCACACCCCCATGCCTATTTTTTAGAATTTTTTTCATAAAAATTCTCTTTCCCCATGCCTCCTCTCTCCCTCTCTTTCTCATATGGTAATTTAGTGGTTGACCAAGTCAAAAAGAGAAGTAAGTTTTGATCTAGGATTCTACGAGATAGAATCCTTATAAACTAAAACACCTCCTTCTAATTGTGCCACCCACATCTTCTTTATTTTCTCTAGATTCCATGGTAAAAGAAGAAGTTTTTATACGCCCCAACAACTTGCCATATTATGTCCTTTCCATGTCTGAGTTTTTGACCAAACTTGGACTCTGTATATCTTTTTATTTAGGATGAATTTTGAACTAATTTTTTCTTGAAATATAGAACATTAAGAGATCTTTGAGGTGTGTAAAAGTGAAGGAGAGAGAACCTCTAGGCATTGGGTTTCAATAGTCATAAAACTAGATATCTAGGTGAGAGCAAAGAGAAGAAGAAGAGGGTCTTCTTCTAGGTTTGCTATGTTCATCTCTTTCCTTCCTTCTTCCTTGGGTTTTCTAAGAGAGTCTCATATCTGAAACCTCCTTTCCACCTTTTCTCTTTGGAAGAGTCCAAATTCAAAAGAAGGAGGCATTTAATCGACCATCAAAGAAAGATCAGCATAGTACTAGCATACTGTATTGATTTCTTACATCAGGATTTTTGATCGTGCTCGTGGGCTCGTGTGGATGACTCCTAGAAGCCAGATGCATGTGCGGCTCATGACATCATCCTCAAGCCTAGATCAGCAAGTTAGAATGTCTAACTTGCATAGGTAATAGATCTGATCTATTTATTTTATAGCTGTATTAGATATAGTATTATAGCATGTTGATGAGATCAACATGTTAATCTTTTCTTTATATTTTTTAATTTTTAATTTAATATCATGCCTTGATCATATAATAAATCTTAGATCTATTTTCATGCTTATTTAAATAAATATTTGATTTATTTAAATTTTTTACTGCTTGGTCTTGAAAAAATTTCAAGATCTACCCATGAAGCCCTAGATCTGGTTCCTTCACTTCCTTCCTTTATGTCCAAGCCTATCATAGTGGAGGATTTTGTAAGCTAGTGGGATGCCTATGTATTGTAGATTTGGTTGGAATCAATAACCTCCATCCTTGCTTGAATTGATGATTTTGAGTTTGAAGGTGAACGGTCTTCTACTATAACTAAACTGACTATTGACCCAATTGTTTCTTAGCCTGTAGGTGAAGTAGCTTGCATCTTCTCTAAGAATAAATGTATGCTCTAAGACTTTACTGATGCTATTAGAAAATATGAGAAGTTTTACAGGATCAAATATGTTGTATCTTTGAGATTTTTTAATAAAGAATAGAGAAGTAACATCGAGCTTAATTTAAGAGTACAATTTGAGGTCAAGTGTATGCCTAGAAAGAAGTGGTCAGGATGAAATATAGATTCATCAACTTGTGATAGGTAGTGCTATACATGGCTGGCAGATGTCAATTCAAAAGGTCAATGGCTAGAATCAAGATTGCTAAGTTTGTAGGACCTATCGAGTCTTCAATGAATAGCTTGGTCACCCTCACTAGGTATTATTTTCCATGCTAATAGTAGCAATCTTTATAGAAAGCAATTTCTATAGCTCCTAGCTACAAGAGTGAGTTCATAGAGATTTGCTCCATATCACTTCTTCATTAACACAAACTATTCACTTTGTTTCACTCCTCTGCTAGCTCTCCCAATTCAAACCTATTCAACCTAAAGCCAACCCATTTGCCCTAAAGTAGAAAAATGCTGTGGCTAGCAAGCCTAGGCCAACTACACCATTAGCTCCTTCCAAGTGGAGCAAACTAGTAGCCTAAGTAGAGGATTGCCCCCTAATCCCTTGATGATCCAAAAAGATAGTAAGGGGCCAAAAATGTCTTCTCAAAGCTGGTGACTCGGTCGATGTCATCACCTCCCTACTAGACAAATCCCACTAAGAGCTCCCATGACTCCAAAAGCAATTAGCAAAGCTTCTTGAATTTCTCATTGACTTGTCTAACCAAACCAGTGCACAACCCAATTTACTTGCCTAACTAGTTAGCACAAACCGAGTCCCCATGGTACCCTAGTCAAAGCCTCAATCACCTTTGTAGGGCCTAGAAGTGGTAGCCATGACTAGTTAGGCTAGCAACATAGAACCTTAATCAGTGTCTATTCATTATTTGGACCCCATTTTAGAGTCAACCTCTAAGTTATCATTCTCGAGATCCTCAGCCACTAGCCAAGAGGGCAAGGTAATCGATCAACATTTATCCTTTCTATTACTCAGTCTCATTCTAACGAGTCATCCTACTTATAAACCAGTAGTGGCCATGGCCACTCCATTAAATTACTAGCCTAGGTGTAGGCTAGGTTGGCTTCCATTCAGCCATGCCTTCATTAGTTAGCACCTCTATTGCATCTAGTCCTCTAGCTAAAGTTCTCGATGACCTAGCTAGACCTCGAAGAATGATTGGGATTCAAAGTACTCCAAATCAATACATTAATTAGGATATTAGAAGTATTAAATTTCATATTATTTAATTCTTATTTATTAAGAATTTGATACTTCTTAGTCTTTTTTGTAGGTAATTGAAGATTGGGCTCATACAAGCAAACATGACTTAATTTAGCTTAGACTTGAGTGGACCAAGCAACCAACTCAAGAGTTAGTCATAATCAATAGCTTAGAAGCAACTTATCAAGATCCATCATCAAGGAAGGCACCACATCAAAAAAACCTTAGAAGAGGAGGGACCACATCCAAAACCAAATCTTAAAGTGCCACCCCAAACCCATTATGCCGTTGATTTCACCATGTGAAGAAAGAGTGGGAGAGAAAGAAGGCGCTCACAATTCTTCACACTAACTCTCCATTCGTTGCCTCTTTCATGCACCTCAACAAATCCTTTCACGCAGCCCAAGTAACCATAAAATGCCAAAATCCCTCCATGCCAAAATACCTTATGCAAATAAACTCCTCACGTGCTCCTAAAAAACTATGCATTCCCACCTATTTCATGGAATAAACTCCTTATAGATTCCTCCACGTGCCAACTTCCTTCATGTCACATCCAAGTTCTTCTCACATGCTCCACACCCAAAAGTCCTAATAGCAAACAAACTCCTAGCGGTGCGTGTCCTCTTCAAGCAACACCCCTAACCTCTCCTTTTTAAATACAAGCCTCAATGCCAAGGCCCTTCTCTCCTCTCACTCTCTCAAAATACTCCTCTTCTCTTCTTCCTTCATTTCTTCTTTCTTCTTCCATCTTTTCATCCAAAGAAGGGTGCTCGGAAAGGTTTAGTGTGGCAGATCTAGGAGCTTCTTCCTCTTTTCTTTCAAAAAGCCAAAAGATAATGATGGTGATAGCAAGCGGCCTCTCCTACATGCATGGCTAGAGCCTTTTACTTCGAGAAAGTAGATAAAAATTGTATAATTAGATATGCTTTACTTTTGATAAATGTCTATATTTGATTTAATGTAATGAAATTTAAGTTCTTTTAATTCCAAATATCTTAATTATTTTGTCTAAAATTTTTTTCTTCAATAATCTATGCTAAATAGGGATGACCCATGATCTAAGAATATGATTCGGACTTTAACAAGATAAGTTTTATCAATGATTGATAATCACCTTCTATGAATTAAAATCTCAAATAAGCTATATTATGATGAAATGAATCATGATCTAAGGATACAGCTCATGCTCAACAGAAATAGGTTATTTTGAGACCTGATCATAGAGACTTTTGCATATCTAAAAAAATATAGATCTAACACACAATTAGATTCAAAAACTTGAAGTATCTTCTTCTAATCAACTTATTTCCTACTTTGCTCTTAATTTAGTTACTAATTTTCATATTCTAAAAGCTCTTTTCTTGTACTATTTTTTTTTTTTACTTATTCGAACATAACTTAGCCCAAGATCCCTATGGATTCGACTTAGTCTCATCCTATTCTATGAAATAGTAGTTGAACTAGAATTAATTTTATCTTCGGTATTCTACAACACATACCAGATTTTGGCATGATTATTGGGGATCTTAGCTTGATTATTTCGAAAAGAAAACACAAAAAAAAAAAAAAAGTTACTATCTTCTTTAATTTTATTGCTTTCTTAGTTAATTGCTTTAATTGTTCTTGCCTTTATTTTAATTGTTTTATTTTCTAGCTTACCTATTATTCTTTTGACCTAAAAAAAAAAAATTCCCTAACTCTTTACCAACATAGAGAAACCAAAAACCAAAAAAATAAAAATCTTCTACTTATGCTTAAACCTTGCTTAATTTGCATTTGTATTTCTATAACTAATCTAAAGGGCAAAAATTATTTATAAGATAAGGTGAGATTTTGATCACCTTTCCTCAGCCCACAAACCATCTTCTTCATATTACATAAACCCAAGCCTTAATTAAAATCAGTTAGACGCTGACCCTAGGGACACTCCAGCTTAATAGGGTTGGATCGAATTCTAACTGGTTAACCAATTGGTGTCTAGGAAAGTGGTCCAGGGACCTGTATTTCTAAAGAAAGATGGTTCTCTAATTAGGTCCGTTGTGAAAGTATGGGAAGCCTTCCACCAATCCTACACTTATCTAGCCAATTGGGCTAGCCAGTTTAGACTTAGAGTACTGAGAAGCTAACTTGGAACAACTAAAAGTTGTCTAGGATGAACCTTAGTTAGGCTTGATTCATGCAACTTGTGTGTTAACACATAGATAAAAAAATTAATAAATAAATAAATAATACATATATCTAAATTAGAGTTTGCTTTGAATGAAAATTTTTGGTTGTATGCTTGGTTGTAGGTCACTATAACTAGAAATACAACCTTTGGACCCTAAGATTGAGAAAACTCTCAGAGCAATCCAAGCTAGGACTATGAACCCACATGGTGGGCTAATTTATCATACCAAATGCAGGAGTACTTTACTCCTTCAGCTTACACCTACTCCCCATATGTCCAAGTGCCTCCTCTAGAGGCAGCCCATTATGAAATCAAGTCCAACATTATACAAATGCTCCCATCTTTTTATGGACTCAGTAATGAGGATCCATATAGACACTTGGATGAGTTTTTTGAGATATGTTCAATGGTTAAAATTTAGAATTTCTCTGATGATGCCCTAAAATTAAAACTTTTTCTATTTTTGCTTAAGGACAAAGCCAAACATTAGTTGCATTCTTTAGATTCAATGATTATTTCGACTTGGGACCAACTTCATAGAGAGTTTCTCAAGAAGTACTTTTTGATAGAAAAAACTAATCAGATTAGAACAGCGATAACAAGTTTTTCTCGAATAGATGGAGAGATATTCCGTGAAACATGGGAGAGGCTAAAAGACCTAATTAGAAAATATCTATACCATATTGTGCTCAAGTGGTAGCTAGTCTGGTATTTCTACAATGGCCTACTAGAGAAACATAGGCAAATAGTTGATGCCTCATGTGGAGGAACTTTTATGTTAAAAAGTGAAGACGAGACTTGGCAATTATTTGAAATTTTGAGTAAAAGCTCCCTACATCATATGTCGGCCTCATGTCGTGATAAGTCCATGTTCCTCTAGAAGAGGGGTGGAATCTATGAAGTTGGAAACTCCATAGATATCCATAGCAAAGTGGATTAGTTGTCTCAAAAACTGGATCGCTTAATAAGCATTGGACACTTTCCTACTCCATCCATTCCTGTGCAGAAAATCTACACTCTTTGTTCTAGCCCTGCCCATTACATTACTGAATGCCTAGCCGCATTTCAATTTTCTAAGTTTGTGCAAGAGCAGGTAAATCAAACATAAACTCAAATGGTCCATGAAACAAGAAAAAATCCATATTCTAACATGTATAATCCCGACTGTAGGAACTATCCGAACTTCTCTTGGAGAGCACAACTAGTGCCTCATCTAGCTGTATTAAGATCCAATTTTCAAGATTTGAATTATAGAAATCCTACCTACTGGCAATACCAGAATGCCCCACAAACTCCTCCTAGAAACCATAGTTTAGCTTTTGAGGAGAAGGTGCTGCAAGCTTTAAAAGGACTAAAAATGAATACCCAAATCCTCCACTCCCACACTCAGTCAATAGCCAAGCTAGAGATCCAAATATGTCAATTAGCTATTACTTTCAGTATGAGGAAGGAAGGGAAACTCCCTAGTTAAACCATAGATAATCCAAAGGGTCGATACATGACTAAGAGCTCTAATGCCCATGAAATCTTTCCTAAACATACAAAATCTGTAATGACCCTTAAGAGTGGAAAGACCCTAGAATAGCCTAAAAGAATCAATAGGACAATTCAAACATCAAATGAACCAGAAACTTCTAAAAGTAAGGGGAAGACACTATGAAGAGGGATGAACCAACTAAACTAGCACTTACACTTAAAGCTCTATTTTTGAGTACCCTAAAAACCCCTCTACCTTCAGATAAGAAAGGAGTCAAGATGAACAAAATGCTAGGACTTTTCAAATAGGTCCATATAAACCTCCCTTTTTTAGACATCGTCAAGTAGGTCCCAACCTATGCTAAGTTCTTAAAGGATTTATGCACCCAAAAATGTAGATCTAATGTATACATCCCTAAACAAGTCCAATTCACTAAGCAAGTTAGCTCAATCTTTTATCATGTCACACCCTTCAAACTTAAGGATCCTGGTGCCCCTATCATCTCTTGCATTATAGAGGGCTAGACCATTAAGAAAGCAATATTAGATTTGGGGGTGAGTGTCAACCTTCTCCCGAGCTTAGTAGTATGAACTTTTTGATTTTGAAAACTATATTCCACTTCGATAACCCTACAACTTGCTGATAGATCCATTAAGGTACCATATGAGATGATAGAGGAGGTGCTAGTCAAAGTTGATGAATTCTACTTTCCTATTGATTTTCTTATTCTAGACATAGAACATTTTGATAATCTAAGGCAGATCCCTATCATTTTAGGATGATCTTTCCTAGCTACAATCAATGCATATATCAACTGTAGGATGAGCATCATGGACATATTATTTGGGAATAAAAAGTTGGGGTTGAATATATTCAATAATTTTTAGGGACTACTAACTAACTACTATAGTAAAGTTAATATGCTCAAGGAGATAGTGGAAGAAGCATCTCCTACCATATTATCTCAGGATCCTTTATATAAAGAAGAAATTATACTAGGACACATTATATCCGAGAGAGAGATTGAGGTAGATAAAGCCAAGATTGAGGTAATTACAAAACTCCCATCTCTAACCTTGATCCAACAAGTACGATCTTTCCTCAGCTATGCCAAATTTTATAGATAATTTATTAAATATTTTAGTAAAATTTTCAAACCTTTGTGCAACTTGCTTGCCAAGAATACTTCCTTCATCTTTAATGATGAATGTCTTGAAGCTTTCCACAAACTTGTGGTGCACTGTCAACCATAGCAGACATCAAGAAAATTAGCCCTCCCATCATCCAACATAGAATTCACCATGAAGATTTTAACTTCTAATTTGATCTTGGTTGAATTTTAATCTAAGTCTGGTCTGGCTAAAGACTTTAAACTTAGCACTTTTAGGAGGCAACCCAACTCTTATTTTTCTAAAATTTATTTCTTTTATATTTTATTTAGATTGATTGAGTCCTATCTAAATATCATAATTCCATTGGGGATAATGTCGGCTAAGTTGGGAGAAGAGATAAATGAAGAAACTTCATCTTTAGGTCTTAGGTGCTTTTGTTTCCATATTTTTGTTTCTTGATATTATACTTTACTATCTTTAATGCATAATTTTTTTTTAAAACAATAATAATACTATTAGGAGCTACCTTCTTGCTTCCTATTCTTATCATGCTTGGGACTTGAGATTAATCATACATTTTGATAAGTAATTAATGAATTGTCTAGATAATTTTTATAATATTAAGGGGTTACATATTAATTGAACCTAATAAAAAGGTTAAGTTAGAACTAAATCAATTTTTGGATAAATCTAACTCTTCCTATTAGCATCAAAGAAGAATCTACTTCTTAGATGTATATGGGTGTAATATATTGATTATAAAGTTTTTATCTTTATTTTTTAAAAAATAGCTCGAAGCATTGTTTTCACCTAGTAACTGAGCCTCTTTGCTTAAGCAAGTTTTAATGTTTACATCAAATAATGAAAGATGTGAAAAAGCTTATTATACAGTCAGTCTTAATCTATATTCTATTTGATTTTTAGTTGGTAGGTTCGAGAGATATTCTACATCTAGTATCCTAAAGTCAACTATTTTGAAAGTCATTGCTCTAAATCTCGCTATAAGGGTCTGATAGAAAGCTTAAGGTTGCGTTTGGTGCATTATCAGATAGTGGTAATATGAATTACTTATAAAATGAATAGATTGCCAGTAATACTGATTACTATATTTGATATATATAGATAATATTATAGTAAAATTACTGAAAATCTTGATTGACATATTTTGTATGATAATCAGATTACTGATAATATAACATCAAATTTTTAAAATATTTTTAAATCAAATTTATTAAAAATCATACCCTATGCATAAAATATGAATATATATTATATATTATAATATATATTATATAATATATTATATTCTAATATATATTTATATTTATAATATATATTATAATATATTATTATAATATAATATAATATTATTTATATAATAATATAAATTTATTATATTATAATATTATTTTATGATATTATTATAATATAGCATAATATTATATTATAAAATATTATATTTATAATATTAATATAAATATTATATATTATATATTATATATTATAAAATATATTATATACCATATATTATATTCTAATATATATTTATATAATATAATATAATATAATATAATATAATATAATATTATAATATATTATTCTTATATTATCATATATTATAATATTATAATATATTATAATAAGAATATAATATAATATAATATTATAATATTATTATAATATAATATTATATTATATTATATTTTTTTATGAGAATATTTTTATCTAAATATGTCATTATCAGATTACCAAATATTTGATGATCTAGATAGCCATCCCTCCGCTTGGTAATCCAAATTACCTCATGAGAGATAATCTAGATTACTTGACAATCTGGATTACCAACTTAAAAGGTATACCAAACATATTAATCTGGTGGGACTCCTTTAAATTACCAGTAATCTGGATAGATTGCTGGTTACCAAATATAACCTAAGGGATTAAGACATTGCACTAACTGTACAAAAACTAAAAGAATAAAAAAATTTAAAAAAGAGATAATAAAAAAAACTTGCATGAAGACAATACTGTCGCACATCTCGAGGTTAAATAATTTAGAGATAAAAATAGAAAGTTGGTAAAAGAGATATCTTTGAAAAATGGTGGGTTCTTTATTTAACCACTTTATTGGGTGATATTAATATTCTAATGATTTATTTTACCTAACTCTCTGATAAGATATTCTTTACTTACAAATAGTCTAAAAGAACCTTGTTAAAGTCTAAAAGAAGCATGTATATGACACCAATAGTTGTTGGTAGCGCTCTTAAATATTTTTTATAAGCCCTGTAACTCATTCTATGAATAAAGAATATTTCTTTATTTTTTACTTGAGAATAAGTAAAGTTCAAATTAGAGGATGTGATCAATATATTAATTATAATGATACAAGTATTAAATTTCATATTATTTGATCCTTATTAAGAATTTGATGCTTCTTAGTCTCTTTTGCAGATAATGAGAAGATTAGGCTCATACAAGCAAACATGACTTAATTTAGCTTAGTCTCGAGTGAATCAAGCAACCAACTCAAGAGTTAGTCATAATCAATAGCTTATAAGTAACTCATCAAGATCCAATGGTCATTGAGAAAGGCACCACATCAAAAAAACTTTAGAAGAGGGGGCACCGCATCCAAACCAAATCTTAAAGTGCTGCCCCAAACCCATTATGCCGTTGATTTCACTATGTGAAGAAAGAGAGGGAGAGATAGAAGGTGCCCACAATTCTTCACGTTAACTCCCCATGCGTTGCCTCTTTCACGTGCCACAACAAGTCCTTTCATGCAGCCCAAGTAACCACAAAATGCCAAAATCCCTCCACACCAAAATGCCTCATGCAAATAAACTCCTCATGTGCTCCTAAAAACCCAATGCATCCCCACCTATTTCATGGAATAAACTCCTCATGGATTCCTCCACGTGCCAACTCTCTTCATGTCACATCCAAGTTCATCTCATGCGCTCCACACCCCAAGGTCCTAATAGAAAACAAACTCCTAGCGGCATGTGTCCTCTTCATGCAAAACCCCCACCCTCTCCTCTATAAATACAAGCCTCAATGCCAAGGCCCTTCTTTCCTCTCTCTCTCAAATGCCTCCTCTTCTCATCTTCCTTCTTTTCTTCTTTCTTCTTCCATCCTTTTATCTAAAGGAGGGTGCTTAGGAAAGGTTTAGCATGGCAGATCCAGGAGCTTCTTCTTCTCTTCTTTTAAGAAGCCAGAAGATGAAGATGGTGACAGCAAGCAACCTCTCCTCCATGCATGTGTAGAATCCTTTACTTTAGAGAAATAGATAAAATTATATAATTAGATATGCATTACTTTTCATGAATCTTTGTGTTTTGATTTGATGTAATGAAATTAAGTTTTTTTAATTCTAAATATCTTAATTATTTTATCTAAGATTTTTTTTTTTAAATAATCTATGCTAAATAGGGATGACCTATGATCTAAGGATACAGTTTGTACTCTAACAAGATAGGTTATATCAAAAATTGATAATCACCTCCTATGAATTAAAATCCCAAATAAGCTATATTCTAATGGGATGAACCATGATTCAAGGATATGGCTCGTGCTTGATAGGAATAGGTTATTTTGAGACGTGATCATAGAGACTTTTGCATCTCTAAAAAAAATATAGATCCACAATTGGATTCAAAAACTTAAAGTATCTTCTTCTATCAACTTATTTTGTACTTTTATCTTAATTTAGTTGCTGGTTTTCATATTCTAAAAGCTCTGCACAATTTTTTTCTTTACTTGTTCGAACATAACTTAGCACAAAATTCCATGGATTTGATTTGGTCTAACCCTATTCTATGGAATGATAGTTGAACCAAAATTAATTTAATCTTCGGTGTTCTATGACATACATTAGCTCCCTATACTTTGTTGTGGACGACTCATCTACCCATCACTCAAATAGCAAAACTAACCAACTTGAGGATCAATCTCTCATGCTTTACCTAGACTTGCAAAGTAATAGCCTCAATGACCAAAGATATTGAACGACGAACCTCATAGAAAGAGGAACTCGAGTTTGAAGTAGCCATCTGGAAGATGCAATCAAACCATGGAAGAATGCCTACAACAACCTCAAGGGTGAGATTCAATCTATCGAGCATCTTATCACTTCATTGGAATCGAACTGTCTAAGGCTTGTGACCAACTAAAGGCTCCAGATCTGAGCAGGTGATAGAGAAAAATAACAGTTCAAGGCTTTGGATAAATCATGGGTCTGACTCCATGACTATCTCCTAGTTTCCAGAGCTTCTTTCTAAGATGAGTGAGGGTGGTGAAATGGCCGACCAATTACAATGTGAGTGGGAGCATATCTAGGATATAGCTAGGAACTTTTAAAGCCCATCATCTAATAAACTTTGCTAAGTAGACTCAAGGCATCGGCTTTCGGGCCAAGAACAATACATGAATGAACCCTTTTTAACAAGCCAATTATGTTTATTTGTTATTGTCAATAATACTACTTTATTTATAAGTTTGCTTCTAGGCCAAGTTTCGGACTACCATTCTCATCCTTCAGTGGATATGTTAAGTATAAGAACCCACTTTTTCCATAGTCGGCATGAAGGTTTCTAATAATTCACATGACCAAATTCTAGACCATATAAAACCTTCCAAAAAATACCCCATGAACTTGGTGTGCATGCCAACTAAAGAGAGAATAATGGTATCCAATAGAATAGCTGCCCCCTATCCCTTGCAGCGAAGTTAGTGATCAATACCATAAGGTGATAGCATTGCCTCCCCATCCATTATTATTAGGGGATGACCGATTCTAGTAGCTAAGGTCCATGTTGGCATAGTCTCACTAACTTTATGAATAGTAGTCATCTATAGATCAAGAAGACTAGTAGCTTTAAGTTTAAACATCAGTCTGGTGTCAATTAAACCATCAACCTCTTGTTGGTCTACAATGGTCCTGCATTCACTTTGTAGGATAACTCCCTCCTTATCTCGATCTATGAATCCTGAGGACCTGTTTCCCTAGCTTTTTTGCCAAAATAAGATACCAAGCAGATGATGGCATGAGAAGATTTGTGTGACGTGCCACAAGCCTACAGTGGAGATTTGGAAAAGATAAGATAGGGTTCAATTTCCTCAAAACTTCAAGGATTTTTGGAATCACTAAATGCCATCTAAATCTAATACAGCTCTACCATAAAAAATGAAGCAAAATAAAGAAGGGATAATATCAAGCAATTTCATTATTCTGAGAAAAATCCTTTGCTCTCATTGAAAACTTTCTTTTATACACCTCATTTTCTCATGAAATTGCAAGTAGTGGTCAGTTATTCCCCACTCACCCATTTTGCTATCTCTTACCGGCCAAATATCTTCAAACTTGCACTAGATAGATTTCTCCTGCCCAAATCTACTCTTGAAAATTGAAGCGATCCAATCCATTTGTTGGATGCACTCATCATATAAGCCAACCCACTGGCCTACATATATGTGCATATATATGGTGCAAATAATGCCCCACATATTTTATTATTCAACAATCAGGAGGATGATAGGATGTACTGATGTCAACTTTTATTCTTGCTGAACCATAATATGAGGATTCTGCCTTATCAACCTGATCTGAATATAAGCATGAAGTTAATAGTTAGATCTTTTGTTCCAATTGCTTTCCCTAGTCAAGGTGTCAAATTGAATCAAACTTCCTACCAAGACAAGGATGAATTCCCTCTTTCATCACTTCATTTTAACCGACCACTTTTTCTATACAATTTGAATAATACCCTTGCACTAGGACCGTGCAACCCAAGCCATTAATTAACCAAGCACTAATTAGGTTCAAAATGGCCAAACTCCAATTAGCACTGCTTCTGTCATATTAACAACACTCTTTTCCATTTAAATTCTGATTAAATTAGTCTTCTTTTCCATCATTCCACAAAGGTCATTTAGTATTTTCTGCCACATGCCATAATATTCTTGGACATCTTCTTTTAATTAAATAAAAGTAACCCAAAAAAAAAAATCTGTGTTCTCATAACATCTTCGTACTAAACCATCTTTTCGATCTTATTACAAAATATCTTATATTGACTCTTTTTAACTTCATCTTTGAATCAAAGCTCTTGTTGCCCAGCTAGATAACCCAAGAGGGAGGGGGTGGTGAATTGGGTTAGTAAAAATTTTAATGAACTTAGTAAGAGATGTGTAGCTAAAGCAGAAAACTATACAGGACAGATAAATATAAAATAATAGAAAGAAGGACTAACACACATAAGCAGAAACACACACACAAATGTAGCGAATTTATAGCGGTTCGGTGCACCTCCAGCACCTACATCCACTCCCCAAGCAATCCCTTGAGAATTTTCACTGTAATCATCTGATTACAGCATATTTGTTTTCGCCGGGCTCATAAACAAACCTAATTGATTTTAACATAGGTCAACCAATCAAAACCTTCACAAGCTTTCAACCTAAAGCTCCTCCAAACTAAACTAAGTTTGGTACAAGAGAATCCCCTTTTAGTATTAGCCCCAGCTAATGCAGTTACAAATTGATTAAAAGAAAAGCGAATGCAACTCAGAACGATCCTATTTTTTAGTTGGATTATTGTCGTTGGAGCTTTAGTTTAGGAAGCCTTGAATGCTAACAAGGAATTCTTCTCTTTCTTCTTTGAATGAACTTTAATGATCTCAAGAAAAAATTGATTAGAAGTAGGTAAGCCTTCTGGTAGACAGAAAAAAATCGTAAGCTCACTATTTCTTTTTTGTTATTTCTTTTTTAGGCTTTAATAGTATTTTTCATTTATATTTTTCTTTTTCTTAATCATTTTCAAGGAGTTTTAGTTGATATGACGTGGATTCTGGCCAAATAGTATCGTTGGAGGTCAGAAATATCCATTAGAAAAGGTTCTGGGCGAAGACAGATTAATGCAAAACTAGCCGTTATGTCTGTCAGATGACATCGAGCTGGCTCGATTCTGGTTTCGGACTGACTTGAGTAGAGATTCTTTGCAAGACAGTATTCTATCTTACTGAGATAGCCAACTCGATTCTATGTCGGGCTGGCTCGATCAATAGTTCACAAAAATCAAGTTCCTATCGTCCTGAGATAGTTGGCTCGGCTGGACATCAGGCTGGCTCCATCAGTAGATTTTCAAAATCGATCTTCTGCCTTTCTAAGATAGTCAGCTCGGCTTGAAATCAGGCTAGCTCAACTGTGTGCCAAACTAAAGAGTTAATTGCCTGCCATGTCAGAACTGGCTCGAATCAAAATCGGATCAGCTCGGCTTTTGAGGAGGGATTCTTCTTCTTACTTTAAAAACATTTCAAGGACTGCTTCAAATAACTTGAAGGAACTTCATTTGATTATGGAATTTTTCAACAATCTTTTTTTTTCACAAAAAATAAACTTTGACATTCTTGAAAAGTATTAGTATTAAGGTTATGCTCTAATGTTTTATAATCATCAAAATCATTCCTGGGGCCAACAATTTCCTCCATTTTTATGATGACAAAATATTGAGCATGTTAAAGTAAAAATATATTGAGAATTTAAAGAGATATATAATGAGATATTGTAAATTTTAATATGCATAAGTATTGTAAATTTCAATATGCACAAGTAATTTTGATAATTCGGAATGTACAAACATTAGAAGGGATGGATGCTTTACAAAGTTAAGATATATCGTAGCTTACATTAGCTCCCCCTTAATGAATGCATTTTATCCACAATAATCTTTAATTTAATTAAGAATAATTAATTGAATAGAGATCCAATTTATATGCTCAAGTATTTTTTTTCTCTCGCTTTTTCTCAATCATTAAAAAAGGATAAGTAGAATAGTAACATTACAAACATTACAAACATTGCAAATAAAGTTTTTATTAAAAGATGAAGTTGATTACAAGTTTGTATTGTTTACAAAAAGAAATTACCAAACAATACATCAGTAGAGTTCAAGTCAAAATAAAAAAGACTAGAATAAAATAAAAAGACTAAATTTTGATCCAAGATGACTATTCCTCGTCTGAGGAAGGAAATTCAATGATGTGATTATAAGTAGAGGTGGAGAGTGCAGATGGCTTGCTTTGGATTCTTGCAAAGGGTCCGAGGCTAGTAGTGGAAAAACTAGTGCCAGGTCTTATAGTGGCACTGAAGGGGGTTCTAACAATAGAGGACTGAGGCTGGCTAGAGGAGGGTCTAGGCTAAGATGAAGGAGGGAAAATCTGAGAGATTGGGTCATCCAACTTTTGATTAAATCTCTGAAGTGCTGAAATCATAATTTTTGTGCTGTCCTGCTGAGTGATGATAAGTTTTTCAATCCTTCTAGTAATCTTGGCCACTTCTCCAGTTAGTACCTCAATTTGTCCAGAAGATTCATTGTTTTCTTTTTCCAAAATTTTGAGTCTTTAAGATAGATTAATTATTTGCTGACTAATTATTTTAATCTATCCCTTAGATGAAATTCTCTATTCTTCTAAACTATGAGTGAACTAGAGTTTGAGGTTAGAAAACTTGTCATCCAATTTTTTAGAGATCTGTCCCACAATCTATTCTACAAAATTATCAATTGAGAGACTTGGAAAAGCTACAAGTATGCAAGGAGAGGTCGGATGATGTTCTCTAGCAACTGATCTTGGTGTCGGTGCGGGTATAAGAGATGATGGAGCTACAGGTGCTGGAGAGGAAGGCCTAGCTGAATCTGAAGAAGAGGAGGAGGATTTTGATACATGAGGATGTACTTCTTCACCTTCTCTAATCCAAACACCATTTTTCTTCATGAATTTCATCCGATGCAAAGTTTGAATTGTGTAGTAATCAGTGAGAGTGAGAGAGATAGAAATTTCTTGTTCCAAGTCAATACCTACTTCGATGAATAGGAGAGTAAAAACCATTCCATAAGACAGGCAGGCCTTTCCTTTTGATATGCCAGCAGCACTTTTAATCTATTCCAGCATCATGAAAGGCAAGTTCAATGGAGTTCCTTCTACCATGTAACTTATTATAGCCAGATCTTTTAAGGACAGCCAGTCAAACCTACTGATTCTTGAAAAGAAGATTCTACAAATCATACCATGGAGAAGTTTGAGTTCGACTGGGAGAATGTTTGCATTATGCCCGATGGTCTACATTGTCTCTTCCAAGAAGCCTCTTTAGAGCTTCAAAATCGTTCTAAAGATTGGAAGCACGAATTCCACCATGTGGCATTAGAAGAAGGTGCCCTAATCTTCTTTGATCTAGGATAATTTTCTTTTCCTTAATCTCTGACCAGAGGGAATCAGCACCAATCCTCAGATTTTTAAAATATTCTCTAACAACCATGGATAGGAGGGTATATCAAAAGAGCAAATTTTTTTCCACCCTTGTTGTCGAATCCATGATCCAATCCAAAACTTTTCTTCATCTAGGAACTCGAAACTGACCTTTCTCCCAGGAGTGACTGCTCTAGAAGCCATTGAAGGTCGATTTGGGGAGGCAGAAGGCACTAAGCTTGTTGTTCCCCTTCTTTTCAAGCGAATGTCCGGTTGTTCCTCTGTGAGGCACTTCTTTGAAACTTTCTCGTGAGATTTGGGTGCCATTCTCTTGGATATTGGGGGATTCGAAGAATGGATTGAGAGGGAAAGAGATTAAGAAGGATTTTGGAGAGGAGTCGGGAAAAGGTTGAGGAAGGACAAGCTCGGAATGATGAATAGGACTTTTTGAATGACGATGACTTAAATAAGAAATTAGACGCTCGATCGTCGAGCAAGCTCGATTTTCAATCAAGCCAGCCCAGCAGTCAAGCTAGCTCAATGGTACACTCAAGCCAGCCCGAGCAGGCAGATTGAGTAATTTTTTATATTAACCAAAATTTTTTAAAATAAGATAATTAATCCATTCAATTGATGAACAAAAATGATAGAGAAACCATCATTCATCTAATAAGGACAGCATATCCCTAATTCATCTCTAATTGCATTAAATTTATCTTCATTCAAGGGTTTTGTAAAGATGTCTGCTAATTGATTTTCAGTTGAAACAAATTTAAGTATGATGTCACCATTTTGAACATGATCTCTAATAAAGTGATGCCTTATTTTAATATGTTTTGTTCTAGAGTGTTGAATAAAATTTTTGGTTAAGTTTATGGTACTTGTATTATCATATTTTAAAAAAAAATTATTTTGATCAATACCATAATCCTTAAGTTATTGCTTAATCTAAAGGAATTGAGCACAGCAACTTTCGCTACAACCTTCTCAACCTCGGCCGTGGATAGTGCTACTAAATTTTACTTTTTGCTGAATCAAGAGATTAAGTTTAACCCAAGAAATTGACATATATCAGAAGTTCTTTTTCTATCAATCCTACAGCCTCCATAATCAGCATCCGAAAAACCTACTAAATTTATTGAAGTTTGCTTAGAGTACCATAATCCTAACTTTTGTGTTCCAAACAAATATCTTCATATTCTTTTAACAGCAATCATATGAGATTTCTTAAGATCAGATTGAAATCTAGCATAAATACAAATACTAAAGAGTATATCGGGTCTACTAGCAGTTAAATATAATAGAGAACTAATTATATCTCTATAAAGTTTTTGATTGATACTCTTATCATGTTCATCTTTATCTAATTTGCATGATGGGCTCATGGGTGTGCCAATTTTTTTTGCATTCTCTATTCCAAACCTCTTTAATATTTCTTATATATACTTGGTTTGGGAAAGAAAAATGCCTTTCTTAGTTTGTTTGATTTGAAGCCAAGGAAAAAGGTTAGCTCTCCCATCATGCTCATCTCAAATTCGTCCTGCATCAACTTAGCAAATTCTTGGCAAAGATTTTCATTAGTTGAACAAAAAATGATATTCATCAACATAAATTTGAACAACTAGCAAATCTGATTTCTTTCTTTTTAAGAACAATGTAATGTCTACACTTCCTCTAGAAAAGTCATTATTAAGCAGAAATTTACTTAATCTATCATACCAAGCTTTTGATGCTTGTTTCAACCCATACAGTACTTTATTACGTCTAAAAATATTATTTAAAAAAAAATAATTTTTAAAATCTAGTGGTTGCTCTGCATAAACTTTTTTAGCAATAAAATTATTTAGAAACATACTTTTTACATCCATTTGGTATAATTTAAAATCCATATAACAAGTAAAAGCAAGCAGTAATCTAATAGCTTCTAATTTGGCTACAGGTGCATAAGTTTCATTAAAATCTATTCTTTCTTCTTGATTATATCTTTTAGCTACTAATCTAGCTTTATTTTTTTATTATATTATCATTTTTGTCAAGCTTATTTCTGAATACTTATTTAGTACTAATGATAGGATAATTAGAAGGTCCATCAACTAGTGTCCATAATTTATTTCTTTCAAATTGATTTAATTCTTCTTGCATAGCAATTAACCAATTTGGATTATTTTCTGCTTCTTCAATTATTTTAGATTCTATTTGAGAGATAAATGCAAGATAATCATGATGTTTTCTAAAATTAGATCTAGTACTTATACCTTGAGATGGATCATCAATTATAAGGTCTTTAGGATGATTATGTGCATACCTCCATTCTTTAGATAGATCTGAATGTTTTTGATTCATACCTTCTTCTTGAATTTCTTCATGCTCATTGTTGTTTAGCTCACTTTCTTCATCATTATTTGGTTTATCTTTTAAGCTAAGTTTTTTTACTTCTTTTTCTAAATTTTCTACATCATCATCAAAAGCTTCTTCCTTTCTTGATGAAAGATTGTTAGATTCTTCAAAGATAACATGTATAGATTCTTTAATAACTAAAGTATATTTGTTGAAGACTTTATATGCTTTACTTGATGTTGAGTATCCAAGAAAGATACGCTCATCAGATTTAGCATCAAATTTTCCAAGTTTATCTTTTTCATTATTTAAAATAAAATATTTACATCCAAATACATGAAAATAGTTGACATTAGGTTTTCTACTTTTCTAAAGCTCATAGGGGGTTTTCTTAAGAATGGGATGGATTAAAACATGATTCAAAATATAGCAGGCAATATTGATGGCTTCAATCCAAAAATATTTTGAAAGATTTGCTTCACAAAGCATAGTTCTAGCCATTTCTTCTAAAGTCCTATTCTTTCTCTCAACAACACCATTTTGTTGGGATGTTCTTAGAGCAGAAAAATTATGTCCTATTCCATTTTCATTACAAAAAGTTTTAAAGTTTTGATTTTCAAATTCAGTACCATGATCATTTCTAATTTTGATTATTGTTGAGTTCTTTTCATTTAAAACCTTCCTATAAAATTTTGAAAAAATAGAAAAAGCCTTATCTTTATGCGCTAAAAATAGAACCCAAGTAAAATATGAAAAATCATCTATGATCACAAGACCATATTTCTTTTCTCCTAGGCTTGTAGTCCTAGAAGATCCAAATAAGTTCATGTGAATTAATTCTAGAGGTCTAGTGGTTGAAACAATATTTTTGGATTTGAAACTTCTCCTAGTTTGTTTACCAAGTTGACATGCATCACAAATATGGTCATTTTCAAAATTCAATTTAGGTAAACCTTTAACTAAATCTTTGACAACCAATTTTTAGAAGGTGTACATGCTAACATAAGTTAATCTACGATGCCATAGTCAAGTAGTTTCTTTGATCTTAGTATCTTTAGCAATAAGACATTGGCCACTCTTCATGGCTATCTCGTCGAGATCAACCATGTAGATATTCCCACTTCTTTGTCCAATGAACATGATACTATTATCAAGGGGACTAGCGACTACGCATAAAGATGATTCAAAAGTAACTTTGAAACCTTTGTCGCACAATTGACTAATGCTTAGTAAGTTATGGTTTAAATTATCAACAAGCAAAACATTCTCAATGAAGGTGGAGGGAGTGAGTTTGATTTTACCAATACCAATGATTCTTCCTTTTCCATTGTCACCAAAGGTTACCAATCCTCCATTCTTTTTCTCAAGGATGATGAATTAGTCTTTGTCACCCATCATATATCTTGAACAACTATTATCTAGATACCAAGCTCGTTCATTTTTATTGGATGTAAGACATTCCTGCAAAATAGTCAAGTGACTAATTTAGGTACCCAAGTCTTCTTGGATCCTTTTGGATTAGCATTTGTGGTTCTCTTAGGAACCCAAACTTTCTTAACTAAATTTTCATTAATTTTTCTTGAATTGCATGCATATGCTTTGTATCCTAGCTTACCACAGCAGAAATAAGTAATGTTTGAAGAGGAATATAATGATGTTGAGTGAGTGTAGAGATTCTTTAAGAATTTTTGTTTCTTGTTAGGATTATAACCTATTCCAGCTTTATCATAGATTATTTTTGGTTTTTTAGAATCATTCTTAACTTTTCAGAACTACATGTGAACTTATCAACTAATGGTCTTAGCATTTGAAGTTTTTTTTTCAAGGAATCATTTTTCTTTATCAAAATCTTATTTCTTTATTGAATTTCTTCTTTTTCCTTGGATAAGATATCACACATTATTTTTATATTTTTATTTTTACCAAAAATCTTTCTAAATTCTTTCATTAGATCGTAAAAGGCATCTTGTAATTCATCAAAAGAATATTTTTGAGTGATTTTCGAGTTTACCTCATTTTCTTATGCCATGAAACACAAGTTTACAACATCTTCAGATTATTCATCGGAGTTAGATTCATCGCTGTTGCTCCACGTTGCAATCATTGTTTCTTCTTGGTCTTCTTAAAGCTTTTCTTCAAGTTGGGATAGTCTACTTTGAAGTGTCCAGATTTCTTACACTCAAAGCATAAAGACAGCTTTCTTTTCTTATCCTTGTCCTTGCTTGTTTCACCTGTATTAAAGGATTTCTTCTTGAAGCCTTGCTTTTTTTTTTCTTATAAACTTCTTAAACTTTTTTGTAATCAGTGATATGTCCTTATCTTCTTCATCTTCATCCATTGACTCATCTTCTTCTTCATCAATTGTAGTAGATTTGAGGGCAATGGTCTTCTTTTTTTTTCCTTCATCTTCATTATGTTGCTTCATGGTGATTTCATAGGTCATCAACGATCCAATCAGCTCTTCCAAGAAAAGCTTATTCAAGTCTTTAGCCTCTTGAATTGCAGTGATTTTTGCCTCCCATGACTTCGACAAAGATCTAAGAATTTTTCTTACCAAATCACTATTAGAGTAAATCATTCCAAGACTTTTTAGACTGTTAGTTATATCAGTGAAATGAGTGAACATTTCTATGATTGATTCAGTGGATTCTATTTTGAAAATTTTGTATTGGTGCACTAGCATGTTAATCTTAGATTCCTTAACTTGGTTTGTACCCTCATGAGTAACTTCGAGTCCATCCCAAATTTTTTTTATACAATTATAAGTAGAGATTTGGTTAAACTCATTGGCATCCAAGGCACAATACAAAACATTCATAGCCTTAATATTTAGCTAAATTAATCTTTTATCTTCCTCACTCCAATCCTTTTTAGGTTTGGGTGTGCTAATGCCATCGACTACAATAGTGGATATGTGCGGCCCATTGATTATGATATTCCATATATTATAATCAAGAGCTTGAATGAAGATTCTCATGCGTGCTTTTCAATATGTGTAGTTTATGCAATTAAAAAGTGCTGGTCTGTTGGTGGATTGCCCTTTAGCAAGTAAACCTTTCAATTATGTTGTCATGATCCTTATCTCCTGATGGTTAGATCAGTGCTAGCTGAGAACTAAGCTCTGATACCACTTATTGCCTTGCTAGACAATCCAAGAGGGAGGATGAATTGGGTTATTAAAAATTTTAATGAACTTAGTGAGAGATGTGCAGCTAAAGTAGAAAACTATGCAAGATAGATAAATAAAAAATAATAGAAAGGACTAACACACACAAGTAGAAATACATACACAAACGTAGCGAATTTATAATGGTTCGATGCACCTCCAGCACCTACATCCACTCCCTAAGCAATCCCTTGAAAATTTTTACTATAATCACTTGATTACAATGTGTTTGTTTTCACCAGGCTCAGAAATAAATCTTATTGATTTTAACACAAGTCAACTAATCAAAACCTTCACAATCCTTCAACCTATGGTTTCCCCAAACTAAACTAAGTTTGGCACAAGAGAATCCCCTTTTAGTGTTAGACCTAGCTAATATGGTTACAAACTGATTAAAAGAAAAGCGAATACAACTCAGAACAACCCTATTTTCTGGTCGGATTGTTGTTGTTGGAGCTTTAGTTTAGGAAGCCTTGAATGCTAATAATGAATTCTTCTCTTCCTTCTTTGAATGAACTTTAATGATCTCAAGAAAACATTAATTGGAAGTAGGTAAGCCTTCTTATAGACAGGAAAAAATTGTAAGCTCATTATTTCTTTTTTGTTATTTTTATTTTGGGCTTGAACGATGTTTTTCTTTTATATTTTTCTTTTTCTTAATCATTTTCAAGAAGTTCTAGTTGATATGACTTAGATTCTAGCCAAATAGTACCATTGGAGGTTAGAAATATCCATTGGAAAAAGGTTTTAGGCGAAGATAGATTGATGCAAAACTAGTCATTGTGTTTGTCAGATGACGTCAAGCTGGCTCGATTTTGGCTTTGGGCTGGCTCAAGCACAGATTCTTTGCAAGACAATGTTCTGTCTTATTGAGACAGTTGGCTTGATCCTATGTCGGGCTGGCTTAATCAATAGTTTACAAAAATTAAGTTTTTGTCATCCTAAGATAGCGACTCGGCTGGGCATCTGGCCGACTTGATCAGTAGATTTTCAAAATTGATCTTTTGCCTTCCTGAGATAGCAGACTTGGCTCCAAATCAGGCTGGTTCGGTTGTGTAATAAGCCAAAGAGTTATTTGCATGCCGTGTCAGAGCTGGCTCGAATCAAAATCGGGTCAGCTCAGCTTTTGAGGAGGAATTCTTCTTCTTACTTCAAAAATATTTCAAGGACTACTTCAAATAACTTGAAGGAACTTCATTTGATTATGGAATCTTTCAATGGCCTTTTTTTCTACAAAAAATAGATTTTGACATTCTTGAAAAGTATTAGTATTAAGGTGATGCTCTAATATTTTATAATCATCAAAATCATTCCTTGGAGCAACAGCTTTCTTCCTTCAACATTCATCCTTTCATCTTAACCATAAAGCTAAGCTCATCTTTTCCTAATAGTTGGTTGAAAGATTCGAAGAATGAAAGAAAAACTTAGAATCTTCATAAATTCTTTCATCTACCAACCTTTATGTTGCCTAATGAGACAATCCAGGAGGGGGGGGGGAGGTGAATTAGATTTTCTAAAATTTTTTATCACTTAAAATAGATATGTGTACAATTTAAATGAGCTTAGTGTAGGTGTAATGGAAGTAATAAATGAATATTCAGAGATATGACACAATAGATAAAACAAGACAGAGAAAATTAAAGCCACCCACAAAGATTAGGTTTTATAGTGGTTCAGTGTCAAGCATAATACCTACATCCATTTTCAAAGCAACTCCTTGAGAATTTCAACTATATTCACCAAGATTACAGCCCAATTATTTTACCAAGATCACAACTAAATCCAGTTAGTTTTCCTTAGACACACCAACCAAAACTTTTTTCTAAGCTACTCCTAAGTCTATACAAATCCAATTCCAAGCTTAGATGAACCTATCTCCTAAGTTTCAATCTCTATTAAAACTTATTACAATAGAAAATTGAATACAATTTAAAGCACAAACAAAAAACTTCTTAATGAGCAATTAAAAAGGTCATTGAAGCTCAATATGAGGAGTTAAGAAGTTTTGCAATCAATGTGCCCTTCTTCCTCTTGAAAAATACTTAAATGATCAAGAAGGAGGTGGTTGGAGTTTTGGCTTTTCTTCTTGAATGCTCACTAAATGCTTAAACTAAAATTTGGACTCTCTTTTTCTTTCTTTTGGTGTTCAATGCACTTCTCTCTTGTTCTCTCTTATTCTTTTGCTTGTCGAATGACTTTGGAGTCCATGAAAGCTTGTTAAAACATCCAAAAATGGGTTTTTAGCCATTGAAAAATGAGAACTAGCTGTTAGAGGGCTTCTGTGCAAAATTATAACTTCGGAAAAATTAGTCATTGAAGCATGCTAATCACAGTAGAGTTGGCTCTAGTAGATCAAAAGTTGACTCAAGTTGTCTTTGAGTTGACTCAAAGTCTTCAAGGGTTGACTCGAGAACTATTTATAGAAAACCAACTCTCTATCTTTTCTAAGAGAGTCGACTCGAGCTTTTTGGGAGTTGGCTCGAGCTTTGTACCGATTGATACTTGTATGCCAGAGTCAACTCTTAAATATCTAGAGTTGACTCGAAACCTATTTCATTTGATAAAAGCATGCTAGAGTTGACTCAAAATCTTTAGGGGTCAACTATAGGCCTTCTTCACTAGTATTTCATAGCTTAGCCTCCTTCAATCTTGCTTCTTTGAGTCTTTAAGAAGAAAATCATGGAGATCTTTGAAATATGGCTCTAGCATCCTGAAATCTCTTTTCAACCACTTGAACAACTTGTTAGTATAAGCAAATATATATTCAATTATTTTATTTTCATCAAAATCAATTCTAGGGCCAACAATCATCCTATTTTATATGATGATAAAACTTTGAGTATAAACAAATAATATAGCTAATTTCAAATAATTTGAGATTCAAGGGAGTATGTGTATCATCAAAAATTGCTTAATATGTAACATGATATAGGAGTAGATCAAATATTACTTATCATTACAAAAATTAACCTTTTGGGAAAATGATTAGGGGCTATGGTCCTACCGACATTAAATTCATTTGATTGTTTCTTTCAAAAGCTTTATCACTAAATTAGAGCAATAAATTCAGAGTCATTATATTTTCACTTTCAAGATTCTCATGATTGATTTTGAGCATTAAGCCAGATTGGATTTCAAATAAAAAATTCAGATTGCTTGAGTTTTCACTTAAAAATTTGGATTGCTTCAGCTTAAGTTTTCAATTGTTACAAGTGTTAATGCTTACAAATATTAATGCAATAGTTTATCCATTAATTCATTTATTATTTGCTTACTCTTTGTCCCCCTTTTCATCATCAGTAATAAATGAATCAATCATATGCATAAGATGGCATTTCAGAAGAATAAATGATTTATTTCATATATAAAATATGATGTTTTACAAGATCGTACTATATACAAAAAGTGTGGCCTACAACTGTACATCAAAACATAAACACATCAAAGAGTGAACAAAGCTAGTAATGCATAATAGTAAATGAAATATACTAAATCATAATCTTAGACCTAGTCCTCATCAAAGAAGACTTTTAAAGCAGAGGATGAGCTACTCCTGGAGATAGAGACTCCAGTTCTCCTACTCCTGGTCTTGCTGGAATGACCAATTGTGGAAGATGAAAACCCTACATTAGCTCTAGTGTAGGTCCTAAATGGTGGTCTAGAAGTGGACAAAGTAGAGATGGATGGCTGGGTAGGTGGCTGAGTTGGAGGTGCACATTGAGACGGTTGCGAAGTAGCTTAACGACAACCAGTAGAAGGTCTTGATGTTGCTACTGTCACTACTGATACTGCTGTTGCACTTGGAGGGGCATATCTCTATAGTTGCTCAACCAACTACCTCATAGAGATCAGGAGTGACATAATGCCAAACTTCTAGGTTGTCCCTAGACCTCTAACCTCTTCTTGTATCAGCAAAACTCCTATCTCGATCCTCCCCAAGAGCCATGTAGCCTCTCAAGCTAAATCAGAGAAATTGGCTGGCTCCATAGATCTCTCTCTATCCTCCCAAGCTACCATCTTCTCTAACGGTCAGCCAACCTTAGTGCTAAGTCTATGGAGCTCTATCTACAGTCACTTTTTTTGAGGTCTCAGTCCATCAATGACTATCTCAGCCAATCTCCTCAACTAATCATCATCCAATTTGACATAAGAGGGGTGAGTGGGCTGTACTACTACTACTAGAGCTAGTAGTGTTGCTAGTACTGATGGTAGTATCAACAGAGGTATAGTTGCCTATGGTGCTCTTGCGGGTGTTTGAGGCTCTACTATAGAGTCCTATTCGAGTCGACTCGAGTGGGAGTCTACTCAAACTTTATCTCGAGTAGACTTGAGCTTAAGTATAGAAAATAAGTTGCTGATTTTTCTAAGAAAAGAATCAACAAAGCAATCAAGAGTCAACTTAGAAAATGTGAACTAGAGTGAATTTGAATAGAAATTGGTCAAGTGAAGTTCAAATATTCAAAGAATAAGGATGTTTCAATGAGGGGAGAAATAAGAGGAATTTTGAGATTAGTTTTGGCAAGTGGATCACACGCTCTTAGTTCTCTCTTAATCATGCAAAATCTATCCTCACATAGAAATTTATTGAATATATTTGCTAATTATCTGTTAGTACTAACAAAATCAAGCAATACAACACCCTTTTGAGCATGGTCTATTATGAAGTGATGTCTTATTTCAATATGTTTAGTTTTGAATATTGGAAAAAAAATTTAGTTAGATTGATTGTATTTATATTATCACATCTTATAGATATTTTATTTAATTTAATATCATAATCTTCTAGTTGTTACTTAATCTAGATTTAAGTACAATAACTTTTGGTTGCACTATACTTGACTTCCACCATGGATAGTACAACCAAATTTTATTTCTTGCTAAACCATAAGATTAAGTTCATACCTAAAAATTGGCAAGTTCTACTTGTACTTTTTCAATCTAATTTGCAACTAGCAAAATCAACATCAGGATATACAATTAAATCAATAGAAGAATTTTTAGAGTACCATAAGCCTATATTATAAGTACCCATTAAGTATTGTAAATTTTTTTTGCAGCTAAAAGATGTGATTTCTTAGGATTAAACTGAAATCTTACACACATACAAATTCTAAGCATTATATCAACTAATGGTAACATAAAGTAAGGTTCCAATGATACCTCTATAAACTTTATGATCAATACTCTTATCATTTTCATCTTTGTTAAGCTTCCATGAAGGGCTCATGAGTGTATCAAAGGGCCTAGCATTCTTCATCCAAAATTTTTTGATTAATTCCTTGGTGTACTTATTTTGGTTGATGAAGATTTTCTTCTTGGTTTGCTTGATTTGGAGTCCAAAGAAGAAGTTTAGTTCTCCCATCATATTCATCTCAAATTTCTTCTACATTATCCTTGAGAAATCTTGATAAAGAGATTCAAATTAGAAGTACCAAATATAATATCATCTACATAAATTTGAACAATTAGCAAATCTTCATCTCTTTTCTTCAAAAATAGTGTTGTATTTGAAGAAAAATTTGATTTTTCTACCGTAGGATCGATCTGATCTGATTTGATCTATAGTAAAATTTTAAAAATTTTATTCCTATATTCGATCAGATCTGAGAGTTCTCAAATCTAATAGAAATGATCCAATTATAAATTAAAAATAAAATTAAATCTATAACAATAATTGTTACCTATTTAGGGTTAATAATTTACCCTATTGATGATCTAATTGTGCTTCGAAGTTTTGGATCTAGCCGCGCACGTGTCCGGCCTCTACCATAGCCCACTTGGATCAGATTTGGATGTGCTCTCTTTCTAGATCTAATCACAAAAGATCAAATATGATCTAGATTTATAGAGCCTTTAAGATGATCTCTGAAGGCAGTGCATTTGTCTCACGAACAATGTCGTCTCTCGTTGAACTTTGTGCCAACTGAACTCGATCTTTGCTTGCTGGTTTTGCCCAACTCTTGGGCATGGAGAAGAGGGAGAAGACATGAGGAAGGGGGCATGGAAGTGGAGAGAGCAGCAAGGCTTCATCATGGAGAAATTGGATTTCAAATCAACTAGGCCTAGGGGTCTATTTATAGACCTAGCGCCACCCTAGAGTCCCTATAGATCAAGCAACTAATTTGCTTGATTAAGTTGGACTCCATTCTAATTTTCCATTCCTAGAACCAGATCTCAACTAATATTTGTCACCCAAAATTAAACCAAAAGTGGCATAAAAAATAGATGAGCATAAGTGCTTTGGCGTAAGGCTTTATCCCCTAGAGTCCTTGATCTTATCAAGACTCTTTGATCCATTCTAATTTCACTCAGTCGAGATGAACAAGAATGAAGATAGAAGGAGAATATTAGGCTTAATCGTATGCTAGCATGATTTTTTTGAACCTAATTAAATCTAATCCAAATCAATCAAACTAGATTAGCTTAATTAATGACATCCAGACTCAAACCTTTATTTGTATGGTCCAATTAGGTTTACTTTTATATGGTAATGAGACATCACGATCTCTATCATCGATATTATTGAAACCCCTTTCGATGGGCTAGAACTCTTCTAATTTATCCAATTAGAATTATCGATCATCAAGATAATTCTAATAGATCCCAAAATCCACCAATGATACCTAGCAGCATATGATGGCAATCCATCTAAACTAAAAATAAATCTCTTAGTACAGCTACCTATGTGATTGTGTTCTTTTATCATGAGCTCCAACAGAATTAATTAGGATTAAGATGAACTCATCAAACCCAACATCTCATCATATAATTAAATTATTCAATTCGAGTTCGATGTGAAATCCTAATAGAAAACTCTTTTCTATTATTTCATTCTACCATAGCCATGGATTTAAGGACTCGATCTCATGATCATCATAGGACTACTCATCTACCGAGGTAGATAGATCTCTTTTTGATGTGATCCAATTTCTATAATAAACATGCTATAGCCAACATATACCTTAGGATTCCAAATGACTAGAAGATCGAGTTTTGATGTAGTCAGACTATAACATACTCAAGATGAACTACTGATGCACCTCAGATCAAAGAACTAGACACATAACTATAGTATCAAGCTAGTCATCGACAAGAAGGTAGACTCCCTTATGACTGCTCGAGATGGTCATGCTCAGTGCCCTCATTCTTAACGAGTATCTATACTCTAGCTTCGATATCTCCATATCATAGACTCAAGATCCATCTATCTTAAGAAAGCAATCATATACCAATCTTATGGATCAATCACCATCCTCGTGATGATCCTACAATTGAGAGTAATTTATGAGTTAATTATAAAAATTCATGTCTTAAATTTTTAACTCTTGAAAATATGAATTATCATATCTATTAACTCAAAGGATGTATCACAAACACTTTATACACAATGTGATAGAAGAAAATAATTTTTTATTAATTTTTAAATCAAAATAACAAAAATACTCCTAGAATGTGTATTATAAGTGTCAATCAATCTGGCTTTTAGGGCACACATCTAACAAACTTTCTCTTGATCTAAGGCTAATTGGCTACAAATCTAAGTCCTATCTTCTCAAGATGGACTTCAATCTTCTGCTGGCTCAACGACTTTATCGATGGATCTACCACATTATCTATGGTGTTGACTCTCTTAACCTTGATGTAACCCTTCTCAAGGTAATCACGAATGAGGTGATATCACTGCTCGATGTGCTTCGACTTCTAGTGAGATCTCGACTCCTTAGCTAGGGCTATGATATCATTATTATCACAGTATAGAGGGACGATATCTGATGGCATCACTCTGAGCTCTATGACGAACTTCTTAAAATAGAATGCTTCTTTCATAGCTTTGGATGTACCAATATATTCTGCTTCCATAATGGAATCTGCTATCATAATCTACTTGAAACTCTTCCAGCTTACAACACTACCATTGCACACAAACAGACTTTCAAATGTCGACTTTTGATCATCTACATCAGATATAAAGTCTAAGTCTATATAATCCTGGACCTAGAGTTCTCCATTATCAAAGTCCAAAAATATATTCTTAGTCCTTCTCAAGTACTTAAGGATATACTTCACAGAAGTTTAGTGCTCTTTGTTAGAATTTGACGTCTCGAATTCAATGCATAGTAAGAAAAGAATCAGTTTTCAGCATAGCAGTCAGGCCAGCTCTGATATGCAGTTGAATCGGCTCGAATTGAGATCGAGCTAGCTCGAACCATAGTGAGCTAGCTCTCTTAAGCAGATAGATAGCAGAAGTCTAAGCAAGACGCAATCAAGCCAGCTCGATGAAGGCAAATAGAATATGATGGAATTTTTTTTTGTTTGGACTCGGATTATGATTAATCCAAGGGGTCTACGAGAGTTGCATGTGGACCACAGGATCCAGTGGCCATGGAGAATTTTGGTCATGATCTGAAGGTCAAAAAATATTTCAAGTCTCCATCAAGGACATGTTCAACTCACATTAGGAGAATGAGCCCTATTATGACTTCTATGAACTACTGAGAAGAGGATTCTCATCCTATTTAAAGAACTAAGATGTTGTAGAGCAAAAAAGATGGCGCGTGTGGCGTGAGAGACATGTAGAGAGGCTCAGACAGCCATCGAGAGGAGCTTGGTAGAGCGTCAAGTACATGTAGCCTGTGAGAGAGAGAAGCAATAGGTGCATAGCATCCAGCAAGAATGCTATAAGGGCAGAGCATATTATAGCTTCTATGGGTCTTCTTGGAATTTTGAGAGAGCTTTTGTGAGGATAGCTTCTAGTTGAGAGAGATTTATGTACGGTGAGTTGAGAGTAGGTATTCTCCTTTTGTATCTATTTTTTTCTTTTATAGTGAAGCTTTGCATGCCTTATGGAGGTGAGCCTTTAGGCTGATCCACATACTTGATTATTTTCTTATTTTATTTTTTCTTTCATTCTACCATAATAATTTGGTACTAGATTCTTAACAAGCAGTATCAAAATAGCTGATATCCCAATAGTTTGATATCAGAGCAAGTTGATACCATAATAATTGGTATCAGAGCTAGATAGTATCGGAGCACAGATTATAGTAGTGGATAGAGATTGAAGAATATGAAGAAGATAAGTAAAATCAAGATAGAGATCAACAGGTTCGATGGAAAGGATAATTTTTTCTTATGGCAAGTAAGGATAAAGGATGTCCTCATCCAACATGGGTTAATCGATGCTCTCTTATATGATGAGATACCAGCCACCATAGAGGTGAAGGATTGAAAGTAGATCCAGATGCAGGTGGTGAGCATAATTCGCTTGTACCTAGCGAATAATGTGGTGATCCATGTACTTGGTGAGACTTTCTCAATGGTGCTGTGGTCGAAGCTCCAGAAGTTTTACATGACAAAGTCACTCACCAACATCCTATTCCTTTAGAGGTAGTTCTACCAACTATAGATGGATGAAGGTCAGAGCATGCGGGAGCATCTATCCAACTTTCAAAAGATCCTCACCGACCTTCTTAGTGTTGGTGAAAAGTTGAGAAGAAGACTAGAGCATTGGTCTTGCTAGCACTGCTCTCTCCTTCGTATGAGTCCTTGGTGACAACTCTTCTAGTGAAAAAGAGCACCATTAAGATGGACGAGGTCACTGCAGTGATACTCTAGAACGAGATTCTCAGAAGGAAGAATCCAGCTTCGAGTTTAGATGATAGTAGCTTAGCTTTGACGATTTTTGGAGGAGCAGGAGGTAGTAGATGGAGCAACAGAGGATTGTAAGGAGGATGATCTAGGTCCAAGATGAGGGATCCTAGCAAGATCAGATGCTATAGAAGCGATGAGTTGGAATATCGAGTCAAAGATTACCCATAACTCAAGAATCGGATGAGGGCTACTACAGTGATGGCTAGTAGTGAGTCAGAAGATGATGTCCTAGAGATATCTGATGAGGTATCTAGTTCTTTTCAATAGTGAATTTTAGATTCTGCATGCACATATCATGTTTGTTGTAGAAAGAAGCAGTTTGACTCCCTAGAGAGCAGTGATGGCATTATTTATCTTCTAGATGGATCGAGCTATGCGATCAGAGGCATCGGGATGGTCAGCTAGAAGACACATGATGGTGCAGTGAGAAGATTGGTGAAGGTTCGATACTTATCTAATTTTAGGTGGAATCTTGTTTCACTGAGCAGACTAGATTTAAACAGCTACAGGTGGGTAGCTGGTGATGGAATTTTGAAGATCATGCATAGTGATAGGATGATATTAGAGGGGATGAAGAAGATAAGAGGATATTACTATTTGACAGGAAGCTCAGTATGAGGTGGAGCTTCAAGAGCCAGAGGGAGCCCAGTGGAAGGTGAAGCTTTAGGTGGAGATAGATCGGATACGAGATGGAAGACTTGGAAGGATGAGAGGCAACATCGCAAAGTGAAGTTTCTATTGCCGTAGGAGAATTCTTTGAGCAGGTATTTGGTCAAAGTGGACACAGCTTATGATAGAGGTGGGATCGAGTGGCCTGGCTTGACTTCTATGTTTGCCCATCCATGATCAGCAGGCATGCCCCAAGGCATGGGGGCGAGATGGATCACAAGCTCTCAAAGTCAGGTGGAGGCTAAATGTCGAGTCGAGGTGGAGATTGTTAGGATTTGATGCTTCGAATTCGACCCACGGTAAGAAGAGATTCAATTTTCAGCACAGCAGTTGGGTCAGCACTGATACACGATCAAGCTAGCTTGGATTGAGATCGAGCCAGCTCGAACCATAGCCAAGCCAGCTCTCTCAGGCAGTCAGATAGCAAGAGTCCGTGTGAGACACAGTCGAATCAGCTCGACGGAGGCGAATAGAACATGATGAATTTTTTTTTTGTTTGAACTTAGATTATGATTAATCTAAGGGGTCTACGAAAGTTGCACGTGGACCACAAGATCCAGCGGCCATGGAGGGTCATGATCTGAAAGTCAAAAAATATTCCAAGACTTCATCAAGGATATGTTCGACTCATATTAAGAGAACGAGCCATGTTAGGACTCCTGTGAACTGCTGTAAAGAGGATTCTCATCCTATTTAAAGAGCTACGGTACTGTAGAGCAAAAAAGATGGTGCATGTGGTGTGAGAGGCATGTAGAAAGGCTCAGACAACTATCGAGAGGAGCTTGGCAGAGCACCGAGTACGTGCAGCCCGTGAGAGAGAGAAGCAACAGATGCATAGCATCCAGCAAGGAGGCTGTGAGGGTAGAGCATCTTGTAGTTTTTGTGCATTTTCTTGAGATTCTGAGAAAGTTTTTGTGAGGGTAGCTTCTAGTTGAAAGAGATTTGTATACAGTGAGTTGAGAATAGGTATTCTCCTTTTGTACCTATTTTTTTCTTTTATAGTGAAGCTTTGCATGCCCCATGGAGATGAGCCTTTAGGCTGATCCACGTACCTGATTATTTTTTTATTTTATTTCTTTCTTCTTTCTACCATAATAATTTGGTACTAGATCCTTAACAAGCGGTATTAGAGTAGCTGATAACCCAACAGTTTGGTATTGGAGCGTGTTGGTACCACAAAACTCTTTGCTTAGATTCGATTGATACCTGCTCATGACACTTATAGCATGGGCAATATTAGATTGTGTATATAGCATGGTATACATGAGGCTCCTTATTACCGAAGCATAAGGGATCTTGCTCATGCATTCAATCTTCTCAGGTGTGCTAGGGTACATCTTCTTAGAGAAATGAATGCCATGTCTGAAAGGCACTAGTCTTCTTTTGGAGTTTTCCATACGGAACCTCTTCAGCACCTCCTCTATGTACATCTTCTGTAAGAGACCTAGCATCTTATTCGGTCTATCCCAATAGACCATAATTTTCAATATGAAGGATACCTCTCCTAAGTTTTTCATAAAGAATTCTTTTGACAATCACATTTTTACCATGGTCAACATGGGAATATCATTCCTAGTTAGAAAGATGTCATCCACGTACAATACGAGGAAAACAACCATTCTCCCACTGATCTTTTTGAAAACATAGGGCTCCTCCTTATTTTTGATGAAATTAAATGATTTGATCACATCATTAAAATGAGCATTCCAACTCCGAGATGCTTGCTTTAGTCTATGTATAAATCTTTGCAGCTTGTAGACCTTGTGATCACTATCACTAGATGTGAAACTAAGGGACAGTTCAATATAGATATCTTTCTTAAGATATTTATTTAAGAATATCATTTTTACATCCATCTACCATATTTCATAATCAAAATAGGCTGCAATAGCAAGTAATGTGCGGATGGATTTAAGCATGGCTACTAGTAAGAAGGTATCTTGATAGTCAATACCTTCGTGCTGACTATATTCGTTCGCTACAAGTCTATCTCCACATTTTTATCTACACCTATCTTTCTCTTGGAGATCCATTTACACTAAATAGGTACTATACCTTCTGATGGATCTACCAAGATCCAAAATTGGTTTGAGCATAATGAGTCAATTTTTGACTTCATTATCTCTAGCTATTCTTGGAGTCAATATCTGATATCATCTTATCATAGGTTTTGAGATCATCATCATGAATCTCATTTTTCATGAGGAATATTTTCTCTACATCCTCTTGAATAGTACCTAAGTACCTCTCAAGAGGACGAAAAATTTTATTTGATCTATGAGGTGGAGGAGGTAGTGTATGGATTGGCTCTAGCTGACTGGGTTCCTTAGCTCGTTGCTCTTCAGAGATCTTCTCCTCGAGTCTAATCTATGTCCCGATGCGATCATCTTGAATAAACTATTTTTCAAGAAAAATGGTATGTCAACTCATAATCATATTATAGTCTTTTGGAAGATAGAAATAAAATGCTAATGACTCTTTAGGATATCCGATGAATCGAGCTCTAAAGGACCTAGACTCTAACTTATCCACTTGCTGTCTCTTGACATAAGCTGAACAACTATAAATTCTGAGGTGATCCAGACTTGGTTTCTTACCATGCCTTATCTAATACGATATGGTAGGAAGGTTTTAGATGGAACCCTATTCAGTAGATATATTGTTGTGTTGTCTAAGAATGGCTATCCAAAAGGAGGATGAATCAAGGATTTCAAATTTAAACTTGAGATATCAACAGATTAAACTAATTAAGTGCTTAAATGAAACAAACTATGTAATGTGCAGTGAATAAAAGTAGTAGAGTAAGAGCACATAATTACAAATATAATAATTTTATAGTAGTTCGATGCCAAACTCAGTACTTACGTCTACTCCAAGTAAACCACTTAAGAATTCAACTATAATCACTTAACTTGATTATAGTTTGATTATTTTACTTGGGCTCACAATCCAACCTAGTTGGTTCTATCTTTAGCTTACCAACCACAACCATATAATAATTATTTTTCTAGGCTAATAATCAATCTCAATTGATTTTAACTTTGGCTCACCAATCAAACCATACAACGTCCAATTCTAGTCTTGGACTAACCTAAGTTTCTCACTCCAAGAAACTTGAAACAAAATAAAAAGTATAATTAACACAAACTAAAATAAATTCTTGAAGCTTAAGCGAAGAAATTCTAGGTAGCTTTGCTTGTAGACTAGATTTCTTTTTTTTGAATGCTTGAGAGAAGAAGGAGATGATCTTTGATTCTATTAGCCTGACTTCTCTCAAATTAAGAATGATGGAAGGGCAAAAATATCTCTAGAAATCACTCCTTCCTTTTGCTATTCAGCTGGCACACTTGAATATTCAGAAAAATGGCTTGAAAGCTCTTTCTTGTAAGTTCAAAAGTTGTCTTTCTTATCTCAAATATTTTTTTTAAGTATTCTTGAGATTTCCAACCATTACAAGTCATTTAGGAGGGCTTCTGAAAGTGATCTAATCGTTGGAAAGCCAAAAATAGCATTGAAAGGCATGTGGAGTGAAAAAGCTACGAAACTAGAAATTATCCATTACAGTCACTGGGTCGACTTAGTTTTTAACTGGATCGGCTTAGTCCAAACTAGATCGGCTTAGTTTTCAGTTGGGTTGGCTCAGTCTTAGTGATACCAAAATACCTATTTCTATTTTTTGCTGTCTTCTGAAACTAGATCGGCTATCTTTCTAACTGGGTCCGTCTAGTTATCACTAGGTCAGCTTAGTTGAAAACTAGGTTGGCTCAGTCTCTTGGATCTTAAAAATTTAGCTTTCTGTACTTTCTATCATTTACTTCCACTAAGACTAGATCGACTTAGTTCTAGACTGGGTTGGCCCAGTTTCCGTGCGATACGTGCTAAAGACTATTTATGATCCTTTGTTCTCCAAATTATTTTGTAGGCTATACTTATCCTTTTTGCCTTGATTTAATTTTTATTATAATCTCTTGAGAGATATATCCAAATTGAAGTATCTTCTCTAAAATCTTGAGTGATGAATCTTCATTTAGGTGAGTGAAAACACTTGGAGTTTGTAAGCTCTTTAAATTTACAATTATACATCCTCACAAATAATATTAGTAATTTAACAATCTATACTTAAATATTTTTATTATCATCAAAATCAATCTAGGATCAACAATCTTTTTCTTTTTAATGATGACAAAATCTTTTGAGTATAACCTTTCCTTCATATGTCAAAATGATATATTTATTCAATTTTATCATTTAATTTATACATCATATTCATTTAAATTTTATCAATTTACATATGCTCCCCCTAAATATGATAGTTATGTTCAATTTAATTCAAATTTTGTATTGGTCCCTCTTACTATATGCCAAGGTTTTGATTTAGCAATTCGAGAGGTTTCAATTTAACAATTCAAGTTATGATGTCTTCCATATTTGTAATCACAATTGAATTGCAATTGATCATTCTTTATTTTGTTCTTACTTAAGTAATGCCCATTCTATTTCATTTGATTTTATTTTAATTTTCATAAATTTATACTCATTTTTCTCCCCCTTTTTGTCATTATCCAAAATTTAACATATAATATAAAGAGAGATTTGATCAAACATGAAAAGAGATAAATTCCATTCATTCATTAGGATAATTTGATACAATGCAAACCAAAATCAAACTTCATTCATAGATACAAAAGGTTCCAAATTCATAAAATGCTGAAGTTTGATCATTACATATCATGGACATTTACAACCAAAATGCTCTAAGTATAACTAAATATATCCTATATGCAACCTAATCAACACTATTATCTGGAGGGTTAGATGAGGCTGGATCCATGGGTGCTGAGGTATGCTATTTGGCAAACACCTTCCTCATAGCATTTTCCATTAATGAGGGATGGCCACCTAAGAGTTTCTCATATACTCTAGCCGAGATGCACTGCACAATCCCCTCAATTTGATCCTCATCAAGTCTGATAGTGGACGAAGATGGAGCAAGAGCTGGATGCTATGGCATGGGCTCTAGCTCATGTCTTTCTTCCCCTTCTTCATCTAGCTTCATCCAAATACCATTTACCTTCTTAAACTTCATCTTATGTATCAATTTCAAATTATAGGGATCATAACGTTATAGCTTCTTACTAGGTTCTCCTTCTAGACTAACTCCAAAATCTTGAAATACTAATGTTTGAAATATCCTGTATATCAGAGCAGGTTTTCCTCTTTAGGATGCTTCTTGCATCACCCTTAAGATCAGAGCTAGAAGATTGAATTTTTTCCTCATTAGAATATGATACATAACTGCTATATCGTTCTTGTTCAGAAAGTCAAACCTTCCTACTCCAGGGACTAGAATCCTAGCTGAAATATGATGAAGTAGTCTATTCTCCACCGATAGGTCTCTAGCATGGATTTCTTCAAAATGCATGGCATCATCTCTTCGAAACAACAATCGTAGCCCACTTGCTCGATCATCGAGTCTTTCAGCTCATTTAGTGGGTGCTCTAAGTAAGCTACCTAATTTTTCTATAGTCAAATTTATCTTCACAATTTTTACCTCTGTTTCAAACAAATTTGGTCTAACAATTACATTTCCACAAAATTTTCTTACAAGATTTGGATAGGTTGGAAGATTGATCCTAGAGCATAGGTATTCCCATCCTTGATACTTTAAGCACTCTCCAATCTCATATCCCTCACTTTCCAAGAAATCAAAATTCACTCTTCTACCAGTTGTAACAATCCTAGAAGAAAGAGGGATGGGTGTGGAAGAAGGTGATGGCGGAAAAATCGAAGGAGGTTGAGGGGGTTGAGTGGACGGTCCTGAAGGAGGTGAAGATGACTGAGAGAACCTGAATGAACGGTCTTCTCGAAACTTTGTCCATCATTCTTCACCGTAAATCCCTCTTTTAGGTGGTGGAACTAGACATGCATGCTTAATCCAAAGAGTTACAATTCGTTTCTTAGGCCGCATGATTCTAAAATCCCATCCTAAAGCAGTGGAAATGGGTTTCTAGGAGGTCTTAGGGTTCCTAGGGTTTCTTGGTAGATGGCAAAGAAATGAGTCCTCAAAAAGCCATCAATCTTTTCATTTTAAAAATAGAAATCCTGACAACTTAGCCAGCCTAGTCTTTTTGTAAAAAAAAAATGAGTTGGCCTAGTACTGGGTCGACTAAGTTTTTTCGAAGAAAAATATGGGATGGCTCAGTTTGGCACAAAGCTAAATCTTCTATGTTTCAAGGCAAGAAATTTTGCCATCTATTATTCCTTTCTAAATGCAATAAAATGTGAGCAAACTTAAGAAAATTCATTATATAAAAATTAATTAAATTGCTTATTAAACAAGCTTATTTAGTCATTTTAGCAAATTGGATCAAACAAGCTTAATTATTTTCTTATTGTACAAAATCTTTCTTCACTCAAAAGTTTAGTAAAAATATCTGTAATTTGATTTTCAATTGGCATATATTCAAGAAGTATATCATTATTTTAAACATGCTCTCTAATAAAATGATGTTTTACTTCTATATGTTTTGTTCTTGAGTGTAATATAGAATTTTTAGTTAAATTTATTATACTTGTGTTATCACATCGAACAAGAATGTTATTATAAGTAATACCATAGTCTTCTAGTTGTTGTTTGATCCACAATAGTTGAGCACAATAACTTTCAGTAGCAATGTATTCGGCTTCCACCGTAGACAAGGCTACTAAGTTTTGTTTCTTGCTAAACCAAGAGACCAAATTCACCCGTAGAAATTGATATGTACCACTTGTACTCTTTCTATCTAAGCAACAACCAGCAAAATTTGAATCACTATATTCAATTAAGTCTAATGAAGATTGTTTACAGTATCATAAGCTAATATTTTGAGTATTTATTAGATGCATAAAATTTTTTTTAACTACTAATACATGTGATTCCTTGGAATTTGATTGATAATACGCACACATGCATGCACTAAACATTATATTTGGTCTACTTGCAGTTAAATATAGCAAAGATCTAAACATACCTTGATATAGTTTAGGATCTACTACTTTTTCTTTTGGGTCTTGATCAAGCTTGCAACTTATGCTCATGGGGGTGCCACTTTCTTTGACATTCTCCATCCTAAATTTTTTTAATATTTTTTTGATATATTTGCTTTAGTTGATGAAGATCCTCTCATTTAATTCCTTGATTTGGAGTCTGAAAAAAAAGTTGAGCTCTCCCATCATGCTCATCTCAAACTCATCCTATATGAGACTAGCAAACTCTTTACACAGTTTCATTAATAGCATCGAATATAATGTCATCCACATATAATTGTACAATCAATAAATCACTCGATTTTCTTTTAGTATATAATATTTTATCTACATTATCTCTTTTAAAATCATTATTTAGTAAAGTTTACTCAATCTATTATATCAAGCTCTAGGTGCTTGTTTTAATCCATATGGTGCTTTCTTAAGTTTATAGACATAATTAGGTAGCTCTTAATTTTCAAAGCTTGGAGGTTGATCTATATAAACTTTCTCCTTAATTAAATTATTTAAAAATACACTCTTTATGTCCATTTAAAGTTTATGAAGCACGCAAATGTTAAAAGCAATCTAATAGCTTCAAGTCTAGCTACAGGTGCAAAGGATTCATCAAAAACAATACCTCCTTCTATTGGAAATTATGTCCTAAAGTCAATCATCAGTCTGTTGACCGTTGAGATATTATAATTAATTTATTAATTAATAAAAATATTTTGGCATCTTTTTTCATCATAAGTTTACATCTTCTAATGAACTCCATTATTGTGATGAAGTCCTTAGGACTATTTAGTTTCGATAAAGAGAGGATTTATCGATTAGTTCTTAAATTTATTCACGATCAAATGATAGGTTATTAATTAGGACGACAGCGTCTATCGAGCATAGATCGCTATATGCCATATAGGTTGGTTGTCCTCTTAACCAAGGTATGTGGAGACATTGGTATGGCATATAGATAAGATATATGGGTACATCATCATTGAATGTGAACAACTTCAAAGCATTCTACTGTTGAGAATGTCTCTAATGGGATATAGGTATAAGTATCCCTTAGACCTGAGATCACCTTAGTGACTTGCAAGCAACTCACCGTATTTTGGTATTGAACTAACTAAATTTCTAATTCAACAATGGAAGGCTTCTGGGCATAGTCAAGTACTTATGAAGTCATAGTATGATCAAGATGGAATTGACCACTCCAAGAGTTGGAGAAGAATGTATCACTGTATTTTAATATAGTAAAACCTTGGCCGGGATAATCCATCAGATAGATTTGGTATTTTAAAATACAATGTGGACAATCTGATCAGAGTTGACAATTGAACTCTGATGTATCCTACGAGCATTATGGTCAAGGGGATGAATTATATGAAAACTATATCCATATGGATTCTAAGGATGGTGTTCTATACCTTCGACCTATCCGACCGTCGGATATCATTGCTAGATGGTCACTTTGATTGGTATAAAAATTTATTTTTATGCTATCGATTTAGGTTCAGACCTATGAGATCACACACATTAGAGCTTTTGATCTGATCAGATGGTTGATCAATGATTAAGAATCGTTCTAGGATTAAACAATCAATACGATTGGTGTTTAACCTAGTGTAAGTATTGTAGAAGGATCGATTAGCAATTGGATTGCTAATTGGCTTAATTTAATTAAGCTAATAGGTTGAAATTAAGTCTAGTTAAATATTATTTAATTAGATTTAGTTTGGGCTTAATTGGATCAAGTCCAATTGGTTTATTGGATAAGCCAAATGCAAGGAAGAACTAGTTCTAATCTAACTAGAACTCGAATTAACCTAATTTTTTAATTTAATTAGAAAATAAATTAGAATTAAATCTAATATAATCTAATTTAATTATATTTTTAAATAAGTTAGAATTTTATTTAATTGGATTGATTTAATCTTAATTTATTTGATTAAAAGATCTTGTTTGACCAAGTCAAAATAGGAGTCCTAGTGTGACTAGGACTCACTAGGACTCCCTATCTCCTTGCACCACCTTTATCCCAACACCCCCCATACCTATTTTTTTAGGTATTTTTCATGAAAAATCCCTTTCTTCCTGATTTCCATTCCTTCTCTCTCCCTCCAAGTCCATTTGGAAGTTAGATGGAAGACTAAGTCAAAGGAGGAATTGGTTTTGCTTAGGATTCAATGAGATAGAATCCTTATTGACCAAAACATCTTTTCTTGAGTGCCACCTCCTCTTTTAATTAATTATTCTCTTATTCTACAAAAATAATTTCTTTTTTTATGCACCCTCCCTTGCTGGTCCATGCCAAAATTTATGGAAGAGGCACCTAAGAGTTGGGCACCCCAACAACTTTCCATGTTTGGATGTTCCTAGTCTAGAAATTTGATCTAACTTGGACTCTTCATTTTCCCTATTTATTGGACGAATTTTGTTTTGATTTTTTTGTGAAATATAGAGCTTTAGGAGAGGTTTGAGGTATGCAAAAATTAGAGGAAGAGGGTCCTTGGGCGTGGGGATTCCATAGGCACCAAACTAGTTATCTAGGTGAGAGAAAAGAGAAGAAGAAGAGGGTCTTCTTCTAGGGCTGTTTTATTTTCAGTCTCTCCTTCTTTCTTTTGAATTTTTTTTAGAGAGTCTCAGATCAACAAACTCTCATCTTTCTTATCATATTTTGAAGAGTACATATTTCAAAAAAGGGAGCATTAGATCGATCGTCGAAGAAAGATCAGCACAGTACTAGCATGCTGTGCTGATTTCCTGCATCGGACTTTAGATCAGAGATCGTAGGCTCGTGTAGATGACTCCTAGAGGTAAGATACATGTATAGCTCATGACTTCATCCTCAAGTCCAGATCAGCAAGTTAGAATGTCTAAACTTGCTCAGGTAATAGATCTAATCTATAAACTTCATACCTGCATTTAATGTAGTGTAGATCTAGGTTGATTTAATCAACCTTTTTCTTTCTTATTTGATTTTAATTTTTGATTTAATATCATACCTTAATCACGTAATAGATTTGAGACCTAGGTATTTATAGAATTATTTAAATAAATTTTAGGTTTATTTAAGTCTTTCACTGTAAGATCTTGTAAAAGTTTCAAGATCTACCTATGAAACCCTAGATCTGGTTCCTTCAATTGGTATCAGAGCAAGATTCTTATTACATGATTTTTGTACATGTCTAGATTATTTCTTAGATTAGATCTAATTTATAATTTAATTATTAAATCTAGAGTTAAAAAAATAAAATAAAATATTTTAGATTGCACGGACTGCCTTAAGGTTGTCCTGCTGTAAGGTTTATTTCTTACAGTGAATAGGTTGTCCTAGTACGTGTTGATCTAAAATATTGATCATAAAATTTTAGATTAGATCTAAGAGATTTTATGATCTGATTAAAAATATCTTAATCTGATTTCAATCATCATAATTATGTTAGATTTGATCTAGGAAGATTTATGATTAATTATTATTGAAACTGTTTCAACTACATGAACCTATTGAGATTAGATCTAAAATAGTTTTATGTTTATTTTACTTGCATATTGATTATGAATCAAGCATGCAACTTGGTTGATATAATCATATTGTAAAAATATTTTACAAACATAAAAATTATTTTCGGAATGCCAAACCCCAACCCTTAACCTAAAACTTATTTAAGAATTAAGAAGCTGTTCGATTAGGTTCTAGGATTGTAAATTGAAGATCCTAAGACACAAATCATAACACATTGGATTAAATGGGTTAGTGGGGATTAGGTCCATTAATTGGGTTAGACCAAGGGTTAGATTAAAGAATGGACTTAATTAGAGAATTGACTAAATCTAATCAATTATTGTCTTAGATTAGGTTAAGGATTCTCTAGATCAATTACAATAGTTGTAGTTGGTCAAGTCCATGTCTTTAACAAGATCCAAGATGCACTTGATTCTTGGCTACGTGATCTAGCACAAACTGTTAGGTTGATCTAATTGAAACTAATTAAACCAGTTGGTGTCTAAGGTAAACCAGACTAGTGGTTTTTAATTAGCAATCCACTTACCTAGCCATTTCTAATGGTGTCTAACGCAAGCCTGGTAGACCCTTCCATTGATCGAACTTACCTTATCTTTTGGTGAGATTATGTTTCGATCGGATCGCTTGACTATTCAAGCTAACCCATGTCAGCTAGGTAAATCAGTTTGACTGATTTAGGTGCTCCTAGACAAGCCTATTAATGGTCTCCCTTAAGCTGACTTGGTGAAGTTAGTAGGAGGATCATGACAAGCTGGCTAATCTAAGCTACTCGCTTCTATAAATTAAATTCTCTAAAATTATTAGATCTCTAAAATAAAATAGTTATATGATAACTGGATCATAGCCTTCCATTAAAGTGGATGATAATGAGTCCATCAGTTGGATAATCATTGGAAGCCCAAAGGACTGGTGCTTATCGATTGATGAAATTATCATTCATTATATAATCTCTTGGATACATCTTTCTAAATGATGGTCAGGTGGGCCAACCAAAGTTGGGCCTGATCATTCATTGGTTGGATAGGCCAAGTATGGTCATGTTAATGGTTGGACCTAAGTGGACCCTTTTTTAAGAAGGCCAAAGCCAACTGATCAAGGCCTGGAGAAAAATTTAATTACTAAAAATTATTTAAAAAAATAATTGGTAATAAACCTATCCTTAGATGTACATGGGTGGGCCAACCAAAGTTGGGCTTGTGTACAGTCTATATGGATTCTAGCATCCACTAAGAAATTAGGATAATTCCTCGAATTGGAGGTAGAGACTACCAATTTGAATAAAATAGTGGGAGAAACCTTTTGATTAAAGTCTAAATCTTTAGATTTAATAAATCAATTACTAATTAGATTTTAATTTTTCTTTGTGCCGACATGGCCACTTCTCTATCGCTCCGATCATTGTTGGACAATGATAAGTTGGTGGGATCCAACTTCGATAGCTAGTACCAAAAGTTGAAGATTATCCTAGAGCATGAACGGATCCTATATGTGCTGATGGATCCTGTACTTGAGGAGCCAGCTGCTAATGCACGTGGAACAGTCAGAGACATTTATCAGAAGTGGCTCAGTGATCGAACCACGGTGCGCTGCATTATGCTGGCTATGATGAGTGATGAGTTCAGTCGCAAGTTTGAGATAGCTCAGCCAAATGAAATGCTCCAAGTGTTGGAGGATTCTTTTGGCACATTTTTTGAAGAAGAATATATCACTGTATTTCAATATAGCAAAACCATAGCCAGGGTAATCCATCAGATGGATTTGGTATCTTGAAATACAATATGGACAATTCGATCAGAGTTGACAGTTGAACTTTGATGTATCCTACGAGCATTGTGGTCAAGGGGATGAATTATAGGGAAACTATATCCGCATGGGTTCTAAGGATGATGTTCTACACCTTCGACCTATCCGACCGTCGGATATCATTGCTAGATGGTCACTTTGATTGGTACAAAAATTTATTTCTATACTACTAGCTTAGGTTCAAACCTATGAGGTCACATACATTAGAGCTTATGATCTGATCGGATGGTTGATTAACGATTAAGAATCATTCTAGGGTTAAACAGTCAATACGATTGATGTTTAACCTAGTGCAAGTGTTGGAGGAGGATCGATTAGCAATTAGATTACTAATTAGCTTAATTTGATTAAGCCAATAGGCTGAGATTAAATTTAATTAAATATAATTTAATTAAATTTGGTTTGGACTTGATTGGATCAAGTTCAATTGGTTTATTGGATAAGCCAAGTGAAAGGAAGAACTAGTCCTAGTCTAACTAGGACTCAAATTAATCCAATTTTCTAATTTAATTAGAAAAATAAATTAAAATTAAAATTAATTTAATTAATCCCTTAAATGGGTTAGGGCCTTAGTTAATTAGGTTGGTTTAATCTTAATTTTATTTGGTTAGAAGATCTTGTTTGACCAAGTCAAAATAGGAGTCCTAGTGTGACTAGGACTCCCTATCTCCTTGTGCCACCTTGGTCCCAACGCTCCCCATACCTATTTTTTTAGGTATTTTTCATGGAAAATCTCTTTCTTCCTGATTTCCATGCCCACTCTCTCCCTCCAAGTCATATTTGGAAGTTAGGTGGAAGACCAAGTCAAAGGAGGAATTGGTTTTGCTTAGGATTCTATGAGATAGAATCCTTATTCACCAAAACATCTTCCCTTGAGTGCCACCCCCTCTTTTAATTAATTCTTCTCTTATTCTATGAAAATAATCTTTTTTTTTGTGCACCCTCCCTTACTGGTCCATGCCAAAAATTATGGAGGAGGTGCCCAAGAGTTGGGCGCCCCAACAACCTCCCATGTTTGGATATTTCTAGTCTAGGAATTTGACCTAACTTGGACTCTTCTTTTTCCCTATTTATTTGATGAATTTTATTTTAATTTTTTTGTAAAATATATATCTTTGGGAGAGATTTGGGGTGTGCAAAAATTATAGGAAGAGGATCCTTGGGCATGGGGGTTCCATAGGCACCAAACTAGGTGTCTAGGTGAGAGAAAAAAGAAGAAGAAGAGGGTCTTTTTCTAGGGCTGTTTTATTTTCAATCTCTCCTCCTTTCTTTTGAGTTTTTTTGAGAGAGTCTCAGACCAGCAAACTCTCATCTTCCTTCTCATATTTTGGAGAATCTAAATTTTGAAGAAGAGAGCATCGGATCGATCATTGAAGAAGGATCAATACAGTACTAGCATGCTGCACTGATTTCCTACATCGAACTTCAGATCAAAGATCATAGGCTCATGTGGATGACTCCTAGAGGCTGGATGCGTGTGCGGCTCATGACTTTATCCTCAAGCTGGATCAGCAAGTTAGAACATCTAAACTTGCTCAGATAATAGATTTGATCTATAAACTTCATACCTGCATTTGATGTAGTGTAGATCTAGGTTAATTTGATCAACCTTTTTCTTTTTTATTTGATTTTAATTTTTGATTTAATATCATGCCTTAATCATGTAATAGATCTGAGATCTAGATATTTACATGATTATTTAAATAAATTTTAAATTTATTTAAGTCTTCCACTGTAAGATCTTGAAAAAATTTCAAAATCTACCTATGAAACCCTAGATCTAGTTCCTTCATCTTCTTGATTGTATCCTTGTACAACCAATCTAGCCTTATTTCTAATTACATTGCCTTCCTCATCAAGTTTATTTCTAAAGATCTATTTACTACCTATTACAAAAAAATTTTTAGGTCATTCAACTAGCTTCCAAACTTTATTTCTTTCAAATTGGTTTAATTCTTCTTACATTGCTAATATCTAATTTGGATCCTTTTAGCTTTAATTATATTTTTATGTTCTAAATAAGATACAAATGCAACATGATTTATAGGCTTCCTAAGAGATAATCTAGTTTTAATTTTTTAAGATGGATCACCTAGTATTAATTCCTTAGGATTCCATTCCTTTGGTAAGTTGGATGTGCCTTGATCATCTTGAGATTGTGGTAACTCTTCTTCAACCTCTTGCTCTTTGTCTTTTTTTCTTGAGAGGGAGTATCTTCAAATGATATATCTTTAAATTTTTTTTAAGAATTTCTGCATCCACATCAAGCTCTTATTCTCTTATTTTAAGAGAGTTAATTTTATTAAAAATAACATGCATAAATTCTTTCACAATCAATATTTTTTTGTTAAATACTCTATATACTCTACTATGTGATGAATATCCTAGGAAAATTTTTTCATCTGATTTTGTATCAAACTTTTCTTGCTTATCTTTATCATTTATTAGAATGAAACATCTATATCTAAAAATTTTAAAATATAAAATATTTGGTTTTTTTTGTAGAGTTCATATGAAGTTTTTCTTAAAATTGGTCTAATTAATGCTCTATTTAGCACATAGCATGCAATGTTAATAGCTTCCATCCAAAAATATTTTAGAAGATTGCTTTTACAAAGCATGGTCTATGCCATTTCAATTAATATTCTATTTCTTTTTTCTACCATCCCATTTTATTGAGATGTCCTAGGTGCTGAAAAGTTGTGATTGATTCCATTTTTAGAGCAAAAATTTTTAAATTTTTGATTTTCAAATTTCATGCCATGATCACTTCTTATATTTAAAATATTACATTTTTTTTATTATTTTGTTAAATAGATCAATAAACATATCAAAAGCATTATCTTTATGAGATAAAAATAAAATTCATGTATATCTTGAAAAATCATCTACTGTAATAAAGTCATATCTTTTTTCTCCAAGACTAGTAGTTAAAATAGGTCTAAATAAATTCATATGAAGTAATTCTAGAGGCCTAGGAATTATAATAATATTTTTAAATTTAAAATTTTTTTTTATTTGTTTACCAAGTTGTCATGCTTTGCAATTTTTGTCCTTTTTAAAATTTATTTTGGGTAAACACTTTACTAAATTAAGTTTAATTAATCTTGCTAGTGAGTCCATACTTGCATGAACTAATCTATTATGCCAAATCTAATTTGATTCATTTAGTTTAGCATTCATAGCAACAAAACACTTAATATTCTTATTTTTAAATTCATCAAGATTAACAATGTAAATATTTTCATGTTTTTTCCTATGAATTTAATGTTTTCATTTAAAGAACTAGTTACAATGCAATGAGATGATTTGAATGAGATATTAAAGTCTTTATTACAAAGTTGGCTTATGCTAAGCAAGTTATGTATTAATCCTTCAGCATATAAAATATTTTCTATGCTAGTGGAGGGTGTTATCAAAATATTATCAAGATCAATGATTTTTTCTTTATCATTATCTCTAAATGTCACAACACTTTCATCTTTAGCTTTAAAAGAGATAAATTATAATTTATCTCCTATCTTATGCCTCAAGCATTCACTATCAAGGTACCATCTTTTTTTAGCTCTTACGGATGCCAAGTACACCTACACAAACAATCAAGCAAACTTAGATACCCAAGCTAACTTGGATCCTTCGGGGTTAGCATAGATGGTTTCTTTCGGAATCTAAATTTATTTTATTTTTAATTTGCTTGAATTAAAGATTTTGCATTCAATAAATTTGTGTCCAATTTTATTATATTTATAACATGTAATGTTTCTATCATAATTTTGAGATTTTGCATATGGATTCTTAAAGAATTTTTGCTTTCTTGATAGATTATACCCTATACCAATTATATCAAAGGCCATCTTTTGATTCTCAATAATTTTCTATAAATTTTTTGAGCTTAACATATATCTATCTACTATAGACCTTAATATTGTCACTTCATCTTATAAGGATACAATCTTTTCATTTGATTCATTTAAATTGCTTTGCATTTTCTTTATATTTTCTTCTATTTGAGCTTTATCTATTTTTAAGGATTGATTCTCCTTTTTTAGTTCTTTATTTTTATGAGATAGCTTTTTAAAATTAGAAAGTAAATCATTAAAAGCTTCATACAATTCCTCAAATGTAAATTTAGAAAATGAATTATTGTTTACCTCATCCTCTAATACCATAAAATAAAGATTGACTTTTTCTTCTCTTAGATATTCTTCTTCACTTGAAGAGAAATCTTCGTCATTGCCCCATGTTGCTTTTAATACTTTCTTCCTTGATTTTTTTAAGCTATTCTTCAATAATGTGTTAGATATATGTGCCCTAGAATCCAGAATTGGCTGACACTTGTAATACACTTCTAGGGGCAAAATTGTAATTTTGACTATAATTAATGAAATGGGTTATTTTCTATCACACTTGTGTATTTAGTGTCTGTGATACATCCTTTGAGTTAATGGTAATGATAATTCATATTTTCAAGAGTTGAAAATTTAAGACATGAATAATCATTATTAACTCATAAATAGCTCCCGACCATAGGATCATCACGAGGATGGTGATTGATCCGAAAGGTTGGTGTACGATCGCTTCTCTTTAGTAGATGAGTCTTGAGTCTACGGTGTGGAGACACCAGAGCGAAAGTACAGGTACTCGTTAGAGAACGAGGGCACTGAGCGTGACCACCTCGAGTAGTCATTAGGGAGTCTACCTTCTCGTCAATGACTGACTCGATGCTGCAGTAGTGTGTCTGGTTCTTTGACCTGAGATGCATCGGCAGTTCACCTTGAGGGTGTTATAGTTTGACTACACCATTACTCGGTCTCCTAGCCATATGGAACCCTGAGGTGTATGTTGGCTATAGCATGTTCATTGTAGGAACTGGATTGCATCAAGATGGAATCTATCTACCTCGGTGGTAGAGGAGTAGCCCTATGATGATCATGAGAATCAAGTCCAGAAATCCATGGCCATGGTAGAGTGAAATAATAGAAAGAGTTTCTATTTAGATTTTCACATTGGACTCGAATCGAATGATTACATCATATGACAGAGACTAGGGTTTGACGAGTTCACCTTAACCCTAATCTGATCGGGGCTCAAGATAGAAGAACTGAATCACACAGGTAGCTGCACCAAGAGGTTCGCATTCAGCTCTGATGGGTTGCCACCATATACTGCTAGGTGTCACTGGTGGATTTTGGGAGCAATTAGAATGATTTAGATGATCGATCATTCTAGCTGTTCGAATCAGAAGAGTTCTGATCCATCGAAAGGAGTTTCGATGATGTCTATGATAGAGATCATGACATATCCCATTACCATACAGAACTGAACCTAACTGGGTCACACAAACAAGGGTTTGAATCTGGTGATCATCAATTGAACTGATCTAGTTCAATTGATCTGAATGAGATTCAATTAGGTTCAAGGAAATCGTGCTAGCACTCGATTGAACCTAACGTTCTTCTTTTACTATCATAAATAAGTTGTCCTGACTGAGCCAAAGGAGTTTGTGCTCAATCAGAGGCCTTCATATGGTCTGACTGGAGGTTGTCCAAGTCAGAATAGGTTGTCTTATTTGTAAGACATTACCTGCCATTTTTGGTCACCTGCCATTTCTTGTTCTTTGACTTTGGTCAAAAGTCTACCTTTGACTGGTCAAACGTTGACCATTGACCCTTTGACTTTTGACCACATGTCATGCACCTATTGGAGAGCTGGTGGGGGCCTGTCCCCCTGCCAGAACCTGGCAAGGAGAAGGGCGCACGCCAAGGGTGGCGTGAGCCCAAGTAGGAGGCGCCTAGGAGTCCTTGTTGGACAAGGACTCCACCTCCCTTTTGGATTCCAATCAGAGTTCTACTAAGAATCCAGTTTGACTGGTCTTAGGCGCCCTCTAAGGAGGAATCCAGGGGTCTCTATTCCAACCAATCAGATTTAGATCTGATTTCACAAAGGGTTGTGATTGGTTGAGAGGAAGAGGAGTTGGATCACAAGAGGTCTATAAATAAGACCCTGCGCCCAACCCTAATCCTAAGTGAAAGTGAATTGCAATTGAGAAACCCCACGCCCCAAGGCTGCCTCTCCCCTCCTTCTCCATGCCATAGCTCTCTTCTCCCCTTGCTCTCCACGTCCAAAAGGTTTTGGACTTAGGTTGGTGCGATTCAGATCAAGGAAAGGCGATCAAAAGCAAGAAGGCTGCGCTGCTGCAAAAGGACGACTGCAGATCTTCAAAAGAGTTTTGAAGATCCTCCAGATCAGATCCAGATCTGATTTTTGGAGGTGTGATAGAGAAGAAGAGGATCTCCAGATCCAACCCGAGTGGATACCGGTAGAGGCCAGGCGCTTGCGTGGCTAAGATCCAGAACCTTCCGCTGCAATCAGGATCATCTACAGGGTAATAGGATTACCCAAATCAGGTAAATTAAATTTGATTTAATTTATCTTATTTTATTTTATTTATTAAAATAATAAGAATCAGATCTGAAACATATCAAGATCTGATTGAGATCAAGAGAAAATTTTTGAAATATATCTCTTGATCTGAATCAGATCTGGAACGAACCTGGACCGGGAAATCAGGATTTCCCTTCAACTGGTATCAGAGCCATGGTTCTAAATTGTTTAGATCTGATTTTAATTTTATTTTAATTAGAAAATAAAGTGATTTCAGATGTCACATGAGATGTGATCAGATCTGAAATCAGAAAAAATTAAAATTAAATGATTTGGATCTAAGAACATGAAGAATGATATGCATGACTAGTTCTAGAATAGAATAGTTCTATAGAATAGTTTTGCATGTCTTTTGATTTAATCTGATTAAATCATATTTTAGATCTTCTTATTTACTATTTTTTGATATTATAAGTGTTATAATAACATCTGATAAACAGCAAATAAAAATTATTTAATTTTAAATATCATATGAGATATGATTGATGCATGTCTAGACTAGTTGTAGAATAGTTCTACATAATTGTCTAGATTAGAATTTATTTTGATTAGATCAATTTAAATCTAATTTTTTAGATTATTATGAGATAATTTAGATCTGAAAATATGCATGATTTGATACATGAGATGTATGCAAAATATGCCTTGATTAGATCTAAATTTGTATATGAGATATATGATATAGATCTATAACTGTTTTGTAGATTTACATGTTCCTGATTAAGGCGTTCCTCTTGGCCGTCCGGTCATAAGAACGAAGAAGGGTTTAAAGGCCCTCTCTTCCCATTCGATGGGGTGTTCTTATGACGTGTAGGGGTGCTGCGTGTTCGTCCTTAATCAGAAACCCAAAACTTACTTTCTGCAAAACCCTAGATCCTGAAACCCTAGGATTTATTGTGCATATTTTGTTTATGAACCCAACTTAATTAAGAATTAAGTTTATGGAATATCAATTAGGTCTAAAATTGAGAATTTCAGATCTAAGACATATTCATAATACTGGGTTCGGGCTTGGGTAGCTCAATTAGGTCTAAGCGGTTGATCAAACCGAATCAAGAGTTGGTTAGATGGGATCAACAATGCTTAAATTGACCAGCCTAATAGGATTAAGTCTGGGTCAAGATCGAGTCACGATCAAGCAAGACCTAATTAGGCTCAGAGGTTAGAGTCTGGATTGTAGGCTAACCCAATTGGTTCTGACTCAATAATTTGGTGTCTAAGGTAAGTTTGGCACAGACGACCGACTGGTTTTTAATTGGAAGCTACTCGACCTGAATGCGTTCTTGTGTGAGTTAACGGCATATTCCTTCCACCGGTCTCACTTACCTGGCCATATCTGTTGACACAGTTCTGATCTGAGGTGGTCAATAATCCGAGCTGACCCATGCCACTAGGTTAGTCATAATTGTTATGACTAAGCCAAGTCTAGTTTAATGAGACCTGAATCAATTCTCCCTAAGAAAAGATTAAGTCCGAGGTCTTCCACCATTGTAGACGCGGGCCCTTCCCGGGGTTGATTGTTCTCGGCTGGATATAGTGGCTCAGTTGCACCGGGAAGATGCAACCATGTCTATTAGGCATTGGATGCTATGGGCTGGAGGATGAGTTAGGCTCAATATTTCGGATACGGTGAGATACCCAATTAGGAACCCAGTCCATGCAAATGGTGGGTCTGACTTAACTAAGGAGTGGATCAATATTCCGGATACGGTGAGATTCATGAATTAGAGACCAAGTTTGGGTGCACCATGATTAGAGAATCATTGAACAAGAGTTGTTCACTCATTGGCTAACCCATCACCAATAACTGTTAGGTGAGGTGATGAGTCAGTTGGTGAGACCGCACCACCCACTAGAAATCATTAATCATGGAGATTTTCGCATCTCTACAAAGGGAGTGTAGGGATCCGAGAAAATAGTGGGAGCTAATTTGTTTAAAAATAAAATTTTCTCTACAAAGAGAGTGTAGGTGATGAGTCAGTTGGTGAGACCGCACCACCCACTCATTGGCTAACCCATCACCAATAACTGGGTCACACAAACAAGGGTTTGAATCTGGTGATCATCAATTGAACTGATCTAGTTCAATTGATCTGAATGAGATTCAATTAGGTTCAAGGAAATCGTGCTAGCACTCGATTGAACCTAACGTTCTTCTTTTACTATCACAAATAAGTTGTCCTGACTGAGCCAAAGGAGTTTGTGCTCGATCAGAGGCCTTCATATGGTCTGACTGGAGGTTGTCCAAGTCAGAATAGGTTGTCTTATTTGTAAGACATTACCTGCCATTTTTGGTCACCTACCATTTCTTGTTCTTTGACTTTGGTCAAAAGTCTATCTTTGACTGGTCAAACGTTGACCATTCACCCTTTGACTTTTGACCACATGTCATGCACCTATTGGAGAGCTGGTGGGGGCCTGTCCCCCTGCCAGAACCTGGCAAGGAGAAGGGCGCACGCCAAGGGTGGCGTGAGCCCAAGTAGGAGGCGCCTAGGAGTCCTTGTTGGACAAGGACTCCACCTCCCTTTTGGATTCCAATCAGAGTTCTACTAAGAATCCAGTTTGACTGGTCTTAGGCGCCCTCTAAGGAGGAATCCAGGGGTCTCTATTCCAACCAATCAGATTTAGATCTGATTTCACAAAGGGTTGTGATTGGTTGAGAGGAAGAGGAGTTGGATCACAAGAGGTCTATAAATAAGACCCTGCGCCCAATCCTAATCCTAAGTGAAAGTGAATGCAATTGAGAAACCCCACGCCCCAAGGCTGCCTCTCCCCTCCTTCTCCATGCCATAGCTTCTTCTCCCCTTGCTCTCCACATCCAAAAGGTGTTTTGGACTTAGGTTGGTGCGATTCAGATCAAGGAAAGGCGATCAAAAGCAAGAAGGCTGCGCTGCTGCAAAAGGACGACTGCAGATCTTCAAAAGAGTTTTGAAGATCCTATAGATCAGATCCAAATCTGATTTTTGGAGGTGTGATAGAGAAGAAGAGGATCTCCAGATCCAACCCGAGTGGATACCGGTAGAGGCCAGGCGCTTGCGTGGCTAAGATCCAGAACCTTTCGCTGCAATCAGGATCATCTACAGGGTAATAGGATTACCCAAATCAGGTAAATTAAATTTGATTTAACTTATCTTATTTTATTTTATTTATTAAAATAATAATAATCAGATCTAAAACTTATCAAGATTTGATTGAGATCAAGAGAAAATTTTTGAAATATATCTCTTGATCTGATCAGATCTGGATGAACCTGGACCGGGAAATCAGGATTTCCCTTCATAATGGACAGTCCATTCAAAAATGTCCAGGCTTCTTATATCATAGCAAATGATTTGATCCTTCTTTCTTTCTCTTTTTCTTTCTTAGCTACCTTCGTCCTTGCTGAAATTTCTTTTCTTTGGTTCAAACTTCTTTCTTTTCATGAATTTCTTGAACCTTCTAGTGATTAGTGCCATTTCTTCGTCATCCTCTGAGTCTTCTTCGGAGTTGCTTTCCTTTTCATACATGGTAGCAGCTTTGAGTGCAATGCTCTTCTTTTCTTCACTTCCTTTTCTTTTTCTTAGTTCATGTTCATCTCATGGGTCATGAATGATCCAATTAACTCCTCCAATGCAAGAGTGTTTAGATTTTTTGCCTCTTGAATGGTAGTCACCTTTGGCTCCTAATTCTTTGGCAAAGATCTAAAGATTTTGCACACAACATCATTGTTAGTACAATATCTTCTAAGACTTTTCAAATCATTCAAAATATTAGTGAATCTAGTAAACATTACGGTGATGGTTTCATGTGGTTTCATTTTAAATAACTCATATTTATGTACCAACATATTTATCTTAGATTTCTTGACTTGATTAGTACCCTCATGGATGACTTCAAGTCTATTTCAAATTTCTTTAGCGGATAAACATGTTGATATCCTATTGAACTCATTAGCATCCAATGTACAATATAGAACATTCATTGATTTGGCGTTAAGTTGAGCTTTCTTCTTATTATGTTCATCCCAATCCCTTTTAGATTTTGGGATGGATACTCCATAAACTATGATTGTAGCTGTGTGAGGCCTTAATATTATGACATTCCACATGTCATAATCTTGTGCTTGGATGAATATCCTCATTCATGCTTTCTAATAGATATAGTTAGTCCCATTGAATAGTGGGGGTCTATTGGTTGATTGCCCCTTAACTAATGGAGTCACAATTGGGGTTGCCATTTAATTTTTAGCTCTTTGATAGTTTGATTAACAACAAAAATTAGAGCACCTACTCTGATACCACTTGTTGCCCAAGGATGGCTACCCAAGAGGAAGGATGAATTGGATATTTCAAATTTAAACTTGAGATATAAATAGATTAAACTAATTAAGTACTTAAATGAAATAAACTATATAATGTGCAATGAATGAAAGTAATAGACTAAGAGCACACAATCACAAATATAATAGTTTTATAGTGATTCGGTGTCAAACTCAGCACCTACGTCTACTCCCTAAGTAAACTACTTGAAAATTCAACTATAATCACTTAACTTGATTACAATCAAATTATTTTATTTGGGCTCACAATCCAATCCAGTTGATTATATCCTTGGCTCACCAACCACAATCATATAATGATTATTTTTCCAAGCTAACAATCAACCTCGATTGGTTTTAACTTTGGCTCATAAATCAAATCATACAACATCTAACTCTAGGCTTGGACTAACTCAAGTTTCTCATCCTAAGAAACTTGAAATAAAAATAAAAAGTATAATTAACACAAACTAAAATAAACTTTTGAAGCTTAAGAGAAGAAATTCTAGGTAGCTTTACTTGTAGACTAGATTTCTTCTCTTTGAATGCTTGAGAGAAGAAGAAGATGATCTTCGATTCTAGTAGCCTGACTTCTCTCAGATTGAGGATAATGGAAGGGCAAAAATATCTCTAGAAATCACTCCTTCCTTTTGCTATTCAGCTCACACATTTGAATATTTAGAAAAATGGCTTGGAAGCTCTCTCTTGTAAGTTCAAAAATTATCTTTCTTATCCTAAATGTTTCTTTAAGTATTCTTAAGGATTTTCATCATTACAAGTCATTTAGGAGGGCTTCTAAAAGTGATCTAGGCATTAGAAAGCCGAAAATAGCCGTTGGAAGGCATGTGGAGTGAAAAAACTACGAAACTGGAAACTAGCTGCTGTAGTTACTGGGTTGGCTAAGTTTTTAACTAGGTCAACTCGGTCCAAATTAGGTTGGCTCGGTCTCAGTGATCCTAAAATACCTATTTCTATTTTTTGCTATCTTTTGAGACCAAGTCGGCTATCTTTCTGATGGATCGGTCTAGTTGTTACTTGGTTGGCTCAGTTGAAAACTAGGTCGGCTCAGTCCCCTAGGTCTTGAAAATCTAGCTTTTTGCACCTTCTATTTTTTACTTCTACTGAGACTAGGTTGGCTCAGTTCTAGACTGGGTCGGCCAGTTTGTGTGCCATGCATGCCAAAGATTATTTATGATCATTTCTTCTCCAAATTACTTTGTAGGCTAGACTTTTCTTTTTTACCTTGATTTAATTTTTATTATAACCTCTTGAGAGATATATCCAAATTGAAGTATCTTCTCTAAAATCTTGAGTGATGAATCTTCATTTGGATGAGTGAAAACACTTGGAGTTTGGGAGCCCTTTCAATTTATAACTGCACATCGTCACAAACAATATTAATAATTTAATAATCTATACTCAAATACTTTTGTTATCATTAAAATCAATCTAGGATCAACATGCTGTCATTAAACTATATCCCCAAAGAAACTTAGGAAGGTCCGTGAAGCTCATTATGGATCATACCATATTTAATAGTGTTTGGTTTCTCCATTTTGAAACTCTATTGAGTTGAGGCATTCTAGGTGGAGTCTACTGTGAGACTATGCCATTATCCTTGAGATAGTCCAAAATTTTTTGACTAAGATATTTACCTCCTCGATCTGATCGAAGTACCTTAATAAACTTTTTGATTTATTTTTTCACTTCATGTTTGAATTTTTTGAATTTTTTAAAGGCTTCAGACTTGTGTCGCATGAAGTATACATACCGATACCGAGATAGATCATTGATAAAGATGATGAAGCAGAAAAAATTATCTCCGACTGACATATCAAATGGGTCATACACATCTGAATGCACCAGGATAAGTAGATCTGTGATCCTTTTCCATTTCCTACAAAAAGAAGCTTAGTCATTTTGCCTTGAGGACATGATTCATAAATCGGATTTGACTCGAAAGTTAATGGACCCACTAGTTCGGATTTCTCTAATTTATTAATAATGTCTTCAGTTATATGACCTAGCCTAAGATGCCATAGATACCTTATGTTGATACTATTCGTATGTCATTTTGTTCCTATCGCATTCATGTTTTGCTCGACATTGAACATAGAGACATCAACATGTAACTGATAGAGATCATTAAGTAAGAAACCACTTGTAATTTTATTTTTTTCATAAAGAATTATACAGTGGTTCTTAAAGAAACTAATTACATAATTTTCTTATACTAAACTTGAAATAAAAATTACATTCTTGCTTGTAGCAGGCACAAAATAATAGTCTCTAAGAACTAAAACTAATCCTAATGGTAGTCACAAAGGATAGGTTCCCATGGTTATGGCAGCAACTCTTGCTCTATTTCTGATGCATAGGATTATCTCACCATCTCTCAACCTTCTATTCTTCTTAAGATGCTGCATGGAAGTGCACAAGTGAGCACTAAAATTAGAGTTAACCACCTAACTGGATGTAGAAAATATCGTAAGGTTAGTTTCAATGATGAGCATACCTCCAGAAGAACCTGCTTCCTTCTTGTTCTTCAGGCTAACCAGATATGAAGAAAGTTCTGCTTCTAATGGTTGTTAGTATTGCAATAAAAATATTTTTCTTTATCAGCAGTCTTTTTCTTTGACTCTTCCTTCTTCTTCTTCCCACCTTTAGTTTTTAGCTGCTTCATAGATTTCTTTCTTTCTAAAAAACTTTCTTTTGGAGGAAGTTTGCTCTACAGTTGGAACTAAGTTCTTTGAACCTTTCATTGAAAGCTCAGCAGTAACCAACATGTTCATTAATTCAGCCAGAGTGCATTAAAGTTTATGCATGTGGAAGTTCATGATGAACTGCCCATATGCATCAGTCAAGGACTACAGGATCACATCAATCTGTAGGTCCCTATCCATAATGACACAGAGCTTCTCAAGCTCTTCTAGATCTTTGATCATTATTAAATAATAATCTTGGACTGACTGCCTATCATGCATTTATGCCTTGAAAAGTCTCCTTAAGACTTGATAGTGGGCTGCGCAACTTTGTTCACCAAACAACTCTTGTACATGAGCCAATATTTGGCAAGCAATTCTAATATCTGTATATTGACATTGTAGCTCATCAGACATTGAGCCCCACATGTAGCACCTAACCTTATTATCATCATCCGACCACTTCTTATGAGACGCTCTTTGATCTGCAGTCGGATGGTCTGGTAATGTGGGAGGGTCCTGATCCAATACATAGATCAGCTTCTCATAACCCAAAATGATTTTAAAGTTTCTAAGTCAATCCTTATAATTAGATTCAGTCAGTCTGTGGATATTTAGGATTTGGACTAGAAGGTTTGACGTAGACATATTCAAAGTTTTTGGTTAGACTTGTAATTTGACTTAACCAATTTTTTTAGATATTTTATTTTTAAATAAATTTAGACTCTCACTATTTTCTTGAATTTCTATACTTTTTTAGCAAAGATGCAAAAGTCTCCATGATTAATGACTTTTAGTGGGTGGTGCAGTCCCACCGACTAGCTCACTACCTCACCTAATAGTTATTGATGATGGATCAATCGATGAGTAGACAACTCTTGTCCAATATTTCTCTAAATATGGTGCACCCAAACTTGGTCTCTAATTCATGAAGCTCATCATGCCCAAAATATTATTCCACTCCTTAGTTAAGTCAGACCCATTATTTGCATGAACTAGATTCTTGATTGGATCTCTCACCGTATCTAGAATATTGAGTCCAATCCATCTTCTAATTCATAGTATCCAATGCCTAATAGAAGTGGTTGCATCTTTTTGGTACAACTGAACTACTGTATCCAGTCGAGAATAATCAACCTCGAGAAGGACTCACACATCTACAATGGCGGAAGATATATGACTTAATATTTTTTTAGAAAGATTTGATTCAAGTCTCTTAGACTCGACTAGTCATAATGGTTATGACTAACCTAGTGGCATGGGTTAGCTCTAATTGTTAGCCACCTCAAATCAAAACTGGATCAACCAAAATGGCTAGATAAATAAGATCAGTAAGAGGAATATGCCGTTAACTCACCATGAACACATTTAGGTCGAGTAGCTTTCAATTAAAGACCACTAGTCGAATCTACAAAACTTACCTTAGACACCTATTTGTTTGACCAGAATTGATCAGATTAGCCTACAATCTAGGCTTAAACCGTGGAGCCAAATTAGATCTTAAAGTGGTCGACTATATATGGCTATGAGTCGACCTTGACCCCAACTTAATCCTATTAGATTGATCAAATCTAAGTACTCTTGATCCCACCTAATCAACTCTTGATTCGATTTGATCAATTGCTTGACCTAATTGAGCTACCCACATCCGAACCCAAATTTTATAAAGATATCTAAAAATTCATAATTTTTAAACCTAATTGATTTAATAAACTTAATTCTTAATTAAGTCTAAAGGTTCATAAATAAAACATGTATAAAAAATCATAAGATTTCAGGACCTAGGATTTTGCAGAAAAGTAAATTTTGATTTCTTATTAAGGACAAAGCGTAGCAAACTTACACACCATAAGAGCATCCCATCGAATGAAAAGAGAGGGCTTTTAAACTCTTCTTACTCTTATAACTGAATGGCTAAGGGGAATGTCTTAATCAAAAATTTAATCTATGCTACAAAATAGTCAAATCTAAAGTATATATCACATATATAATTAAAGATCTAACCTATACATGTTTTGCATACATCTTGTTGGTGCATAATCTGGTTGACGTCGGAGTGGGATGAAGTTGGAAGAGATGAGGCCGTCACCGGTGACTTGCAAAACAAAGTCCTGATCGGAGCCAGGGGTGGTGGCTTCAGTAGGACACTCCGACAGTCAAGTAAGCTCTTTCGGCCAATACAAATGGAGTGCTTTAAAAATTAAAGAGCAGAGTAATGAGAAGGAGAATGAGAGCTTAGAGAAAATGTATCTGAAGGATTTTTTTTATAGACAGAGCCTGTAACAAACTAATGGTGACAGCCATAACCGTCTGGTAGTGGACCATTCAGGCCATGTGGAGTTTGTTACGGAGGATAGTGTTCATTATCGTGACGCGCTAGTCTATTAGGATTTAATAGTTGAAGTTCAGACGGAGCAGGCATTAGCAGTGAAGAGCTTCGGATTACATCAATTCTAGAGTAGTTCGGACTCCTTTAAGGTCGTCTACTTGTATGTTGATTTGTGTTAAGTTGGTAGCCGAATTCATGTGGATGACGAGATCCTTCTGGGTGATTGGAAGAAAGTCGACTGAAGGAAACTTGCCTGGCGACTGAAAGGAGATCTCGTTCATAATAATTTTGCCTAGAGGAGTCATCTGGAAGGAGATCGGATGGAGGAACCTGATTGAGGGAGATCATCCAAAAGGAGGATGACTGATGAAGTTCATCCGATTAGAGCACAACTGAGAAGATCATTCGAAAGGAGATCATCCGAAAGGAATCTGGGAGAAGATCCACTGGAGGAGTCCAAAAGGAATCCGACTATGGGTGGTTTGGAAGGAGATCCGTTGGAGGGGGTTCGATTGGGGCATCACTAAGGGAGTTCAGAAGATTGAAGGAGTTCGATCGGAAAGAGTTTGATCGAAAGGAGCCAATCTAGTGACTGGATGGAGATCGGTCGGCAAGAGCTTGGTTGGTGGTTGTAGATGACTATGATACTTTTGTGACTCAATCATTTCCTTTGAAGCTCTACGACTTTCATGAATGCCCGAAGGTTAATAAGGTGGAGATGAGGCTCTTTCGCTCATGTATCTAAAGCTCTTAGTGTGAGAATGCAGAGGTCCGCCATCCTTTGTAGATTACAGAAATTCATCTAGGAAGGAGTTCTACCAATTTGGTGTCAATCCAGTGTTGAACAATCGGATGAATTTCGGTAAGGAGAGAGTCCAAGCAACTTCAAGGTCGATTAGGCTAGACTACATCATGATCGATCATTTAACTACTTCGAGAGCCACTGTCACTGTTCAAGCTCATTCAGGCAAGACCCATGAGGCCCTGGAGGTTCTTGAGTTATTGCATGAAGTTGGCCACGATTGTTGTCACTGGATGAGATCGTGCCAAGACTCGAATCCTCCTTGGACTTCGATAAGAAAGGGTCTATCCCTAACACACTGGATGAGGTCATCCCAAGACTTGAATCCTTTTCGGACTTCGGTAGGAAAGGATCTATCCCTAACACAAGCTCCTTACTCCCGAGTTCGAATTTCGAAAGAAGGGAGTAAAGGAATGCGAGTGCTGAAGTCTTTTTCCACCTTTCGTGTCCTTTATAGAGAAAGCCTTAGCACTATCTTCACTGACATCAAAACTTTTTTAATACGACTTGACTTGAAAAGATAAATTTTTGAAACTCCTACCAAAGCACTATAATAAAGATTCCGACCGTTGCCGCTTTGCTTCTATGATGATGGAGATACGTGTCGACTTGAAGTTGGTCAGTGGAGATCTGCAATCATGATCATCTCGGAGTCTTATGGCTATTTAAACTCATCTTCCTCTTTGAGATTTTATTTCATCCAGGTTACCTCTCTTTCCCTTTGGTCTCCTTCTCCTTTCTACTGTAGAGCACTAATGTCTTCCATCATTTTCTTCAATTCCTGGAGGCTCTCTCCTTCAATTTTCATCGAGCTTGCCACCTCTCCATTCTTTCCCATCGATTTAGGTCAGTTCTTGAACCATCCTTTTTGTTCATTCACATCTTTTAGCATCTCTGCCCATTTGGTTTCTTCGAGAGGGTCTCAAATTTTATTTTCATTGATTTTTCAGGGATTTTCTCTACTTTAGTTTGATCCTCACATCCTCTGAAGAATCTTGATCAACTAGTTCTAGAAGCTCAACCCATTTGGCCTTAATGGATCCTCCCCATAAGGATCCCAAACTTATAGAAGTACCTCGACCATCCTTCATCTCTGATACTATCCCATGCAGACTTCGATCAGAAGATCTTTCACTGATTAGGATTCAGTTTGGAGTTCCTTCCGATTATGAACTTGAACTCCCTAGTCCTAGAAATCGAGCCTGTTCTCCTCCTCCTGGCCGAACTTGTTTGTATCTTGAAACCCTCTGAGTAGGACTTTGGCTATCCATACCTTCTTTCATAAATGACTTGTTCAAATTTTTAAATATTTTCTTTGCCGCTATGGCACCAAACTCTTTTAGGTTCATTATAGGATTTCTCTCATTGTGCATAATGACTGATGTCCGACCTTCTATCTTCTTATTTCATAACTTTTTTACCTTCAAATATCATTCAACTGCCAAAGATTGGTGGTATGTATCTTCCTAGTTCGGCAAGAAGAGGTTACTCAAGGGTGCCCCTTCTTTCATTCATAATTGGAAGGAGAAATTCTTTTTCGTCTCATGTTTCTTTTTAGAACTAGGACTTCCTTTTTGGGATGACATAAGGGATTCGATCCATCGAGCCCCCAAACTTGAGAAAGAGGATCGAAACTCGATCAATAAGCTAAAAAACTACCGAGCTCCCCCAATCTCCAAGCTACTAGATGATCAGACCTTATTCAACTTTGGTCTTAGTCCTCTCAATCTGGCAAGTAGTCCTTTGTAGTCCGTCAATTATGCATGGTCTCTTTTCTTTCTCTAACTTTAATTTTTTTTTTTTGCAGAAATGACTCCTGAGGAAAGGAATCACTTGGCCAAGGGGATCAAGTCCCTCAAGAGGAAGGATAGCTCTACTAAAAAAACATCGAAGAAGGCTCACACTGATGAGCCGATCCCGGCCGTGCTGATCTAGGTAGTGTCTATCCCAGAGGCTGATGTGGCAGCACCAACTCTGACCTTGCCCCAAGAGGATGCGGCCCCTGCACCTCCTAAGTAGCGCAAGGTCATTGAGAAGAAGAAGAAGAAGAAAAAGGATACTGTTAGAAAAAGGATAAGGAGGATGGTCGAAAACTTGAGTGGTAAGGGCTCTGGTCAGGAGCGAGCTTCCTTGGATGATCGAAAGGTCATCCAATCCTTGATGAAGGGTAGCATCCTCCCATACATTATTGATAAAATGGTTGGGTTGGAAAATGCTGAAAGATTTGATAAGTCATTCGCTGCCTTCCTCAAGGTAATTAATACCTTTGAACTTGATCGAATGTAGGATGTACTCCCAAAGTTCTGACTTAATTTTTTTCTATCCTACTGCTGGGGCATTACTTGTTTGCCCATTCGAAGGCAGCTGATCTCTACCAAGTCGAGTTCTCCAAGGCCCTCTAGGAGGCTTAGGTGGAGACAGAAAGGGTTCAAGCCAAAGTCGACCGTTTGAAGGCAGCCTCAGAGGAACAAACTACGAAGGCCGATCGCCTTCGAGAGGCATTGAGGAGAGAAGAGGAGATTTCTACGGAGCTGAGGGCGGCCTTGACTCTTTCGAAGGATAAAAGGAAGAAGGTTGAAAAGGAGCTCGATGCCGAAAGAGAACGGGCTGTCGTGGCCTTCAAGTCCTCCAAAGTAATGGAAGACATTAAGATTGCCTTCGCTCAGGAAGCTTTTCTAGAGGGATTCGAGATCTATATAAGAAGGGTTGCGAAGAACTTTCCAGAGGTAGATCTTGACCTTCTGACAGATGAGCCCAGCAAAGAAGTCGGTTCTTCTAACACTAGGACCACCTTTCCTATTTCCAAACCTACCCCTGAAGCTCCAGGACATGCAATCGAGCCTAAGGCTACAAGGAATGCACCGACCTCACCTACTGCTGAACTAACCGAGGTCAAAAATCTTTGATTATTTGTACTTTTCTTTTTTTTTGATGTACTCAAATATTTTAAGAAATGAAAATGAACTCTTTTCCTCTTTACATTTGTACTGTGCTGAATGTTATTCAGAGTTCTTTAGTAACCAGAGTCGAGGTCCATCATCCCTGACCAACGCCGAGTCCTTGGCCAATGGGATCCCTTTGAAACCAATAGTCAAGGACTATAAAAGAAATATTCACCATCTGAAAAAGAAGCTGAAGAAGACAGAGGATGAGCTTCAAAGATCTAGGAAGAATGCTTCTAAGGTGACAATTGAAGTCACCCACCTCTGCAAGCTTCACATGAACGACTCCGCAAGCTTCATCATCAAGAAGGACAACTTCAAGAGAGAATTAGCCGAGCTTCAAAAGAGTACCAGTGATAAATCCTGGGTGCTAACAATAAAGATCAGTTTCCTCAAAGTGGAGCTCAGGGTGGCGAGAGAGAAGATCCAACAGCTGGAGGAGAGCTCGTCGTGGTCTACTAACAAGGCTCAGTATGAATGGGATTGGTCCTGAAGATTTTCCATGCTCCAGAAGTAGCTATCTGATGCCGAGTCTACCTATGAGACCTTTCGGATGGGCTGGTGCAGTAGGATATCCAAACTTGAGCAGCAGCTCCGAATCGTCAATAGCGAGGTGGCTTGGTTTCAACAGTAGCTCACCGACAGCTATTGATCCGGTACCGATAGGGAGTTGGAGGAGATTGCTTCTTTGAAGAGGATCGTGGGTGAACTCTCGAAATTAATCAAAACTAAAAAAGCTAAAGTTCAGCAATTGAAGCTTTAGTTGGTTTGTGAATAAGCCGACAAAGATGCTGAAGCTGAAACTGAAGTTCTAAGAAAAAGGTTACGAACGTCAAAAGAAAATTATCAGTGGGCTGACAAGATGTTCCATGACAACCTGATGAGAAGGAAGGAGCTTGAGGAAGAGATTGTTAGCCTAAAAGAATCTTTAGCGATGGCTAGTAGTCTGAAGTCTGAGGAATCAGATCCCTCTTAGAACTTCGGCTTTTTCTTTCTTACATTTATAACCAATCTTGCAGACCTTCATTTTGTACTTAACTTTGATTTAATGAAATGATACCTTTCTTCATTTTCACTCTGCATTAGTTGAATGCCCGTTGACATCTCTGACTTCTTTTTTCCTCTCTTTCACTTTTTTTTTTTGGATGGTCTTGTGGACCTCGACTTTGCAATGGACCTCGACATCAATAAAGGATCCTCCAGATACGTTTTCTCTAAGCTCTCATTCTCCTTCCCATTGCTCTACTTCTTAATTTTTTGAGCACTCCATTTCTATTGGTTGGAAGAGCTGACTTAACTATCGGAGGATCCTGTCAGAGCCACCACCTCTAGCTTCGGTCAGGACTTTGTTTTGCAAATCACCGAAGGTGGTCTCATCTCTCCTAACTCCAGCTCACTCTGGCATCAACTAGATTCCACACCAACACATCTCATGTATCAAAATTTAAACTATCACATGCATGTTTTAGATCTGATTATATTTAATATAACATCTAAAATTAAATTTTTAATTGATCATGTCAAAAGAAAATTTATTCTAGACAATTTATAGATCAGATCTATAATCCAGTCTAGACATGCATGAAATATATCGCATATATGAAATTTTAAATTTAATCTACTAATTTTAGATCTAATTACATCTTATGTAATCTTTGAAATCATACATATCAGATCATAAATGAAATAGAAATTAGATCAAAATCTGATCTGAAGAACTGCCAATGCAACTCTGATATCAGTTGAAGAAAAATTTGATTTTTCTACCATAGAATCAATCTAATCTGATCAAATCTATAGCAAAATTTTAAAATTTTTATTCCTAGATCTGATTAGATCTAAGAGTTCTCAGATCTAGTAGGAATGATCTGATTATAAAATAAAAATTAAATTAAACTTGTAATAATAATTATTACCTATTTAGGATAAATAATTTATCCTATCGATGATCTGACTGTGCTTTGAGGTTCAAGATCTAGCTGCGCACGTGCCTGGCCTCTACCATAGTCCACTCAGGGTTAGATCTAGACGTGCTCTCCTTTTGAATCCAATCACAAAAGATCAGATCTGATCTGGATTTGTAGAGCCTTCAAGATGATCTCCAAAAGCAGCGCATTCATCTCATGAACAATGTCGTCTCTTATTGAACTTTATGCCAACTGAACTCGATCTTTGCTTGATGGTTTTGCCCAACACTTGGGCATGGAGAAGAGGCAGAAGACATGAGGAAGGGGGCATGGAAGTGGAGAGCATAGTAGGGTTTCACCATGAAGAAATTGGATTTCAAATCAACTAGGCGTAGGGGTCTATTTATAGACCTAGCGCCACCCTGGAGTCCTTATAGATCAAGCAACTGATTTGCTTGATTAAGTTGGACTCCATTCTGATTTTCCATACCTAGAATCAGATCTCATCAGGTTTTTATCACCCAAAATCAAGCCAAAAGTGGCGTCAAAAATAGATGAGCACAAGTGCTTTGGCGCAAGCCTTTATCCCTTGGAGTCTTTGATCTTATCAAGACTCTTTGACCCATTCAAACTTGTTTGAATGCAGCGCCTCATATTATCCTCATGTGGTGCACATCCAAATAGTGACATGCACCCTTGTCCATGCAGCACCTCATATTATCCTCATGTGGTGCACATCCAAATAGTGACATGCACCCTTCTCCATGCAAAAATACTAGGGGGCACGCACCCCTTGAAATTCTCCAGGGGGCACACACTCCTCCTTTAATTCTTGCAAGCGGTTGGTCTTGTCCTAATCCCATCTAATGGATTTAGGACAAGGCCTAAAATTATGAGAAAAATGCTTAATTTGACTTAGACAAGCTCCAATCAGATTAAGACAAATCTATATAGAGTTTTCAGATGAGCCAAATTCAATTTGACTTAGTTGAGATGAATCAGAATGAAGATAGAAGAAGAATGTTAGGCTCAATCATGTTCTAGTATAATTTTTTTGAACCTAATTGGATTTAATCCAAATCAATTAAACTAGGTTAGCTCAATTGATGATATCTAGATCCAAATCCTTATTTGTGTGATCCAGTTAGATTCAGTTCCATATGGTAATGAGATATGTCACAATCTCTATCATCGACATCATTGAAATATCTTTCAATGGATCAGAACTCTTTTGATTTATCCAATTAGAATTATCGATCATCAAAATAATACTAATTGATCTCAAAATCTACTAGTGACACCTAGCAGTATATGATGACAATCCATCAGAATCAAAAATAAATCTCTCAGTGTAGCTATCTATGTGATTGGATTCTTCTATCATGAGCTCCAACAGGATTAGGGTTAAGATGAACTTGTCAAATCCAATACCCCATCATACGATTGAATCATTCGATTTGAGTCCGATGTCAAATCCTAATAGAAAATTTTTTTCTATTATTTCACTCTATCATGGCCATGGATTTAAGAACTTGATCTCATGATTATTATAGGACTACTCCTCATCTACCGAGATAGATAGATCTCCTATTGGTTTGAGCCAATTTCTTTAATGAACATGCTATAGCCAACATACATCTCAGAATTTCGAATGACTAAAAGATCAAATTTTGATATAGTCAAACTATAATACACTCAAGATGAACTACCGATATACCTTAAATCAAAGAACGAGACACACAACTATAGCATCAGCTAGTCATCAATAAGAAGGTAGACTCTCTTATGACTGCTCGAGGTGGTCATGCTTAGTGCCCTCATTCTCAACGTATACCTATATTCTCACTTTAGTATCTCCATACTATAGACTCAAGATCCATGTATCATAAGAAAGTGATTGTATACCAATCTTCTGGATCAATCACCATCCTTATGATGATCATACGGTTGGGAGCAATTTATGAGTTAATTATGAAAATTCATGTCTTAAATTTTTAACTCTTAAAAATATGAATTATCATACCTATTAACTCAAAAGATATATTACAGATACTTTATACACAATGTGATAAAAGAAAATAATTCTTTATTAATTTTTAAATCAAAATTATAAAAATATTTTTAGAATGTGTATTACAAGTATCAACCAATCTGGCTTTTAGGGCATACATCTAACAGTATTTATATTTTTTTTATCAAATCATTTTCAAGCAGATATTTATCAATCTTTCATACCAAGCATGGGGTGCTTATATTAAACCATACAATGCTTTATTTAGTTTGAAAACATGATTTGGTAAATAATGATTTTCAAAACTAGAAGATTATTAAATATAAACTTCATTCAAAATAAAATCATTTAAAAATATGCTTTTAATATTTATTTGATATAATTTAAAATCTATAAAATATGCAAATGTAAGTAATAATCTAATAGCTTCTAATCTTGCAATAGGAACATACATTTCATCAAAATTAATTCTCTCTTTCTGATTATATCTTTTAGCTATTCGTCTAGCTTTATTTCTTACAAGTATTTTATTTTTATCTAATTTATTTCTAAATATCTATTTTATTCTAATTATTGGATGATCAATTGGTCTATTTGCTAAAGTCCATATATTCTCTCTTTCAAATTGGTTTAACTCCTCTTGTATAGAAATTATCCAATTAGGATCATTTTTAGCCTGTTCAATAGATTTAGATTCTATTGGAAATACAAAACCTAAATGTATTTTCTAGAGAAGGCAACCCAAGAGAAGGAGTGAATTAGGTTTCTTAAAAATTCCATCTAATAACTAAACCCAAAAATAATTTTTCAAGAGTCTGTGGTGTACTTTACAAAAAATAAATAAGCAATAGAGAATCAAAAGAAGATTATAGCAATGTAGTCACAAATGCATAAAATTTATAATGATTCGGTACTAAACTTAGTAGCTACATTAACTTTCCAAGTCTACCCATTTAGGAATTCCAATTATAATCAATTAAGATTACAGTCTAATTATTGACCCACTAATTGATTTTGATGATTCTAAAATATTGAGTATAAATGATACTAATCATGTGTTTCAAGAATGTATGTAGGTCTTTTCAAATGTTCAAATTGAAGAAATTAATCCAAGAAAAGATCCACATAAAAATTACTAAGTCAAGAACTTCAAGAAAATTGAATTGATAAAGATCCTTGAAGAAGGGCAAAATTATAATTTTATCAAGTTAGAAGAAAATGTTTTGAAAGTCTCAAGAATAACTAGAGAAAAATTCTGATCTTATGGAGATAATTTCATATTTTTTGGATGTCAACTTTCGAAGAAAATCAGGTTTTAGCAAAAAGATCAACCCTAGGGACGACCTTAGGTCATCTCCTTTTAAAATGGGTAGCTTGGCATACTTCGGCACATTATTCTTGTATGGCCTCACAAAAAAGGTTGACCCATGGTGAAAGGATCGACCTCTGGGTCGACCTCTATTACATAAAAATAGAAAATAGAAGCTAAATTTTTGAATGCAGTCTAAGTGCTGACATCTGAGCACAAGGTGTCGACCCTAGATCAAAAAATGTCAACCCCTGCAAAAAAAAGTATCGACCTCAATGTTGGAACAGGCTACAATGGCTAGTTTGTTGCATTTTTTAATGAGCCCTTTTTCATTCCAAATGGCTAGTTCAAGCCTTTCAATGGTCTAAACTCTCTCTTTAGTCATTATGAAGACTATTTAAAGATGGAGAATCAAAAGAAAAAGAAGAAAAATGGATTGAAAGTAGAGATCATTCAAATTATGAGGTTCATTAAATATCTAAAGAAAAAGAGAAAAAGAGAGGATTTTGTGCATCAAATTCAGAGTGCTTCCAAGTATGATCATCCTCAATTATTCAAGCTTTATCTTAGCCTTCAAAAAAGAGAATACAAAGCTTTAAGAGCCATCATTCAGCTCTCCATCAATCTTCAAAAAGAGTTCTTTTATTTTTATTTTATGCTAAATTTTTTATTCTCTTGTATTTATGTTTCTTTACAAGTTTCTTTGGGGGAAAAGAAACTTGGAATGTAGGCTAGTCCAAATCGGTAATTAGATGTTATAAAGGTTGTGGTTGGTGCTCCTTAATTAAAACCAACTGTATTGATAGTGAACCCAAAAAAACTATCGATGTAGGATTATGGTTGGTGAGCCCGACAAAATCAACTGGGTTTGTTTGTGATCCCGGATTAAAACAAACATACCGTAATCTAGAGATTATAGTGGAACTCCCAAGGAAAGCTTGGAGAGTGCACGTAGGAGCGAGTTGCTTCGAACCACTATAAAAATCCTTATACGTTTGCATTATATTTCCTTCTCCATTGCTTTACATATTTTGCATGTTTTAAATTACTAATCATTTGCTGATTTAGTTTTAACTCTTGCTTAAACTCATTCACATTTGATTCCATTGCATACACTATTAAATTTTTATTAAATTGAATTAAGCTAAATTAGGCATGTTGCCTAAGTATGGCTACCCAAGTGGGGGGGGAGAATTGGATTTCTAAAAGAAACTTGAATGCTTTATGGTGAATGAGTAATGTGTAGCAGTGGAATTAAAAGCAACTAATTAATACAAATATATAAAGCAAATAAAGAAAAAGCACAATCACACACAAAGATTTTATAATGGTTCGGTGCAGTCCCACACCTACGTCCTCTACCCAAGCTCTCCTTGGAAATTTCATTATAATCCTAGATTACAGTGCATTTATTTTGACCCGGGATCATAAACAAACTTAGTTGGTTTTGCCGGACTCACCAACCACAATCCTACACTAATAGTTTTTTGGGTTTACCATCAACCCATTTGGTTTTAACCTAGGAGCACCAACCACAATCTTTACACCATCCAATTTTTGGCTTGGACCAATCTACACCCCAAGTTTCTTTCCCCCAAAGAAACTTGCAAAGAACCAAAGATACAAATATAAAAATTCAGCATAAGAACAAAAAACAAAAAGAAACTCTTTTGAAGCTCGATGGAGAGGTTGAAAGATAGCTCTTGAAGCTTAGTATTCTCTCCTTTAAAGGCTGAGAGAAAGCTTGAATGAATGAGGATGATTACACTTTGAAGCTCTCTGAATTTGATGCACAAGATCCTTTCTTTTCTCTCTTTTTCTTTTAATATTCAATGAACCTCACTATTTTAATGATATCTACTTTTAATCCACTTAATCTTATTTTTTAAATATTTTTCTAGCCTTTTATACTCTTTGTGATGGCTGAAGAAGGAGTTTTAGCCATTGGAAGGGCTGAAATAGTCATTGGAGTGAAAAACTAGCCATTACAAAAAGCTGCAGAAACTAAATATTACGATCACTGGGTTAGCTCAGTTTTTGACTGGGTCGGCTCAGTCTCCTGATTCTTAAAAAAATTGGCTTTCTGCACTTTCTATCTTTTGCTTCCACTGAGACTCGGTCAGCTCAGTCTCAGACTGGGTCAGCCTAGTTCCACTGGGTCGGCTCAGTTTTCAGCTAGGTCGGCTTAGTCCCCTGGGTCAAGAAAAAATCAGTCTTTCTATCTTTTGCTTCCACTGAGACTAGGATGGCTCAGTCTCAGACTGGGTCAGCCCAGTTTGCGTGCCAGGCATACCAAACACTGTTTGTGATCCTTTCTTCTCCAATTTACTTTGTAGGTTAGATTTGCCTTTTTGCCTTGATTTATTCTTAATTAAAATCTCTTAAAAGATGATTCTAATTTGAAATGTCCTCTCTAAGATCTTGAATAACTGATGAATGGAAACACTTGATGATTGTGAGCACTTGAGATTTACAACTACACATCCTTATAAATAATATTAGTAATATAATAATTTATACTCAAATGCTTTTGTTATCATCAAAATCAATCTAGGATCAATAATCTCCCCCTTTTTGATGATAACAAAACTTTGAGTATATGTATAAAAATAAAATTAATGTGTTTCAACTAACTGGCTAGTATAAAATATGAAGTGAGAATGTACACAAATATAAATGCACACTTCATAAAAACTCTAAATAATATTTTGCATAATTTATATACTCATATCAAAATAATATTTTAATCCAAATCAATGAGTATTAAGGTCCCAAGCAAGAAATATAAATGCACACTTCATAAAACTCCAAATAATATTTTGCATAATTTATATACTCATATTAAAATATTATTTTAATTCAAATCAATAAGTATTAAGATTCCAAGCAAGAAATTCATTGAGTTTCTTAAGTATTAATTCTTTAAGCGTATACTCAATATACCTCTCTCTTCTTTTGACAACATCAAAAAGCTCATGGAAAAGAACAAGAAAAATCATCAAAATCAACATTAAGACATTAAATTGAGAGATGTATCAAATTTAGAAAGTCAAATCAAATTAATCATCTCTCCTTTTGAATGATTACTTCTTTCTTTTCAAAAATTAGCTTGAATTTAAATATTAAAGACTCTCTCCTTTTTCTCTTGAATGAATATGACTTTTTAATCATATTTTTAAAGATATACTTTTAACCTTTAAGAGGAATAAAGCTTTTCATAATATTTGACCATGAATTCATGCATAATATGCACATCAATATTTATTTGTTCCTTTTCTTAATGAAAATCCATCATTTAAATTTAGAAAAGGCATGTATCGAGTAAATCAATAATAGTATCAAAGTAAATAAGAATTACTTTCTCAAATTTATTTTTTGAGTAAAATTTACTTTGATACAAATGATTTTATAAAGATTTTCAAATTTAGTTTAACTCCAATTAATTATCAAAAATGATCAGGCTATCAAATCATGTATATCAAAATATAATACCAGCATATTAATGATACCACTTTAAGCAATTTTTAATTATTGAAGAATAATTTATTTGCCTGACACTACTTTAAATTTATAGTACTTTAAATTAAGTAAATCAAATTGAATAAACACATGAAAGCACAAATTAAAAAAACTATAAGGCATTTGATTTAAAATTTAAAATCAACATAATAAAGCTCAAAATAAGATAATTGATTGAGAATTTAAGATCATAAATTCACTAATATTTTTAATCAAATCAAATTAGAAAATATCTCTCTTCCTGCTTTTCATACTAATAGCTGGATTGATTTATTTTTCAACTTTCTTTCCCTCTTTATTTCAAAATAAGCATATTTTAAATTTAGATTATCAAATTGATATATATATATATATATATATATTCATTCTTTAGCATTATCTCCCACTTTTCTTTTTTTTTAAAAAATTTGCATGCATAAGCTTTATAATTTTTATTACTCTCCCATTTTCTTTCAAGTTAAGCATATTTAATTGATACCACATTAATCTTTAATTAATATAAATTTATCTTTTAAGCTTAGATTTTTAAATTTTATTGATATCAAGTTAGTAATCATTTTATCTTTGGTGTTTTCTATCCTTACTTTTGCAAACAAAGCTATTTTTAAATTAAATAAAATTTTAAGAGAGCAAGCATCAATTGAGTGAATTAAGTATTAAATTATGCATTTAATTTAAATAAATATAGCATTCACTCATGTAGAAACTAAATTTTTCAAAAATTTACTTTTTATTTACTTTAAAAGTTGTTTACAATGATAACAATCCATTAAAATCCAAAAGTATGCCATGTATATGTACTTCTAAATTTTAATTAATAAGAATTTTAGGCTTCAAAATTTTGAATAATATAATCTTGAAAATACTTCTCTTCACTTTGATATTAAATTCAATCATTCAAAAATATATCATAAGAATTTATCTTAATTATTATAATAGCAAGAATATAGGCATAAAAATTCATATTTGAGATAAAGCAACTATTATTTTGCCAAAAGATAAATCAATAAGATATAAGGTATATTATAAGCTATCTAATCCCAAATGGATATATCATTCAGAGATTTATTTAATTTTTTAGAAAATATCTTTTTCTCTTCTTAAGTAGTATCAATCAATTTGAAGAATAAATATATCAATCTTATATTTTGTCTCAAGGTATAATATCAAGAATATATTCATGCAAACTAGATTATATGCAAGGATATTTTTTTTAAGGATATATTTTTTTTGTTAAAGATAAAGCAATAGAATACAAGATGATAATGATCTATTTGATATCAATCATTGAAATTTTTGATCAAAAAAGGTGAATCAATTTAAATTCAGATCAAATTATCTTGATAAGTTAATTTGAATTGATATCAATAAATTATCTAAAATAAATCATAGAGAGATATTCTATTTAAAACATTCTTCTCTTTTGTCAAAAAAAATATAATAAAGTTCAAGACAAGAATGAGACTATTGATATCAAGTATGAGAAATTTCTTAAGAAGAATCTTCTTGATACCAAAAAAATCTTTTTTTATTTTAATAGCTTTGAAAATAAAATCAAATAACAACTTGATCTGAAATTCAAACCATTTTGAGAATTTTAAATTATGATAAATTATTTTGAATTAATATCAACAAATCATCCAAGGTAAATTATAATCAGATCTTCTGTTATTCTTTGAAAGATTATTTCACCCTTTTTTTCTTTATGAAATATCAGGCAATTAAGTTTAGAAAAGATGTGAACTTTTTGGATTTATCTCAAATGATGTAACATCAAGAATATAGCTTTGCAAAATTAGATTTGAGATAAAGATATTCTTTTACTTTTGCTAAAAGATAAAGCATTGAAGTATAAGATAATGATGTGCTGTTTGATAGAAATTATGAAAGTTTTGATAATTAAGTATTATATTTATCAATGAGTTTCAAAATTATAAGAATGTATCAAAATCAATTTATTTTCAAAAGGATGTCTACAAGAATGACAAATATCAAGATGATCAAAATATATGACATCTATAACTTACAAAAATGGATTACTAGGGAGTACTAAAGTTCTAAGAAAATAAATCCTAGCATCCTAAGAAGAGTAGGTTGGTATATCTTTAAGAAGAAAGTTCAAGTTGACTAGATAGAGAGGGTAGTCTAGTATCTCCAAATAACTGACCTTAGTCATATATATACTCCCTCGCTAAAGTAATAGCTTGAATCAATCACATTGATTCTTTTCTGATCGATGATTGTGCCTCCATCAGATCTCATCTTATCTACTGTGTCTGTGAAGTAAACTTTTGAATTTTTGCACAAACAAAAAGAATGATTCTGATGAAATTTCTATCGATAAATGCATTTTCTCATCCAATATACCAAATAATCAATCTGAGCTCTCTGAATGATTGATCTATGGAGGTAGAGCTACTTTTGTCTAAACTACTGGATCCTCAATCTTGACATCTATTATAGCATGAGTGTAGGTATGCAAAGTGGAATCTTCTAAAGAATATGATGCACGACTAATATGAAGAAGATCCTATTAATCATAGTAGTCCCATTTCTACACTCAGCTAATTGGCATTGATATCTTTAATGCCTTCAACATTATCTCAAACTAACATAATGTTTAAATATATCACTATTTAAGACAATCCAAGGTACTCCTAGCATGCATCCAATATTATCAACATTCATCTCAATCTGCATCCCTTTTACTTTGAAAATTAGATCTTCAACTCCAATTTTTATGCAACCATAAAATTCTCTTGCTGATCTAAGGTAGGTGGGCAAATTCAAGAAGCAGATAAATTTTTAGTCCATTAATAAATATCCTTAGTGTCTGAGCTAATCTTATATCATCCAATATAATATTGACACTTCAAACTTCTGAGTCTAAATTTTCTATCCTAAATATTATGTTTCCAAAGAATTCTTGAACTGAGTTCAAATAGATCAAAAGAACATGGAATTTCTTAGCCCAATCTCTTAATTTTCTATACAATTAAAATTCTTTCTTGCTCTAGAAATTCAAGGATTATTTTGAAGCTTGATCCTTCTTTCTTATATGGGATAATGATTTGAGAAAGTCCTAAATTTTTAAATTTCTACATAAAACTTTTTCTTTCTTTTCTTAAGAAATAATAAGTAATTATAAATTCAAAAAAGATATATATTTTTAAATTTATTTCAAATGATATTATATCAAACATATAGCTATGCAAAATCAGATTTGAAACAAAGATATTTTTCTCTTTTTGCCAAAAGATAATCAATCAAATACATGACAAATAATATGCTATTTGATACCAATTACTTAAAACTAAAGTCCTCTTTAAAAGTTTAGCTTTAATAATAAACAATAACTTTCTTGAAATATCTTGCTTAACATCAACTTCAAAGGATTCAAGACAACTATTTCTCAAATTCAATTTTCAAAATCATCCAATCAGAACAAAGCATGAATATTCATATTAAAAAAAAATCTTTTTTAAGATAGAAAAAGAAAATCAAATCAATAATCAAGAAAGATATTCAAATCAATTTGAAAAATCAAAAATTAATGAATTGGGAGGTTCCAATGATCAAATAGGATAAGATCAAATCAAGGAGACGCTAGATGAAGGATTTGTGTTCAATTCAACTAGGACGTTTTGAAATCCTTAGGGGTTAACCTAAGATACAATTCAAATTAATACTTCAAGTACTTGATCTTGTATTAATTGAATGTCTTATTTTTAAGTACTTAAGCCATGCGCTTTTTAGGAGAATCTCAATATCTAAGCATTTTATGGGGAAATGTCAAAAATTAGTTTCTCTTGTTGGTTTAGCAATTTAAACATTCATATCCAATAAGCATCTTTTAGTTTAAATTTATTAATTATAAAATTAATATGAAGAGACTTAAAATATTATGCTAAATTTTAAAATAAACTATTTCATCCATAGCATGATATATATAGGAAAGCATATTAACTTAGAAAATGAAAACATTCAAATCATTGCAAGCATCAAAATCAATCATACTTATCAAAAGAAAATCAAAACATTCAAATCATTGCAAGCATCAAAATCAATCATACTTATCAAAACATGAAACAAATCATTCAAACTTTCAATTCATAGAGTATGATCATTATAAGCAATAATAAATCATCAAAGTCAATCAAACATACTCAATAATTATGCTAATTAACAATCAAAATATATTTACTAAATAATGATGGCATGATGTGAGAGAAGTTTAGATTTTATCAAAACATCATCATCCATCTAATTTTATTTTTAAGGCATCCATCAAAATATTTTTCTCTTTTTATTTCATTGGATCCTTGGTGTACCTACAAAAATAACTTTCTAGATTTTGGTACCCAAGCCATCTTGGGTCCATTTAGGTTAGAGTATATGGTTTCTTTTGGAATCCAAATTTGTTTAACTAAAGTATGACCAATTTTCTTAATATTACATTCAAAAATTTTATGGCCTACTTTGTTACATTTAAAGCAAACTATAGAATGATTTTCAGAATAAGCTCTGCTAAACATGTTATTTATAATTTTTTATTTTCTTAATGAATTATAGCCAATTTCAGCTTTATCAAAAATTGCTTTTTGATTGATCAAAATAGATTAAAGCTTTTGAAAGTCAATTATAAACTTGTTAAGCATAGGCTTCAATCTTTCAATCTCTTTTCTTAGTTTTGAGTTCTCTTCCATAAGAGATTTTTCAAAATTTGAATGATTTTCTTTTTCTTTAGCAAATGAATTCTTTTCTTTCATGAAATTATCTTTTTTAATTAAGACTTTATTCTTTTCTTTAACTAAAGATTTTTTTTGATTTGAGAAGTTCTTTCTTTTCTTTAGCTAAAGTATTATTATCTTTCAAAATATCTTCTTTTTCAATTAATAATTTACTATTTTCATTAGCTAAGAGAAGATTTGACTTTTTGAATTCTTTATTTTTCAGTCTTAATTTTTTAAAATCATCCATTAATTCATTAAAGGCTTCACATAATTCATCAAATGTAAAGTCGAAAGAATTTTCAGAATTTATCTCATTTGTATTAGCCATGAGGCAATGATTGGTGATACCTCTTCCTCCTTCTCATTTTTCTTTTTTATGCCTTGCTCTCCCTTAATCAAAACTTTTTTTTTTCTTTATCTTTTCTTCTTCTTTTTCTTTCCATCCTCATGAGCCATGAGACATAGATTGGGGTAAGCTTCCTTAACTTCTTGGGAGCTTGGTTCTTCTTCTTGATTTGCTCTTCCATAAATCATTTCCAATTTCTTCCATACTTGATTCATTGAAATATATGAAAAAATTATATTAAATATATTTAAATTCAAAGAGTAATAAAGTATATTCATGGCTTTAGCATTTAGTTGGATTGTTTCTTTATCAATAATCAATGCATTGTGTGTGTGTGGGCCATTGATAATAATATACCATAAGTTATAGTCATGTGCTTGTATGAATATTTTTATCCTAGCTTTCCAATAAGTATAATTTGAGCTATCAAACATTGAGGGTCGATCAATGAAATGGCCTTCATTAAATAGAGCTTTCATTTTGGATTGCCAAGATTTTTTGCCTTTTGATCGCTAGGTCAACAAATAAATATTAGAGTACTTGCTCTGATACCACTTGTTGCTCAGGTATGGCTACCCAAGAGGGGGGGGGTGAATTGAGTTTCTAAAAAGTTTGGTCAATTTAAACTCTAATGCTAATATGTGCTTCTAATGAAAAGAAACTTGAATGCTTTATGGTGAATGAGTAAAGTGTAGCAGTAGAATTAAAAGCAACTAATTAATGCAAATATGTAAAGCAAATAAAGCAAAAGTATAATCAAACACACAAGAATTTTATTATGATTTGGTGCAATTCCGCACCTACGTCCACTCCCCAAGCTCTCCTTAGAAATTCTACTATAATCCTAGATTACAGTGCATTTGTTTTGACCCAGGATCACAAAAAAATTTAGTTGGTTTTATCGGGCTCACCAACCATAATCCTATACCAATAGCTTTCCAGGTTCACTATCAATCCAGTTAGTTTTAATCTAGGAGCACCAATCACAATCTTTACACCATCCAATTTTTGGCTTGGACCAACCTACATCCCAAGTTTCTTTCCTCCAAAGAAACTTGTAAAAAACCAAAGATACAAATATAAAAATTCAGCACAAGAACAAAAAACAAAAAGAAACTCTTTTGAAGCTCGATGGAGAGACTGAAAGATGGCTCTTGAAGCTTAGTATTCTCTTCTTTGAAGACTGAGAGGAAGCATGAATGAATAAGGATGATCACACTTTAAAGCTCTCTAAATTTGATGCACAAGGTCCTCTCTTTTCTCTCTTTTTCTTTTGATATTCAATGAACCTTACTATTTTAATGATGTCTACTTTCAATCTACTTAATCTTATTTTTTTAATATTTTTTTAGCCTTTTATACTCTTTATGATGGCTGAAGAAGGAGTTTGGCCATTGAAAGGACTAAAATAATCATTGGAGTGAAAAACTAGCCATTACAAAAAGCTGTAGAAACTAGCCGTTATGATCACTAGGTCGGCTCAATTTTTGACTGGGTCGGCTCAGTTTATAACTGGATCGGCTCAGTCTCTTGGTTCTTGAAAAAAATTGGCTTTCAGCACTTTCTATTTTTTGCTTCCACTGAGATTAGGATGGCTCAGTCTCAGACTAGGTTGGCCTAGTTCTACTGGGTTGGTTCAATTTTCAGCTGGGTTGGCTCAGTCCCCTAGGTCAAAAAAAATTCAACCTTTCTATCTTTTGCTTCAACTAAGACTAGGATGGCTCAGTCTCAGACTGGGTTAGCTCAGTTTACGTGCCAGGAATACCATACACTGTTTGTGACCCTTTCTTCTCTAATTTACTTTGTAGGTTAGATTTGCCTTTTTGCCTTGATTTATCCTTAATTAAAACCTCTTGAAAGATGATTCCAATTTGAAATGTCCTCTCTAAGATCTTGAATAACTGATGAATGGGAACACTTGATATTTGTGAGCACTTGAGATTTATAACTACACATCCTCATAAATAATGTTAGTAATATAATAATTTATACTCAAATGCTTTTGTTATCATCAAAATCAATCTAGGGTCAACAAGGCACATAATTATTTAAAGCTAAATCTGGCCAAAATTTTAAAAGAACTCAATTCACCCTCCCTCTTGGGTTGCTATCTCTGGGCAATAAGTGGTATCAAAGCAGGTACTCTATTATTAATTGTTGACTTAACTATCAAAAGTCAAAAATCTTAGCAACCCAAAATAGAATCTCTTTTTAATAAAAGCCATTCCATTGATCGATCCATATTGTTTGATGGCTCAAATTATACTTATTGAAAATCTAGGATAAAACTCTTCATTCAAGTACATGATTATAATTTATGAAAGATTATTGTCAATGGCCCTTTTATACACAATGCATCATTTGTTGATAAAAAATCAATGCACCTAAATACTAAGGTCATCAACATACTTTATTGCTTCTTGGACTTAAATATATTTAATATAATTTCTTCATGTATTTCAGCAAAACATGTATGAAAGAAATTATAAAGAACTTATGATGGAGCAAATCAAATAGAAGAATCAAGCTTCCAAAAATAAAGAAAGCTCACCCCGGCATATACCTCATGGCGTATGAGGATGAAAAGAAGAAGAAAAAGAAGAAACAAAAGAAAAAGAAAGCATTGATTAAGAGGGAGCAAAGCAAAGAAAAAAGAATGAGAAAGAGGAGGAAGGTATAGTAAGTTGTTGCTTCATGGCTCAAAATGATGAGGAATATTATGAATACTCCTCTGAATTTACTTTTAATAAATTATATGAAGCCTTCAATAAGTTAATGGATCAACATAAGAAGGTAAGGTTGTAAAATAAAGAACTTAAAAAATCTAATCTTTCTTTGGCTGAATAAAAAGATAATATTTTGAGTGAAAAAAAAATCTTTTAAAAAATATAAAAAACATGGCCAAAGAAAAGAAAAATTTCTTGGAATAAATTAAAACTCTAATTAAGAAAAAGGAGAATATAGTTAAATTCAAAAATTTCTTAGTAAAAGAAAAAGAAAGATTTTTAAAATCTAAAAAATCTATGATTGAAAAAAATCTGAAGTTGAAAAAAGAACTTAATAAACTAAGATTTTTTGCTAAAGAAATGAGTAAATTTTAAAAAAAATTTAGAAGAAAATGTTAAACTAAAGAAAGAGATTGAAAGCTTGAAGTCTATAATTGAAAAGTTTACAATTGATCTCAAAAGCTTCAAGCTATATTAAATAATCAAAGGGCTACTTTTGATAAAAATAAAATTGGCTATAATTCATTAAGAAAACAAAAATTTATCAAAAATATGTCTACAAAAGATTTATTTAAAAATTCTTTAATCAAGTATTTTAAATATAATAAAGTTGGCCATAAAATTTTTGAATATGATATTAAAAGAAATGATCAAATATCTACTAAACAAATTTAGGTTCCAAAAGAAATCTTGAGCACTAACTCCAATGGATCCAAGAAAGCTTGGGAACCAAAAATTATAAACTGACTTTGTAGATATACCAAGGATCCAATGAAATAAAAGAAGAAAATTTGTTATGGATGGATGCCTTGAAAATAAAATTTGATGGATGATGATATTTGGTATAATCTAAACCTTCCTCACATCATACTATCAATATTTGTCAAAGATATTTTGATTGATTTTATTATTTCTAAAGATCTATCAATATGGTTTTACATTCTTGCTTGAGATACTTTTCAATAGTCTCATATATTGGTATGATTGATTAATTTTGATGTATACTATGATTTGAATGCTTTGATTTTTAAAGATCAATTTGCTCTCATCTATATATCATGTTATGAATAAAATGAAAGTATTTTAAAATTCAGTATAATATTTAAGCTTTTTCATATCAATTTTGCTATTGATAAACTTAAATTAAAAGAAGTTTAATTATCTATAAATCCATTTGATTGTAAAATATTTAAATGAAACTGATTTTTGGCATTTCCCTATAAGATGCTTAAATATTAAAATTTTTCAAAAATTTTGCATAAAATAAGTACTTAAAGTTAAGACATTCAATCATAAAAATCAAGTGCTTGATGTGTTGAATTGCATTGCATCATAGGTTGATCCCCAAAGATTCAAACTTTTTCTAGTTGAAACTAAACATATCAAACATATATCTAGATTATTTTGTTAGGATGCTAGGACATTCATTGTAGAATCATAGTTTCCTTAGTAATCCAATTTTTGATTGTTTTGCATGTATACATCATCTTATATAAACTTTGATTGTTTTGCATGTATACATCATCTTATATAAACTCTTTTGAAATTAATTAAATGTGCATAGTTTGGAAAAATAGGAGCATCAAGATAAGTGAACCTTTTGGCACTAACTATGAAAAATAGGAGGAAATAACATTATTAGAACTTAAAGGAGAAATTACTTTGGAACTTAATGAAAATAGAAATTATTGATTTATTTGTACACTTCTATTACCTCAATTTGTTCATGAAAAATCATTTGTAGTTGATTTAGTCTTTCACACTCTATATGGTTTGATCATATCATCATTCTTTTTGATAATTAATTAGTGTTAAGCTCTATTTGAAAAATAATTTGCATAAACAAACTTGAAAAATAACTTTCATAATAGGTATCAAACTAAATTTAAAAATTAATTTTTCTTTAATTTTTAAGTGATATCAAACTTTTAAGAAAATAATTAATTGATCCAAATTTCAGTTCCATTGATTTCATGAAGACTTCTAAATAAATTATTCAGTTTGATTTTCAAAAATTAATATAGAAAGAATTATTTTCATCAAACAAAATTCCAAAATTGGCTTTGATTTGAAAAATTGATATCAAGCAAAATTTACATTCAATAAATACATTTAAAAATTAATCTTCTCTAATCTTTTAGTGGTATTAAATTTTTAAGAAAATTATTATTTGATCTAAATTTTAGTTTAATTGGTATCATGATAATTATTATATGATTTGAATTTTAAAATTTTTGGTATCAAAATTTTCATAATTGCTATCAAACAGCACATCATTATCTTGCACTTCAATGCTTTATCTTTTAGTAAAAAGAGAAGAATATCTTTATCTCAAATCTAAGTTTGCTTAGCTATATTCTTAATATGATTTTGTTTAAGATAAATTATAAATATTTGATACCTCTTCTAAACTCAATGTATAATATTTCTTGATAAAAGAAAAAAATATTTTTTAAAAAATTAAATAAATCTCTTTATGATTTGCTTTGAATGATATATCCAAAAATAAATTTAAAAAATACTCTTCTTAAATCTTTTGAAGTTGATATTATGCGAAATATTTTAAAAAGATTATCATTTACTTTTAAACCCAAATATTTAAAGAGAACTTTAGTTTCATTCATTTGGGATCAGACAGCTTATATTATATCTTATATTTTGTTAATTTATCTTTTGGTAAAAATAAAAAAAATCTTTATCTCAAATATAATTTTGCAAAGCTATATCCTTGATGCTACATCATTTGAGACAAATTCAAAAAGTTTATATCTTTTCTAAAAATTGGCTGGTGTTTTATAAAAAAGGGGATGAAATGATTTTTCAAAGAATAATAGAAAATCTATTCATAATTTGCCTTGGATGATTTATCGATATCAATTCAAAATGATTTATCATCGTTTAAAATTCTCAAAATGGTTTGAATTTCAAATCAAGTGGTATTAAGAAAATTCTTTGGGCAAGTTGTTATTTGATTTTATTTTCAAAGCTATTAAAATTAAAAAAAAAAAAATTTGGTATCAAGAAGATTCTTCTTAAGAAAATTTTCACACTTGATATCAATGGTATCATTCTTGTCTTGAACTTTATTATATTATTTTTGGCAAAAAAAAATATTTTTTATAAATTTAAACATGTTTTATGCTTTGCTATGAATCATCTATTCAAATCCATAGTTCTAAAATCTCTATCATTATTGGTTCATTAAAGCTGAAGATAATTTTGTAATTAAATTTGAGAATTTATTTGAGCATTTTAAATCTACACTATGCAAGAAAGGAAAAATATTTTTGAATATATATTATTAAAAATTAAGAAATAGAAAGTTGAAAAGTAATTTATGACATATTTTGTTTGGACTTTCAGATGTTATCATTATAAATAACTTATGTAATTTTTTTAAAATTAATTAAAAGTAATATTTTGGTCAATTTGTGTCTACTTGAGTGAATGCTATATTTGATTGAAAATATCTTGACATAAAAAAAAATTAAGATGAATTAGTTATTAAATTATTTATATCAATTAAAGATTAATGTACACTCAATTAGAAGTGCTTAACTTGAAAGAAAAAGAGGGAGAAAAAAATTTAAAAAGGTTAATATCTATTTTGCAAGAATTATAAAAATGAGGGAGAGAAAATATTATGAGATGAATTTTTTAGTATTTACTCTTAAAAATAAGAACAGAGATGTTTGTTTATTAAATATTATCTTATTAGCCTTGATTGAAAATTCTAATTAATTTGAGTTAAGAAAAATAAACTTTGATTATTTTATGATCATCTTAACTTAAGCCTTCATATGATTATTCAATTTAATTCAATTGATTTGATTATGAAATTATTTTTAATAACTAATTAGAGTTAACTTAAAGTTAAAATAATTTTTAATTCTTCAAACAACTTGATTTTGATACATACTTTCAAGCTTAAAACTCATTTATAGATTTGAAAATGATATTGAGTTCTTCAATGTGGCAAACATTGAAAATTAAACTTGATTTGTAGAATTTTTTGAAACATCATTGATTAATGGATATAATACAGAATTTTTACTTTACTCAATATATTTTCGATACATACCTTTTTCAAACTTAATTGACTAAAATTTCTTAAGAAAAAAAAGATTGAATATTAAAGTGCATATTATGCTTGATTTCATGGTCAAATTTTTTTAAAAACTTTATTCCTCTTAAAGCTTAAAAGTTCATATTTAAAAATCTAATTAAAAAATTATATTTATTTAAAAAGTGAGAGAGCCTTTAATATTTGACTTCAAGCTAATTTTTGAAAAGAAAGAAATATTTCTTCAAAGGAGAGAGGATTAATTTAAATTGATCTTCTCGGTTGGATATATCTCTAAATTGATATAATTCTTATATCTTATTGATTTTGATGATAATTTTTGATTCTTTCTATGAGCTTTTTGATGTTATCAAAAATGGGGAGAGGTATGTTGAGTATATGCTTAAAGAATTAATACTTAAGAAACTCAATGAATTTCATGAAGTGTGCATTTATATTTATGTGCATTCTTATTTTATATTTTATATTAGCCAGTTAGTTGAAATACATTAATTTTATTTTTGTACATATACTCAAAGTTTTATCATCATCAAAAAGAAAAAGATTATTGATCCATTGATTGACTTTGATGATTCCAAAATATTGAGTATAAATGATACTAATCATGTATTTCAAGAATGTATGTAAGTCTTTTTAGGTGTTCAAATTGAAGAAATTAATCCAAAAAAAGATCCACATAAAAATTACCAAGTCAAGAGCTTCAAAAAAATTGAATTGACAAAGATCCTTGAAGAAAGACAAAATCATAATTTTGTCAAGTTAGAAGAAAATATATTTTGAAAGCCTTAAGAGCAACTAGAGAAAAATTATAATATTTTGGAGGCAATTTCATAATTTTTTAATATCAAATTTGGAAGAAAATCCAATTTTAGCAAAAGAATCAATCCTAAGGATGACCCCTAGGTCATCCTCATTTGAAATGGGCAATTTGGCATGCTTCGACATATTATTTTTATATGGCCTCACAAAAGGGTCGACCCATGGGTCCACCCTTTCACCCTGGCCTGGTGAAAAGGTCGACCCCTAGGTCAACCTCTGTTGCATAAAAGTAGAAAGTAGAAGCTGAATTTTTTAAGTGCAGTCCAAGTGCTGACACCTGAGCACAAGATGTCGATCCCAAATTATAAGGTGTTGACTCTAAATCAAAAAGTATGGACCCCTATAGAAAAAGCATCGACCTCAATGTTGGAGCAAGCTATAACGGCTAGTTTTCTACACTTTTTCAACGAGCCCTTTTCATTCCAAATGGCTAGTTTAAGCCCTCCAATGGTCCAAACTCTCTCTCCAACCATTATGAAGACTATTTCAAGATGGAGAAGCAAAAGAAAAAGAAGAAAAGTAGATTGAAAGTAGAGATCATTCAAATTGTGAGGTTCATTGAATATCTAAAGAAAATGAGAGAAAAGAGAGGACTTTGTGCATCAAATTCAGAGTGCTTCCAAGTCTGATCATCCTCAATTATAAAAGCTTCCTCTTAGTTTTTAAAGAAGAGAATACAAAGCTTCAAGAGCCATCATTCAGCTCTCTATCAATCTTTAAAAAGAGTTCTTTTATTTTTTATTTTATGCTGAATTTTTTATTCTCTTGTATTTGTATTTCTTTAAAATTTCTTTGGAGAAAAAAGAACTTGGGATGTAGGCTAGTCCAAGCCGATAATTGAATGGTGTAAAGGTTGTAGTTGGTGCTTCTTATTTAAAACCAATTGGGTTGATAGTGAATCTAGAAAAACTATCGATGTAGGATTATGGTTGGAGAGCTCCGCAAAACCAACTGAATTTATTTGTGATCTTGGGTTAAAATAAATGCATTGTAATCTAGGAATTATAGTGAAATTTCCAAGAAAAGCTTGGAGAGTAGACGTAGGAGTGGGTGGCTTCGAACCATTATAAAAATCTTTGTGTGTTTGTATTATGTTTCCTTCTCCATTGCTTTACATATCTTGCATGTTTTTGTTGGAAATTATGTCTCAAAGCCAATCGTTAGCCTATTGACAGTTGAGATATTATAATTAATTTATTAATTAATAAAAAATATTTTAGCATTTTTTTTCATCATAAATTTACATCTTCTAATGAACTCCATTGTTGTGATGAAGTCCTTAGGACTATTTAGTTTCGATAAAGAGAGAATTTATCGATTAGTCCTTAAATTTATTCATGACCAAATGATAGGCTGTTAATTAGGACGACAGCGTCTATCGAGCATAGATCGCTATATACCATATAGGTTGGTTGTCCTCTTAACCAAAGAGTGTGAAGACACTGGTATGGCATACAGGTGAGATGTATGGGTACATCGTCATTGAACGTGACCAACTCTAGAGCATTCTGCTGTCGAGAATGTCTCTGATGGGATATAGGTATAAGTATTTCTTAGACCTGAGATCACCTCAGTGATTTGCAAGCAACTCACTATGCTTTGGTACTAGACTAACTGAATTTCTAATTCAGCAACGGAAGGCTTCTAGGCATAGTCAAGTATTTACGAAGTTAGAGTGTGATCAAGATGGAATTGACCACTCCAAGAGTTGGAGAAAAATGTATCACTATATTTCAATATAGCAAAACCTTGATCAAGATAATCTATCAGATGGATTTGATATTTTAAAATATAATGTGGACAACCTGATTAGAGTTGATAGTTGAACTCTGAGGTGTCCTATGAGTATTATGGCCAAGGGGATGAATTATATAGAAACTATATTCGCATGGATTCTAAGGATGGTGTTCTACACCTTTCGACCTATCCGACCATTGGGTATCATTGCTAGATGGTCACTTCGATTGATATAAAAATTTATTTTTATGCTATCGGCTTAGGTTTGGACCTATGAGGTCACATACATTAGAGTTTATTTTTCGATCGGATGGTTGATCAGCGATTTAGAATCGTTTTAGGATTAAACAATCAATACGATTGGTGTTTAACCTAGTGCAAGTATTGTAGGAGGATTGATTAGCAATTTGATTGCTAATTAGCTTAATTTGATTAAGCCAGAAGGCTGAGATTAAGTCTAATTAAATATAATTTAATTAGATTTGATTTGGGCTTGATTGGATCAAGTTCAATTGGCTTATTGGATAAGTCAAGTGTAAGGAAGAACTAGTCCTAGTCTAACTAGGACTCCGATCAACCCAATTTTCTAATTTAATTAAAATTAAATTTAATTTTATCTAATTTAATTAAGTCTTTAAATGGGTTAGGGTCTTATATAATTGGATTGGTTTATTCTTATTTTTATTTGGTTAAAAGACCTTGTTTGACCAAGTCAAAATAGGAGTCCTAGTGTGACTAGGACTTTCTATTCCTTACGCCACCTAATCCTCACGCCCCACCCTTTTCTCTTTGTATTTTTACGTGAATAATCTCTATGCCCAAGGTTTCTCACACCTCCCTTCTCTCTTCCTTTTTCTCATATGGAAGTTTGTTGGAAGTCCAAGTCAAAAGGAGAATTAGTTTTGCTTAAGGATTCTATGAGATAGAATCCTTGTCAACCAAAACTCTTCCCATAAGTGTGTCGACCCATCCTTTCTTATTTTATTTGATTTTCATGATAAAAGAGGACATTTTTGTGCACCACCCTTGCTGGTCCATAGCAGAGAAAATGGTGGGGGCGCACAAGAGTTGGGTGCCCCAACAACTTCCCTTATTTGGTTCTTCCTAGTCTAGGTTTTTTACTTAACTTGGACTCTACATATCTCTTTATTTAAAGAAAATTTTTGGCTAAAATTTTTGTGGATTGTTGACATTTAAGAGGCCTATTAGGTGTAGAATAATTAGAGAAAAATTCATCTGGGTTGTGGAGATATTAAAAACACAAATCAGGATGTCTAGATAAAGAACAAAAAAGAAGAAGAGGATCTTCTTCTAGGGTTTTGTTTTGGCTCTCTTCTTCCTTTTTTGTGAGCTTTTGAGAGGTGTCTCAGCATCACAAATCATCCTCTTTTCTTTTGATATTTTGGAGTGTCCAATTTTTGAAGAAGAAAGCATCGAATCAACTATCGAAGAGAGATCAGCATAGTGCTAGCATACTATGCTGATTTTCTGCATCAGAATCTCTGATCGTGTTCGTGGGCTCGTGTGGATGACTCCTAGAGGCCAGATGTCTATGCAGCTCATAACTTCATTCTCAAGCTTGGATCGGCAAGTTAGAACATCTAACTTGCTTAGATAATAGATCTGATCTATTAACTTCATACCTGCATTTGATGTAGTGTAGATCTAGGTTGATTTGATCAACCTTTTCTTTCTTATTTAATTTTAATTTTTGATTTAATATCATTTCTTGATTATATAATAAATCTAAGATTTAGGTGTTTATATATTTATTTAAATAAATATTTAATTTATTTAAGTCTTTTGTTGCATGATCTTGAAAAAGTTTCAAGATCTATTCGTGAAACCCTAGATCTGATTCCTTTCAATTGGTATCAGAGCTAGATTCTTCTTACATAATTTTTATGCATGTTTAGATTATTTCTTAGATTAGATCTAATTTATAATCTAATTATTAAATCTAAAATTAAAAAAAAATTAGATCTCATGAACTGCCATAAGGTTGTCCTGTGTAAGGTTTACCCCTTACAGTAAAAAGATTGTCCTAGTTTGTGATGATCTGACTCTAATCATAAATTTATTAGATTTAATCTAATTTTATTTATAATTTAATAGATTTAAAATAGTTTTAAATCTAAAAATAAAATATTTTAGATTGCATGGACTGCCATAAGATTGTCCTGTTATAAGGTTTACCCCTTACAGTGAATAGGTTATCCTAGTACGTGCTGATCTAAAATATTGATCATAAAATTTTAGATTAGATCTAAGAAATTTTATGATCTAATTAAAAATATTTTAATCTAATTTCAATCATCATAAATATGTTAGATTTGATCTAGGAAGATTTATGATTGATTATTATTGAAACTGTTTCAATTACATGAACCTATTTAGATTAGATCTAAAGTAGTTTTATGTTTATTTTACTTGCATATTGATTATGAATCAAACATGCAACTTGATTGATAGAACCATATTGTAAAAATATTTTACAAATATGAAAATCATTTTTAAAAAGCCAAACCCCAACCCTCAGTCCAAAACTTAATTGAGAATTAAGAAGTTGATTGATTAGGATCTAGGATTGTGAATTGAAGATCTTAAGACACAAATCATAACACATTGGGTTAAATGGGTTAGTGGAGATTAGATCCATTAATTGGGTTAGATCTAGGGTTAGATTAAAGAATGAACTTAATTAGAAAATTGATTAAATCTAATCAATTATTGTCTTAGATTAGGTCGAGGATTCTCTAGATCAATTACAATAGTTGTAGTTGATCAAGTCCATGTCTTTAACAAGACCCAAGATGGACTTGATTCTTAGCTATGCAGTCTAGCATGAACTATTAGGTTAATCTAATTGAAACTAATTAAACCAGCTAGTGTCTAAGATAAACCAAACTAGTGGTTTTTAATTGGCAGCCAGCTTACCTGATCATTTTTGATGGTGTTTAAGGCAAGCTTTGGCAGACCCTTCCATCGATCGAACTTACTTGATCTTTTGGTGAGATTATATTTTGATTGAATCACTTGACTATTTAAGCTGACTCATATCAGCTAGGTAAATTAGTATGACTGATTTAGGTGCTCCTAGACCAGCTTGTTAGTGGTCTCCCTTAAGCTGACTTGATGAAACTAGTGGGATGATCATGACAAGCTGGTTAATCTGACCAACTCACTTCTATAAATAAATCCTCTAAAATTATTAGGTCCCTAAAATGAAATAGTTATATGATAACTGGATCATAGCCTTTCATTAAAGTGGATGATAATGGATCCATCAATTGGATAATCATTGGAGGCCCAAAGGCCTGGTGCTTATCGATTAATGGAATTATCATTCATTATATGATCTCTTTGATACATCTTTCTAAATGATGGTCAGGTAGGCCAACCAAAGTTGGACTTGATCATTCATTGGTTAGATGGGCTAAGTATGGTCATGTTAATGGTTGGACCTAACTAGATCCTTTTCTGAGAAGGCCAAAGCCAACTGATCAGAGGCTGGGATAAAATTTAATTACTAAAAATTGTTTGAAGAAATAATTGGTTATGAACCTACCCTTAAATGTACAGGGGTTGGCCAACCAAAGTTGGGCTCGTGTGTAGTCTATTTGGATTCTAGTACCCACTAAGGAATTAGGGTAATATTTCAAATTGGAGGTAGAGGCTACCAATTTGAATAAAATAGTCGGAGAAATCTTTTGATTAAAGTCCAAATCTTTAGATTTAATGAATCAATTACTAATTAGATTTTGATTTTTCTTTATGCAGACATGGCCACCTTCCTATCGCTCCGATCATTGTTGGACAATGATAAGTTGATGGGATCCAACTTCGATAGCTAGTACCAAAAGTTGAAAATTATCCTGGAGCATGAATGGATCCTATATGTGCTGACGGATCCCGCACCTGAGGAGCTAGCTGTCAATGCACGCGGAACAGTCAGAGACACTTATCAAAAGTGGTTCAGTGATCGAACCATGGTGCGCTACATTATGCTGGCTGCGATGAGCGATGAGTTTAGTTGCAGGTTTGAGACAGTTCAGTCAAATAAAATGCTCCAAGTGTTGGAGGATTCTTTTGGCACATCCGATGATGTTGAGAGGCACAAGACTAGTTGTGCCATCTTAAATGCCAGAATGCGGGATGGAGCCTCTGTCACTGATCATGGACTATACATGATCGAGCTGATAGAGCATTTGAGCAAACTCAGCTTTTTCTTGCATGAACAACTTGAAAAAGATGCAATACTGAACTCGCTGCTAAAGTCCTATCTTCCTTTCCTTACTCATTATAGAATGACAAAGCTTGAAGTAAACTACCACAGCTTACTGGGGTTACTTCAGAACTTTGAGTAGGATCACCAGCTCCATAAAGAGTCAGTGAACTTAATAGAAGGTTCATCTTCTGGTTCTCGACCCTTTAGGAAAGAAAAGAAGAACAAGAAGAAGAAAATGAAGAAGGTACAAGTTCAGGCTGGGACATCAGTACAGGGCCAGACCAAGAAGATCAAGCCCAATAAGAGTCAAGCAGAATACTTTTTTTGCAAGAAGTGGGGGCACTGGAAGAGGAACTGTCCTTAGTACATTACCTTCTTGGATCCAAATAGGTAGAGAAAGAAGCAAGCTATTGCTAGGCAAGGTATTTATATAATAACTCCTTGCAATTTCTTTATTTATGATATTACTGACTGGGTATTGGATACTGGTAGCCCTTACCATATTTGCAATTCGTTGCAGAGGTTGCAGGTTAGTAGAAGATTCAAGCAAGATGAGAGATTCCTGAATGTTGGAGATGGAAACCAGTTCCTATTCTAGCTTTAAAAATTTTGAAACTTGTATTTGAATCTCATACCATTGTTCTTAGTGATTGTCATTTCTATCCTAGTTTCTTTTTAAATATCATTTCTATAGGCCTTTTGGCCGTGAATAATTATGAAATTTCAATAAAAAAAATGAGTTTGTAATGTCATTATGAATAGTGTTACTGCTTTTTAATGGATGATTGAATAATGGTGTATATATGTTATTATAATCTGTTAATATAGTCTATTCTACTAGCAAGCACTCTAGATTAGATAGTGTATCAGATATCTATTTATGGCACTGTAGGCTAGGTCATATAAATAAGAATAGGATAAACATGTTGACTCAAGAGGAAATCCTCGAAGTCAGTGATTGTGAATCACTTCCAACCTATGAGTCCTATCTTCTTGGTAAAATGACCAAGTCACCTTTTATCGAAAAAGATGAGAGAGCCAATGAGCTCTTAGGTCTAGTACATACTAATGTATGTGAACCAATGAGCACAAGTACCAGAGGTGGATATGTCTACTTCATCACTTTCATAGATAATCTATTCAGATATGGATATGTCTATCTGATGAAACATAAGTCGGATTCTTTTGAAATGTTCAAATGATTCCAAAGTGAAGTAGAAAAATAAATTAGGAAGAGTATTAAAACTCTTCGATTTGATCGAGGAGGAGAATATCTTTCTGGTGAGTTTCTTACATATCTAGGAGAGAATGAGATTCTCTTCCAATGGACTCCTCTTGGAACACCATAGCATAATGGTGTGTCTGAAAGGAGGAATCTGACTCTATTAGACATGGTCCGATCCATGATGGGATTTGCCAGCTTATCAATATTCTTCTGGGGATATGCAATCGAATCAGCTTATTATCTATTAAATAGGATTCCAAGCAAGTCTATAGTTAAAATCCTATATAAGATATGGACAGGGCATAAGCCAGCACTTTTACACCTAAGGATTTGGGGGTGTCCGACTTATGTCAAATGGTTAGTTATAGATAAATTTGGATCTAGGTCTGACAAGTGTACATTCATAGGATACCTAAAAGAGATCAAAGGGTACTATTTCTACCATGCTGATGAATAAAAGATGTTTGTTAGCCTTAGGATGACTTTTTTGGAAAAGAAGTTCCTTGGTGAAGGAATTGTTGCCTCTAAGGTTGAACTTGATGAAGTTCAATAGATAGAAAGTGCGACATAGAATATTAAACCTAAGTCGTATTTGATCAGATTAGATCCGAAGCCTAGTGAACCCACACTTTTAAGGCGATTCGGTAGAGTACCGTGCCATCCGGATAGATGCTATGGATTCTTGGTCCAGGATGGTGATCCCATCAAACTTGATTAGAACGATGAGGATCCGATCACTTATATGGATGCGATGTAGAGATCTAACTCTGAGAAATGATTAGAAGCCATGAAATCCAAAATGGATTCCATAAAGGTCAATGATGTATGGACATTAGTTGACCCACCTGAAGGTGTTAAATTCATTGGGTGTAAATGAGTATTCAAAAGAAAAAGAGGCACCGATGGAAAAGTGGAAATCTATAAAGCCCATTTGGTTGCCAAGGGGTATCGTCAACATTATGGTATTGACTATGATGAGACATTCTCTCCAGTGGCAATGCTCAAATTCATTCGAATAATGCTTGCAATAGCTGCCCACCTAGACTATGAGATCTGGCAGATAGATGTGAAGATGGCTTTCCTAAATGGAGAAGCTAATAGAAGAGGTGTATATGATACAACTTGAGGGGTTCACATCTACAAATGAGTCTAAGGTGTGTAGATTTCAGAGATCCATTTATGGATTAAAGTAAGCATCTCAGAGTTGGAACATGCAATTTGATAAAGTGATCAAAATGTATGGCTTCGTTAAGAATGGAGAAGAATCCTATATTTATAAATGGGCAAATGGTCCAGCAGTGGTATTCCTTATTTTGTACGTGGATGACATTCTCTTAATCGAGAATGACATCCCCATACTACAAGAAATCAAAGTCTGGTTATCATCACAGTTCTCCATGAAGGACTTGGGTGAAGCAACCTATATCCTAGGGATGAAGATCTATAGGAATAGATCTAAAAGGATGCTTGGTATATCCCTGTCCACGTACATACAAATTATGTTGAAGAGGTTTAGCATGGAGAATTTCAGAAAGGGCTATCTTCTAATAGGCCAAGAAATTTTTTTCTCTAAGAAGGATTGTCCGACAACTCCACAAGAGAGAGAGCGTATGAGTAGAATTTCATATGCTTTGGTAGTGGGGTCTATTATGTATGCAATGACATGTACGAGACCAGACGTGGCATACTCACTAGGAGTAGTGAGTAGATACCAGTCTGACCCTGAAGAAAATCACTAGAAGGTGGTTAAAATCATCCTTAAGTATTTGATAAATACTAAGGACCAATGGTTGGTTTATGGTGAGTCAGATCTGAAGCTTGTGGGTTTTACAGACTCCAGTTTGACCATGATGATAATAAAAGTGTATCGGGATATATCTTTACTCTAAATGGTGGTGCCATCTGCTGAAAAAGTTTCAAGCAGCATACAATGGTTGAATCTGTTTGCGAAGCAAAGTACATGGCAATATCAAATGCAGCAAAGAAAGCTGTATGGCTAAGGAAGTTCATCACCGAGCTTGGAGTAGCACCTTCCATTGATGGTCCAGTCCTGCTTTATTGTGATAGCACTGGCACCATAGGTCAAGCAAAGAAACCGAAGGCACACCAGTAGATAAAACACATTATGTGCCACTTCTATTTGGTCCATGAGATCGTGGATCATGGTGATGTCAATCTTCAAAAGATCGATGAAAAGGAGAACCTAGCCGACCCCTTCACTAAAGCCCTGGCAATTAAGGAGTTCGACAACCATATGTCAAAGATGGGTATTAGATATCGTATCGAGTGGCTTTAGGACAAGTGGAAGTTGTTGGAAATTATGTTCCAAAGCCAATCATCAGTCTGTTGATGGTTGAGATATTGTAATTAATTTATTAATTAATAAAAAATATTTTGACATCTTTTTTCATCATAAATTTACAAATTCTAATGAACTCCATTATTTTGATAAAGTCCTTAGGACTATTTAGTTTCGATAAAGAGAGAATTTATCGATTAGTCTTTAAATTTATTCACGACCAAATGATAGACTGTTAATTAGGACGACAGCGTCTATCGAGCATAGGTCGCTATATGTCATATAGGTTGGTTGTCCTCTTAACCGAGGAGTGTGAAGACACTGGTATGACATACAGGTGAGATATATGGGTACATCATCATTAAACGTGATCAACTCCACAGCATTCTACTATCGAGAATATCTCTAATGGGATATAGGCATAAGTATTCCTTAGATCTGAGATCACCTTAGTGACTTGCAAGCAACTCACTATGCTTTGGTATCGGACTAATTAAATTTTTAATTTAGCAATGGAAGGCTTCTGGGCACAGTCAAGTACTTGTGAAGTCAGAGTGTGATCAAGATAGAATTGACCACTCCAAGAGTTGGAGAAGAATGTATCACTGTATTTCAATATAGCAAAACCTTGGTCAGGGTAATCTATCAGATGGATTTGATATTTTGAAGTACATTATGGACAACCTGATTAGAGTTGATAGTTGAACTCTGAGGTGTCCTACGAGCATTATGGTCAAGAGGATGAATTATATGGAAACAATATTCACATGGGTTCTAAGGATGGTGTTCTACACCTTTTGACTTATCTGACCGTCGGATATCATTGATAGATGGTCACTTCGATTGGTATAGAAATTTATTCTTATGCTACTAGCTTAGATTCAGATCTATGAAGTCACACACATTAGAGTTTATGTTTCGATCGGATGGTTGATCAGCAATTTAGAATCATTTTAGGGTTAAACAATCAATATGATTGGTGTTTAACCTAGTGCAAGTATTGCAGGAGGATCGATTAATAATTTAATTATCAATTAGCTTAATTTGATTAAGTCAGAAGGCTAACATTAAGTCTAATTAAATATGATTTAATTATATTTGATTTGGGCTTGTTTGGATCAAGTTCAATTGACTTATTGGATAAGTCAAGTGCAAGGAAGAACTAGTCCTAGTTTAACTAGGACTCGGGTCAAACCAATTTTCTAATTTGATTAGAAAATTAAATTAGAATTAAATTTAATTTAATCTAATTTAATTAAATTTTTAAATAAATTAGGATCTTATTTAATTTGGTTAGTTTACTCTTATTTTTATTTGGTGAAAATACCTTGTTTGACCAAGTCAAAACAGGAGTCCTAGTGTGACTAGGACTTCCTATTTCTTGCACCACCTAATCCTCACACCCCATCCTTTTCTCTTTATGTTTTTATGTGAATAATCTCTACGCCCAAGGTTTCTCATGCCTCCCTTCTCTCTTCCTTTTTCTCACATGGAAGTTTGTTGGAAGACCAAGTCAAAAGGAGAATTAGTTTTGCTTAAGAATTCTATGAGATAGAATCCTTATCAACCAAAACTCTTTCTATAAGTGTGCCGACCCATTATTTCTTATTTTCTTTGATTTTAATGATAAAAGAGGACATTTTTGTGTGCCCCCCTTACTGGTCCATGGCAGAAAAAAAGGTGGGGGCGCCCAAGAGTTGGGCGCCCCAACAACTTTTCTTATTTGATTTTTCCTAGTCTAGGTTTTTAACCTAACTTAGACTTTACATATCTCTTTATTTAAAAGTAATTTTTAGCTAAAATTTTTATGGATTATAGACAATTGAGAGACCTCTTTGGTTTAGAGAAATTAGAGAAAAATTCATCTAGGTTGTGGAGATATTGAAAACACAAATCAGGATGTCTAGAAAAAGAACAAAGAAGAAGAAGAGGGTCATCTTCTAGGGTTTTTGTTCCAGATCTCTTCCTCCTTTTTTGTGAGCTTTTGAGAGGTGTCTAAAAATTAAAAATCTTCCTCTTTTCTTCTAGTATTTTGAAGTATCTAATTTTTGAAGAAGAAAGCATCGGATCAACCGTTGAAGAGAGATTAGCACAATGCTAGCATACTATGCTAATTTCCTACATCAGGATCTCTGATCATGTTTGTGGGCTCGTGTGGATGACTCCTAGAGGCCGGATGCATGTGCGGCTTATGACTTCATCCTCAAGCCTGGATCAGTAAGTTAGAACATCTAACTTGCTCAGGTCATAGATCTAATCTATTAACTTCATACCTGCATTTAATATAGTGTAGATCTAGGTTGATTTGATCAACCTTTTCTTTCTTATTTGATTTTAATTTTTGATTTAATATCATGCCTTGATCATGTAATAGATCTGAGATCTAGGTATTTATATATTTATTTAAATAAATATTTGATTTATTTAAGTATTTCACTGCATAATCTTGAAAAAGTTTCAAGATCTACCCATGAAATCCTAGATCTAGTTCCTTCAGTTTTAAATTGCTAATCATTTACTGATTTAGTTTTAACTCTTGCTTAAACTCATTCACATTTGATTCCATTGCATACACTATTAAATTTTTATTAAATTGAATTAAGCTAAGTTAGGCACATAATTATCTAAAGCTAAATTTGGTCAAAATTTTGAAAGAACCAAATTCATCCTTCCTCTTGGGTTGTTATCTCTAGGTAATACTAATTATTTTTATGAGTTCATAATCCAACCCAGTTGATTTTTTTTGACTCACCAACCAAAACCTAACTAATGATTATTTTATTCTAAGCTCATAATTAATCCAATTGGTTTTTTCAGAGATACCAATCAGAATCTCACAACATCCAACTTAAAGGGCATGGACCAACCCCAAATTTTTTTCCTAAGAAACTTATTACAATAAAACAAATTAAGATACACAAGAAAGTTGAGTTTAGAATAATAAAACTCTTTGAAGCTTTTGAAGAAGTCGACGTAGTTGAGATGTTAATTACTTTGAACTTCTTTCTTGAATGCTTGAGAGGATTGATGAAAGCTTCAATACTTTTGCTCAGGAGTTGTTGGCTCAAATCAATGCTTTCTTCCTCTTTTGTTATTGAGTAAATATGAGAAGGGATGAATTAAAGGCTCTCTTTAAATTTCTTCCACTTTTCTTCTTAAGTTCCACTCAATAGCTTCAAGAAAAACTTAATAAAGCTCTCTTAAACTTTGATGCCTTGTGTTCTCATTTAAATTCTTCGCATTTAATCTTCAAAAATATTTATAATTAACAGTTTTGCCATTGGAAGCTTGAAAATAACCATTAGAAACAAATTAGGCATGTTTTGGAAATTTTACAAAGCTAATCATTATTTTGTCAGAGATCTGTAAGTCGGCTCATCTAGACTTAGTTGGCTAACCATCAACTTTGATTCGACTAAGTGAAATCTTATTGGTTTAGATATTTGTTGGGTTGGCTCAGAAAAATATCTTGAATCTTCATCTTTCAATCTTCATCTTGAGTCTAAGACTTAGTTTGCTATTCAAAAACTTGAGTCAACTAAGATTCTATCTTGAACGGCTAAAATAAAAACTTAGTCGGCTAAACGATTTTTTTTGAATTTCAATTTTTTTTGTCTTTCCATCAGACTAAGATTGGATCGGCTAAGCTTCTTGTTTGGTCAACTCAGTGGCATGCTAAGCATACCAAAATAGATTTTAGATAGCTTTCCTTAATCAAATTTATTTTAGACTACATTTACCTTTTCAAATTTAATTTACGCAAATGTAAGTATGTTGAGTGATCCTTCTAGACTAGACTTTTCATTGCAAACTTAGTTTCTTTGCTTCCAACCATAGGTTTTTAATTTAAAAATATTAATTTTCTTGAAAGGACTTCTTTTTGAATAAACCATTTGAGCATATTAAGAAATCCTACAATCACTCTTAAAAATATCATCATTAAATATGATTTATACTCAAACACTTTTGACATCATTAAAATCAATTCTAGAGCTAGCAATCTCTTCCTTTTTGATGATGACAAAATTCTTTGAGTATTACCTTTTAAGTACTAAAAGATTTTGAAATTTTAACAAGTATATATTAGATTTTTAATGAAGCTCCCTCTTTCTCATGTAGAAAAAATAGGGTTCTAAATACCAAAATTATTTTGGTCAAAATTAAATTTCAAGCGATTCAAAACAAATTTGTCAAAAAACTTTTCCTTTCTTATATAAATGAGTAAAATTTCAAGAGTTGCATATTTCTTCATTCTTTATTCAAAAATTTCAAATTCTACCCTTTTCTTGCAATCCATTCAATTTTCTTCTCTCTCTCCCCTTTTTTGTATCTTTTCCTTCTTTCTCTCTTTTTTCTTTATAGTTTCTTTCTTTCTCACCATTTTTAAGATAATCAAAAAGTGTTCTAATAGAAAGTACAATAAAAGAATATTTTTATCAAAATCAAGTATAAATTAATCAACTTCTCATTCAATCACTCATTTAATCATTCAATCATAGAATCAAAATAGTGCACATTTATTTTATAAAAGCAAAATGCATCATTGATGATCAAAATATTTACATAAGCATACAAGCATATCCTTTACAAAAAATAAGGCACATAGAAGGATCAGGCAAGCACACAAAAATAGTACATAAACATGCAAGATATGATAGATTTTAAGGTTTCAGTCTATAGAGGAAGTAGGGTTAGATGAGGATAAAGAGTTTTGGGATCCTAAGGGCTCAGCAGTAGATCTGATTAGTCCATGCTCTGCAAGAATCCGATGCATCATAACCTCTATGGAGCTCAAAAGTCCATTGTGAATCCTCTCTTCTAACTCTTTCATCAGATTTTCATCCAATTTGACCGCTTGATTAGCTGAATCCTTTGGCTAAGTAGCTGAAGTGGTTGGAGCTTATTCTCTTAGCTTAGGGTCAATTAGATGTGCTTCTCTTTCTTTGCCTTTATATCCTTTTACTTCTTTTGTTTCTTCTCCCTTTTTCACCCAATGACCATCAACCTTTATGTATCTCGTTCTTCTAAGTGATCCATCATTGTAGGCGTCGAAGTGCTGGAGCTACCTTGATGGTTCCTCCTCTAAGCTGATTTCAAACTCTTTGAAAATCAAAGTGAGGAGCATATCATAGGGAAGGGTCGGATTTGCTTGTAAGGCTGCATCCTACATAGCTTTCATCATAAGAGCTGGAAGGTTGAAGAAAATTTTCTTAATAATTTGATGCATAATTATCATATCCCCTTCTGTTGTAAAGTCAAAAACATCGAACTCTTGGAATGAATATCCTAGTTGTCATATATGATGCAATAACATGAATTCAACTAATAGATGACTCACTAGGATTTCTTTAAAGATAGTAGTGTCTTCTCTTTCAAGAATGGTTTTTATTGGGGATAAATCCGCTCCTACCGAAGTTCGGCTGGATGCTTGATCTCAGAAGGATCCCACCCGACAACAGCCTCCATGGTTAAATCTTGGACCTCCTCCAATAGTTAAACTCCTTCCAGGCTTTTCCTTTAGCCGCACTCCTCTAACGATCGAACTTCTTCCAGAGTTCTCCTTCAGCCGGACTCCTCCAGTAGTTGAACTTCTTCTGAAGTTCTCCTTCAGCCGGACTCCTCCCTCAATCGGACTCCTCCAATAGTCAAACTCCTTCTAGACTTCATCAACCAGACCCCTCCAATAGTCGGACTCCTCCCAAACTTCTTCTTCAGTCAGACTCCTCCGACAGTTGAACTTCTTTCGAACTTCTCCTTCAGTCAGACTCCTCCAACAGTCGGACTCCTTTCGAACTTCATCTTCAGCCAGACTCCTCTAATAGTTGAACTCCTTCCGGGCTTCTCCTTCAGTCAGACTCCTCCAACGATCAAACTTCTTTCAGACTTCTCCTTCAGTCGGACTCCTTCAACAGTTGAACTCTTTCCGAACTTCTCCTTCAGCCAGACTCCTCCCCCAGCCGGACTCCTCCAACAGTCAAACTCCTCCTAAATTTCTTCTTTAGATGGACTCCTCCAAATAGCTAAACTCCCTCTGAACTCCATCCAGCAGCCTTAGAGGATCTTGACACTCATTATCGATATAGCCAAAAGAATCATCAATCTCTTCCATCTGAGCTACGATCGTTGGATCCCGACGGGCTCGCACATTACGACAACAGACACTATCTCCCATAACAAACTCCACATGGCCCTGAATGGCCCACTACCAGATGGTTATGGCTATCACTATCAGTTTGTTATAGGCTTCATCCATATAAGGGACCTTCCAGATATGCTTTCGAAAGAGAAAAAAAAGCTCTCCTTCTCTTCCTCAAAATTCTGCTAGAATCTCTCTACGTATTTTATTTCTGTTGGTCAAAAGAGCTGACTTGATCGTCGGAGGGTCTTGCTAGAGCCACTACCCCAGACTCTGGATGAGACTTGATTTGCAGGTTCCAGCGGCGACCTCATCCTCTCCAAATCTAACTTCGACTCCGACGATGGTTAGATTTTGCTCCAACAGGATTGATGCTAGAGGAAGGGCCTTAAGTTATTGAGGTTCTTTTATTCTTAAAGAAATACATGGTGGAGATCCCTCTTCATCCTAGCTAGAGTTCTACTTTTTCTCTCGACCTCTCGAGGATGCCCCCTAGAAAGGCTTCAACCCGACAGTCAACCACCTCCATGGTCAGATCTCATCCATATTTTTCCACCCCTATTTTATCTCCTGCATCTCAAGCCCCACCGCCTGTGATGATGGACATGGTGCAGTTTGACTTGCTGGGCCAGCAAATCCATGGCCTCACTGAAGCAGTGCAGGCCATGCGGCAGCAGCAGCCATCTCGATCGGAGTAGGTTTCTCGGGAGCCAAAGAATCTGATTTGAGGGTGACCGACTTGGGTCAGTCGACCGGCAATCCCTAGAAAAGGAAAGGAGAGGGTAGAGAGCCCTTGCTCGGATCATGACTCAACCTCGGAGGGAGCTTTGCTCCCATTCCACTAGAAAACCCTAGAGATCAACGACCATGATGATCTCCTGGATCAAAGGCTCCAGAAAATGAGTCGATGAGTTGAAGAACTCCATCATGCTCCCTCCTCCCATGGTAATGATATTTGCACTGACCCTTCTTTTTTTCAGAAGATTATGTAGGAACCAATCCCGTCGAACTTCAAGCTTTCTTAGTTTGAGAGTTACGATAGGACCATCGATTCGATCGACCATCTGGAGGTCTTTCGAATAATGATGTTGCTCCACGACGTGCCAGATGCCATTTTGTGCCGGACTTTTTCATCCACCTTCAAGGGAGCCATCAAAAATTGGTATTCAGCCCTTAAGTCAGATACCATCTTTTTCTTTGATCAAATGAGCCATCAGTTTGTGGCTCATTTTGTTAGCAGCCAACATCGCCACTGAGGTTCAGATTTTCTGATGGATATCAAGCAAAAGAAGGAAGAATCTATCCAAGCTTATGTCATCCGATTTAATGCTGCTGCATTGAAGGTCTGGAACCTGGACTAGTCTATTACAATGGCCGCACTCAAGGGCGGCCTTCAGAAGAATGATTTGCTATTCTTCCTGAAGAAGAAGTATCCCAAGAATTTTGTCGATATGCTGGCTTAAGTTGAAGGTTATACCCGAGTTGAGGAGGCCTTTAAGGTCAGAGATAATGAAGCCACCCAAGAGCGGTAGATGGATGAACCGAATGTGTCCGTGGTTGAAGAGAAATCGAGCAGAGCTTAGCCACGCTCCCAAACTCCTCCAGAGCATAAGCAGGCCCGAACTCCTACCCAAGCCCAGAGATGAAGAAGTCCGAATAGAAGGGTGCGATGGAGCTCTCTCTTCAGAAGATTTCATAACTATGCCCCTCTCAATACTCCAAAAATCCAAGTACTGATTGAGATTAGAGAGCAACTGCGAAAGATCGAAAAGGATGTGCACTCACCTCGACAAGCGTAATCCTAGCAAGTTCTGCCTCTACCATCGCAATCACGGTCATGATACAAAAGAGTGCATCCAGCTCCAAGATGAGATCGAGGAGCTCATTAGGCAAGGTAGGCTTGGTCGGTTCCAACGACGTCGGTCGAAAGGATGGGAGGATCAATCGAGAGCACCCCCACCATTAGAATTATCGAGGGGCGAGGAGCAGCGAGAAGATCAACCTCCGATTGGCATCATTAACACCATCTCTAGGAGACTTCGACGTGGGGAGGCTAGCGGATCGACAGAGCCTGAGAAGAGGTGAAGGACTGAGGAGCCCATCACTTTCACCAATGAGGATGCTCGAGGAGTTCAGTTTCTACACAACGATGTGGTTGTAATCTCTTTAAACATTACCGATTATGTTGTACGCCATATTTTGCCAGATAATGAAAGTTTCACTGATGTTTTGTATTATGATACTTTCTTTAAAATGTCCATACTCAATAATCGCCTAGGACCCATGAGCTCTCCATTGGTTGGCTTCACTAGCGACACTATGCTAGTGGAGGGAATGATAACTCTAGCCGTGACTGCAGGGCAATATCCAAAGCAGGCTAAGTCATGGATTGACTTTTTGGTGATGAAAGCTCCCTCTGCTTATAATGCAATCCTCGATTGATCTGGTCTAAATGCACTATGAGCCATGGTGTCGATCTATTACTTGAAGATAAAATTTCCAACAAATAATAGAACAGGTGAAATCAGAGGCGATCAAGCTTTAGCCCGGCACTACTACTCCATCACCTTACAAAACGACACTCGACTTGACCCCTACCCAGTTGATGGGCTTGATGTCTGTGATGACTTTATCAAAGAATGGAGCGAGCCCATAGAAGATCTTGTGATCGTCCCCCTGAATGATGGGAATGCAGAGCGTACGATGCAAATTGACTCCAATCTGAAAGATGAAGTTTGGGAGCAGCTCATCTCCTTTTTACGGAGGAATGCTGATGTCTTCGCTTGGGTTTCAACAAATATGCTTGAGATTGATGCCGAAGTTATGGAACATCAGCTGGTCGTTGATCCCAAGCATCGACTAGTGAAAGAAAGAGTTTGGGGCCATGCACCAGAAAGGCAGAAGGCAATAGCAGAAGAAGTCAACAAGCTTCTCAATGTCGGATTTATTTGAGAAGTCAACTATCTGACTTGGGTCTCTAACGTGGTCCTGATCAAGAAAGCCAATGGCAAGTGAAGGATGTGCATTGAATTTAAGAAGCTGAACAAGACTTGCCCAAAAGATAGCTATCCTTTGCCTAGAATCGACCAACTGATGGATGCGACTTTCGGTTATGAGCTCCTCACCTTCATGGATGCCTTCTCTAGCTACAACCAAATTCAGATGGCATCGAAGGATGAAGAGAAGACTACTTTTATTACTAACTATGGTCTTTATTGTTACAGAGTCATGTCCTTCGAGCTTAAGAATGCAAGCATGATTTATCAGTGCTTGGTCAATAAAATCTTCAAGAAGTAGATCGGCCACAATATGGAGGTTTACGTCGACAACATGCTGGTCAAAAGTTGAATGTCTATCAATCATGTTGCTAACCTTGAAGAGACTTTCAATGTACTCAGAAAATGCAAGATGAAGCTGAACCCAACCAAGTGCACCTTTGGGATAGCCTCAGAAAAATTTTTAGGGTTCATGGTCTCGAGATGAGGAATTGAGGCCAACCCGAAGAAGATTTGAGCTATCCAGGAGATGACCGCTTCTAAGTCCATCAAAGAAGTTCAACGCCTGATCAGAAAGGTGGCATCTTTGAATCATTTTGTCTTGAGATCAGTCGAACACTGCATGCCCTTCTTCTAAATTCTCAGAAAACTAAAAGATTTTCACTGGACTCAGGAATGCCAAAAGACGTCGATGAGCTCATGAACTACCTCAGCTCGCCTCCCCTACTAGTCAAATCTGAATCAAGAGAGGAGCTATTTCTCTACCTCGTGGTCTCTTCTGCGGTGCTAGCGACAGTCTTGATCAAAGAAGAGGTGAAAGTGCAGTGACCAGTCTACTATATAAGTCAAATCCAAGGGGATGCCGAGATCGGGTATACAAAGTTGGAAAAATTGACTTATGCTCTTCTGATTGCAGCAAGAAGACTTCGGTCTTACTTTCAGGGACATGCTATAACGTTCCTCACTAACCAGCTAATTAGAGCGATCCTTCATCAAATAAATGCTTCTAGAAGAATTGCAAAATGGGCCATTGAATTAATAGGGTTCAACATCAACTATCGATCTTGACCAGCAATCAAGGCTCAGGCACTGACCGACTTCATAGTTGAATGTACCATCCCAGATGATGTCGAGCTTCAAAATAAAACCAACATTCCATGATTGTACCCGAGCTCCTCTGAAGAAAGTACGGATCTTCTTGAAGATTTTTGGGCCCTATATGTCGATGGCTCCTCCAAGACTTCTAAAGCAGGTGCTAGGCTAATCCTGATCAATCCGAAAGGAATCATCATAAAGTATGCGCTGCATTTTGAATTTTTGATAATAAATAATGGGGCAGAATATGAGGTCCTAATAGTCGAGCTCAGGATAGCTAAAGAATTGAAAGTTTATCAGCTTTAGGTTTGTAGTGACTCTCAACTAGTCGTGGGGCAGGTCAACGACAGTTATGAAGCCCAGGAAGAGATCATGGTAAAATATCTTGAGAAGGTGAAGAGCTTGATCTCAGCCTTCGGTAGCTTCAGCATTCGACAAATCTTAAGAGCGAAAAATGCTAGGGCCGACCTTCTATCCAAAGCTAGCCACCCTAGCTCCTAACGAGCTTTCGAAAGAAGCTTATTATGAGACATCGAAATGCCCATGCATAGAGTAACCACAGTCCGTCATGCAGGTTGGCCAGGAGCCCTACTGGATTTACCCATTGATCGCTTATCTTAAGAATGGGGTTCTTCCTCATGATCCGAAAGAGGCTTAAAAGTTGAGAAATCAAGCCTTCCGATATGTTCTTTATGAGAATAAGCTGTATAAAAGGTCGTATTTCCTATCATTATTGAGGTGCCTCCGATCCTCTGAGGTTGATTTTGCACTATGAAAAGTGCACGAGGAAATTTGTGAAAGCCATCTGGGTGCCAGATCTCTATCTCATAAGTTACTCCGACAAGGGTATTACTGGCCGACTATGCATGGTGATTGTGTTGATTACGTTAGGAGATGTGACCGCTGTCATAGGAACACGAATGTCCAAAGGCAACCAGCCATCGAGCTTGCCCCATCGAGTGCTCCTTGGCCATTTGTGCAGTGGGGAATGGATATTCTTAAACCCTTCCCAATGGCATTTGGGCAATGAAAGTTTCTCCTAGTTGCCATCGACTATTTCACTAAATGGGTCAAGGCAAAACCACTGGCAAAGATTATCGAAGCTAAGATGGAGGACTTCATCTGAAAGTCGGTCGTTCATAGATTTGGACTATCTCAAACTATCATAACAGATAATGGCCGACAATTCATCAGGGCGAGATTCATCGAGTTCTATGAAGGTCTGAATATCTCCCACCATTTTACGTCGATAGCTCACCCACAGGCAAATAGAAAGCTAAAGTGACCAACTGGATCTTATTGCAAGGTATCAAGATAAGACTTGAAAGAGCAAGAGGGGCCTGGGCGAACGAACTTTATCATGTTCTGTGGGCATACCGCACTATCGAAAGGCTGTGACTAGAGAAACATCGTTCGTCTTAGCTTTTGGAACAGAGGTAGTCATCCCGATCGAACTTAAGCTTCCATCGACATGGATAGTGGCTTTCAACGAGTAGCAAAATCAGCAAGTCCACAAAGCCAACCTTGACCTACTAGAAGAAAAAAGAGAGAAAGCCCAAGTTTGGATCGTAGCTTTCAGATGAAGGATGGCCCGATATTATAATTCCAAAGTTAGAGGTAAAATATTCAGAGTGGGAAACTTGGTGCTTCGACGAGCTGCCATCTCTCAGCCTCAGAATTAGGGGAAGCTTGCCCCAAATTGGGAAGGATCCTACGAGGTCACGAAAGTCATCTGACTTGGGACATACTACTTGAAGGAACTCGGAGGGGCAAACTTATCTCGACCATGAAATTCAAAAAATCTAGCAAATACAATCATGTTAGGAATTAGAGGAGAACCTCATCCTAACATGAGCAAAGTCAAAGGCCTCATTCATTTTAGATGAGATGAGGAGAGAGGCCCTGACAACGGCCCTAATGTGTCCCTATAGTCCGTTAGGAATAGGAGGAGAATCTCATCCTAACGTGAGCAAAGTCGAAGGCCTCATTCATTTTAGACGAGATGAGGGAAGAGGCCCTGATAACGATCATAATGTGCCCCTACAACCATTAGGAATAAGAGGAGAACCTCATCCTAATGTGAGCAAAGTCGAAGGCCTCGTTCATTTTAGACGAGATGAAGGAGAGACCCTAACAACAGCCCTAATGTGCCCCTACAGTCCATTAAGAACAAGAGGAGAACCTCATCCTAACATGAGCAAAGTTGAAGGCCTCGTTCATTTTAGACGAGATGAGAAGAGAGAGTCCTGACAATGGCCATAATGTTCCCCTATAGCCCATTAGGAACAGGAGGAAAATTCCATCCTAACGTGAGCAAAGTCGAAGGCCTCATTCATTTTAGACGAGATGAGGGGAGAGGCCCTGACAATGGCCCTAATGTGCGCGTACAGGCCGTTAGGAACAGGAGGAGAACCTCATGCTAATGTGAGCAAAGTTGAATGGCCTCGTTCATTTTAGACGAGATGAGGGAGAGAGGCCCCTGACAATAGCCCTAATGTGCCTCCTACAATCCATTAAAAACAGGAGGAGAACCTCGTTCTAACGTGAAACAAAGGCGAAGATCTCATTCATTTTAGATGAGATGAGGGAGAGGTCCTGAGAACGGCCCTAATGTGCCCTTACAGCCCGTTAGGAATAGAAGGAGAATCTTATCCTAATGTGAGCAAAGTCGAAGACCTTGTTCATTTTTAGACGAGATGAGGAGAGAGACCCTGACAACGACCCTAATGTACCCCTACAACCTATTAGGAACAGGAGGAGAACCTCATCCTAACATGAGCAAAGTCGAAGGCCTCATTCATTTTAGACGAGATGAGGGAAGAGACCTTGACAATGGTCCTAATATGCCCCTACAGCCCATTAGGAATAGGAGGAGAATCTTATCCTAACATGAGCAAAGTTGAAGGCCTCGTTCATTTTAGACGAGATGAGGAAAGATGCCCTGACAACGACCCTAATATTTTCTTACAACCCGTTAGGAATAGGAGGAGAACCTCGTCCAAACGTGAGCAAAGTCGAAGGCCTCGTTCATTTTAGACGAGATGAGGGAGAGGCCCTGACAACGGTCCTAATATGCCCCTACAGTCCATTAGGAACAGGTGGAGACCTCATCCTAACATGAGCAAAGTCGAAGCCTCGTTCATTTTAGATGGAATGAGAGAAGGGGCCTTGACAACGGTCCTAATATGCCCCTACAGCCCGTTAGGAACAGGAGAAGAACCTCATCCTAACGTGAGCAAAGTTGAAGGCCTCATTTATTTTAGATGAGATGAGGGAAGAGGCCCAGACAACAGTCCTAATGTGCCCCTACAACCCGTTAGAAACAGGAGGAGAACCTCATCCTAACTTGAGCAAAATCAAAGGCCTCATTTGCTTTAGATGGGATGAGGGGAGAGGCCCTAACATCGGCCCTAATACGTTCCTACGATCTTCTTAGGAACAGAAGGAGAACCTCATCCTAACAAGAGTAAAAAGAGAGAGAGAGAGAGAGAGAGGTCAAAGGTGAGCATTGCATTCACATGAGGCAACGATGAACAAGGAATTTTTTTATTATAAGTTTAAATTTATTACAAGTAGGATGGAGGTCAGCCAAACTGACTACATATTACAAAAAAGCTAATGTAGTAGGGATCGGCAAGATCAATTATAAAAAAATATATATAAAAAAGGAGGCAAAGCCTTAAGACGGACCGGACTCCTCAGGCTTTGGGTCATCGATGCCGGCCATCACTAAGGCCTACTTCAACCTAATAATTTTCTCCTCAAGTTCTTTCTTTTTATATAAATTATCTATGTACACTCTATTGATATGCCCGAACTAGCCCTCAAGCTTCCGCCGCTACCTCCTAAGGACCTTGAACTCGACCTCCGCATCCTAGATGGCTTGATGCTCACAGATCAGTTGGAGCTTCAACCACTGAATTTTGACTTTCTCCATCCTGACTGCCTCTGAAAGCTCGCCAATGGACTTCTTCAAGGAAGCAATCTCCTCCAACTCTCCACTAGAGACAGCCTGTCAACCATCAGCTAGTTGTTGCTGGAGATGGCTCACCTCTCTGTTAGCTGCCCGGAGCTCATGCTCGAGCCTGGTCACTTCCTTCGATCAAGTTTGCTTATACTCATTATGCCAGACTTCGGCATCGTGGAGCTGCTTCTGAAGTTCGAAGAACCTCTTGGACTAGTTCCAATCGTACCGGACCCTATCGATAGACCATGATGAAGTTTTCTCCAGTATTTGAATTTTTCCTTCACCACCATAAGGTCGATTTCAAGGGAGCTGATCTTTGCTGTTAACTTCTAAGACTTATTGCTTCTTCTCAGTTTGGCCATTTCTTTCCTAAAACTGTCCTTTTGAATGCTGAAACTAGTAGAGTCCTTCCTGTGTAGGTTCCTAAGATGGGTAACTTCGACAGTCACTTCCAAAGCGTTCTTCCTCGATTCTTGGAGATCATCCTTGGTTTTTCTCAACTTCTTCTTCAAGTGATCAATCTTCTTCTCCAAGCTCCTAATCAGTGGTTTAATCAAAACCCCACTGAATAAAGGATCGGCATCAACTAAAAGAGGGGAGTCATGACCTAGGTCGTCAAGAGCATTCTGAACCATGCAAACGACAACATAAAGTGTAAGGCTAGAAAAAGATTTGTCTTTCATTTACTTGGATGTTTTTAAATACATCAGCATAAAAAAAAAAGAAAAAAAAGCTACACATTCTTCGAAAATCTAGACCTCGTGCAACTTGGCCATAGGAGAGGTCGGAGCATCTTCATTCGCGTCCAGTCCATGGGCAGGCTTGGGCATTACAGCGATGGATTTGGGAGCTTCCAGGATTGCTCCCGCGACTGAAGAAGAAGGGACATCGATCGGAACAACTCCAACCCCAAGGGATGAAGGATCGGCTCTATCGTTGGGCTCTTTCGTCAAGAGGTCCAAATCTACCTCGAGAAAATTCTTAGTGACCCTCCCCAGGTAGATCTGGAACCCCTCGATGAAGGCCTTCTGAGCAAAAGCTATTTTAATATCCTCTATGTCCCTAGAGGACTTGAAGCTTCGATGCTGGCATAGAAGCACTAAGAAACGCCTCGCCCTAGCAAGCGTAGGAAATGAAAATGGATTTCGGCAGTCACACTCGGTACTCCCTTTCCTTGAACTTCAAACTCGGGAGTAGGGGGACTAGTGTTGGGGATAAACCTGCTCCTGCTGAAGTTTGGCTGGATGCTTGATCTCGGAAGGATCCCACCCGGCAGCAGCCTCCATGGTTAAACCTCGGGCCTTCTCCAATAGTTGAACTTCTTTCGAACTTCTCCTTCAGTCGGACTCCTCCAACGGTCGAACTTTTTCCAGACTTCTCCTTCAGTCGGACTCCTTTAGCAGTTGAACTCCTTCCAAGCTTCTCCTTCAGTCAGACTCCTCCCCCAGTCGGACTCCTCTAATAATGTTGAGAATATGCGCTCTCCCACATGGATCAACATGGCCACTGATGATTAGCCAAGCAACAAGGAAGTACTTCTTAGAGATTTTTATGCAAGCACAATCAAATAAATCAAGGAATAGAGAAGAAGAGATTTTCGAAATAAAAGAGCTTTTATTCAGTATATTTCAGCATACTTACAATCTTTACCTATTTTCAGTATATATACTTTAGAAAGGATCAAGCCCAAGCTCATAGAAAAACTTTTCAAACCTAAATAACCCACGTCCATAAAATAATAACCCACGAAAACTGAGTCGGCCCAGTTTCAAATAGAGCCGACTAACCTGTGATTGGGTCGACTCAGTTCCAAACTGAGCCGATCCAATTGTGTACCATGCCAATAGCCCAAAAATGCTGCTTTCTATCTGAATTTTTTTCTAAGACCTAGCCAACCCAGTCCTAGATTGAGCCGACCCAGTTTCCAACTGAGCTGGCTCAGTCTTAGAGTAAGCCAGCCCAGTTTTTGAACTTTACTATTAAGACTGACTCTTCTTTTGGCTCGCTTCCGTCTTTCCATGATCTATCTTCTTATATTTTCAAGACTTGGGAGTGCCACTTCTGAGCTCACATTCTCCACCTTGGTGCTTTCAAGTCCTTGTGAACTCATCTCTTCTCAACAAACCCATCCGTGCCACACATCTCTGAAAGCTGTCTCTAGGAAGTACCTTCATGAGTGCATCAGACTGATTCTCCTTAGTATGGACCTTCATCAGTTTCACTTTACCTTCCTCCATCAGCTCTCTGATCTTGTGGTACCTCACGTCTATGTGCTTTGTCCGCGCATGATAGACTGGGTTTTGTGCCAACAACAGAGCACTCTTACTATTACTGAATAGTGTAACCTTGCTCTGCTCCACCCCTAACTCATCAATCAGCCTCCTAAGCCAAAGGGCTTCCTTTGCAACCTTCGTTATCCCAATGTATTTAGTCTCTGTGGTAGACAAGGTCATGATTGGCTAAAGGATTGATCTCCAAGACATCAATCCACCATATACGCAGAAGTGGTATCCAGTAGTAGACCTCCTTGTATCAAGATCACTAGCATAATTTGCATCAACAAACCTTTTCAGAGAATCTGAACCTTTACACATCTTCATAGATTATTCTCCAAATCCTCCCGACTGCCCACCAAACCATAATCCTTGTTCCATGCAGATATCTCAATATCCATTTCAATGCTTTCTAGTGTTCCTTCCTAGGGTTAGCCATGTATCTACTAACCGTGCTCACAGCATGTGCTATATCTGATCTATAGCACACCATAGTGTACATCACACTGCCTACAGCATTTGCATAAGGAACTCATTTCATGTACTCTTTCTCCTCTTCTGATTGGAGGCACTGTAACTTGGAGAGAGATATATGGCTCGACAATGACATCTCTATAGGTTTGGCCTTCTCCATCCCAAATCACTTCAGAATCTTCTGGACATACTTTTCTTGTCATAAATGGAGCACTCCTTTGCACCTATCTCTGTAAATCTCCATTCCAAGGATTTTCTTAGTTGGACCCAAATCATTCATCTCAAATTCAAATGATAATGCCCTTTTTAACCTTTTTACAGCATCCATGTTTCTACTAGCTATGAGCATATCATCTACATACAATAACAGGTATAGGACATCCTCCTTATCTACATTCTTGACATAGACACAACAATCATGTTCACATCTGCTGAAATTCAAGCTCAAGACAAGGCTATCAAACCTTCGATACCACTGACGAGGGGATTATTTCAAGCCATACAAAGACTTCCTGAGTAAACACACCTTTTCTTTCTATCCCATCTCCATGAAACCATCTGGCTGCTTCATGTAGATTCTTTCCTCCAAAGTCCCATGAAGGAAGGTCGTCTTCACGTCCGTCTATTCTAATTTTATGTTATGCTGTGCCACCAGTGACAGTAAAACTTGAATAGATGTATGATGCATCATAGGAGAGAAAATTTTTGTGCAGTCAATCCCTTTTCTTTGTGAGTATCTCTTTGTTACTAGCCTTGCTTTGAATCTGACTCCACCTTGTTCTGAAGGTGCTTCTTTCTTTGTGAACACTCACTTTGAGCCAATAGGTTGAGCACCCTTTGGAAGATCCACCAGCTGCAATGTCTGATTCTTCTTAAGTAATTCCATCTCCTTCATCATGGCCTGCATCCATGAATCATGATCCTTAGTCTCCATGGCCTCTGCATAATTCTCTGGATCTTCATTAGCAGTGATGAGTGCATAGGAGATAACCTCATCAATGCTATATCTGACTAGTCTCCTAATAGTATGCTGGGGCTTGTGCAAAGTCACTCCCACTAGCACATCTCTGCCTGATGTCTGTGGCTACTCCTGCACATCTGTCTGAACTGTCGATCCTCCATGCTCATTTTTAATCTGAGATAATATTTTTTTGCCCAACTCCACCTCAATAGGAACAATCCTATAAGTGGATGTAACCTACATGCCATCATTCTCTGACTGGCCACCACTGTTCATTTTTGTTTTCCCAGTTGCATCTATCCCAGACCTCCTCAAGATGCTTTTCTCATCAAAGATAACGTCCCTGCTGATCACTAACTTCTATGCCTGAGAGTCCCATGGTACGTACCCCTTGACTCTTTATGGATATCCTATAAATGTAATCTTTTGAAATTTTGGATCTAATTTGCTCCTCTCGGTTGCCTCCACATATGCATAGGCTATGCAACCGAAGACTTTCAGATGGCCAAGCTCCATCTTCTTCCCACTCCAGACCTCTTTCAGAATGCCTCCATTTAGCTTATAATGAGAGAACCTGTTCACAAAAAAATAAGAAAAAATTAGAGCATCACTCCAAAAGAACTTTGGGAGTGATGTCTGCAGCCTCAAACTCCATGCCTTCTCGATCAGTATCCGGTTCATCCTCTCCATGACATCATTCTACTGAAGAGTCATCCTCACCGTGTAATGGCATTTGATGCTATTTTTCTCATAGTACCTTTTGAACTCCAGGCTAGTATACTCTCCTCTATTGTCCGACCTCAGACACTTTACCTATCTCCCTGACTCCTTCTCTACTTCAGCTCTTCAGGCTCTAAATCGGGCAATCATCTTTGATTTTTCTCTGATCAGATAAATCCACACCTTTCTTGAGAAATCATCAATGAAAGTAATAAAGTATTTTACCCTACCTCTAGCTGATATAGGAGCTGGTCCCCACACATTCAAGTGCACTAAATCCAGCACTCCCTCGCTGCACTTGGTACTTCTGGCAAACTTCATCCTATGCTATTTGCCAAAGATACATGGCTCACAAAGATCTATGTCCTCCTTCTTCAGGGTTGGGATCATACCTCTTCTGCTTAGTTCTGTGAGCCCCCGATCACTCATATGACCCATCCAATAGTACCACAGTCGATATGAAATCTGCTCCTCCTGTGTCGCTGCTAGCACCTCTATACTATCATTTACCACTAAGCCTTTCATTCTATAAAGATTGTTGCTCAGTCTTCTACCTCTCATCACCACCAAACATCCACTCCCAACCTAGCTACTAAAAGCATAACCCTACTCCTCCAAGTAGCCCAAAAAAATCAAATTTTTTTTCAACTCTGGTACATGCCTGACATTTGATAATACACGAATGATTCCATCATACATCCTCACCCTAATAGAGCCAATTCCAACTACTTTACATGGGTGATCATCTTCAAGGCTGACACTTGCACCATCGGCCTTCTAGTAGGTAGCAAACCACTTCTGATGAGAAGTATAGTGGTGCGAGCATGCTGAATCTAATATCCATATAGTATCATACTTTATGGATCCGTCTGATACAACTAGCAGATCTTCTCCACTGCTCATAGAAGCTATATCATTTTCCTTGCTGGCCTTCCCTTTTTTTGATCTCAAAAGGAGACAATCTCTCCTCAGGTGTCCAGGCTAATGACATTTATAACATTTCAATGTCATCTTCCTCTGATCGCGAGACTTTGATCTACCCTTAGATTTTTCTCTTATCTTATGTTGGAAATGTGTCCTAAAGTCAATCATTAGTCTGTTGACGGTTGGACCATATATTTATAATTATATATAAATTATAAATTCATAAAAGTTATTTTAATATTTTTCATCAAAAATTCTATTATCTTCTAATGAACTCTTGTGTTGTGATGGAGTCCTTAGGACTATCTAGATTCGGCAAAGAAGGATTTGTCATTTAGTCCTTAAATAGTTCACGATCAAATGATACATTGTTACTTAGGATGACAACCTTTATTAAGTATAGATCGTTGTGTGCCATGTAGGTTGGTTGTCCTCATAATCAAGAAGTGTTAAGACACTGATATGGCATGTAAGTAAGATGTATGGATACATCTACACTGAACGTGACCAACTTTGGAGCTTTTCTCTTGTCAAGATTAGCTTCGATGGAATATGGGTATAAATGTCCCTCCAACCTGATATCACTATAGTGACTTCCAAGCAACTCACTGTGTTTTGGTGCCAGACTATCCAAATTTTTAATTCGGTGATGGAAGATTTTTGGGCACAGTCAAGTACTTGTGGAGTCAGTTTGTGTATCAAGATGGGATTGATCACTCTTGATTTCAGGAGCTGTGTTCAATTATATTTTAATTTAGCAAAACCTTGATCAGGGTAGTATAGTGAGGAGTCACGGGACTAATTGCTTTGAGACATGATATGGATGTATTTTCTAGGGTTGACAGTCTAACCTTGACTCATCTATTACACAGAAGTCATAGGGATGAATTATATGATAACCATATTCGTGCAGGTTCTGAATATTGCGATTACGATTATTCAACCTATCTGGATGTTGGGTATCATTGCTAGATGGTTACTTTGATTAGTATAGAAATTAGTTTCTGTCCTATCGGCTTAGGTTCGGACTTGCAGGGTCACACATATTAGGAGTTCCTACCTAATTTGATGGCTGATTAAGAGTCCCATTGGTTTGAAACTCTATGGTCAAGAGTCCCACTAGACTCGAACTCTATGACCAAGAGTCCTACTGGACTGAAACTCTAAGTTCTATTTATTTGGGACTCTCTGATAATGAGTCCTGATAATCTAGAACACTGTGGTCAAGAGTCCCACTGGATTGGGACTCTCTGACCAAGAGTCCTACTGGACTAAGACTCTGAGTCCTACTCATCTGAGACTCTCTGATCAAGAGTTCCACTAGTCTGGGACTCTATGATCATGAATACAATTCATTTGAAATACTGGGTTCAAGAGTCTCACTGATTTAGGACTCTTCAAGAGTTTTATGTTGATAGGACTCTATTGCCTAGTAACCCATTCGATTTGAACTTAGATATTTTTTGAAGGATTAATTAGTAATTTGATTGCTGATTAGCTTAATTTAATTAAGTGATGAGACTTCGATCAAGTCTGATTGAATTTGATTCAATTGGATTTGATCCGATCAGGTCATGAGATGACCTAATCGCTATAGGAGTTTTGACCCTAATTTGATTAGGACGTAGATCTAATTAATTTTTAATTTAATTATAATTTTATTAGAATAGGCTAAGCTTAATTTGGTTGGATTTAACCTAGTTTAATTAGATCTAAATTAATTAGTTTGGTTGAAACCAATTAGGATCAAGTCAAATAAAGTTTGAATTCAAATTCTCCCATGCGCCCACCATTTTTTACTTTTCCACTCTGCTTCCCACACCCTCCCTTTTGTTTGTCAAATATCTTTTGAGAACTAAAAATATGCATGTAGAAGGAGAATTCTTCTACATGTTAAACAAAAGGGAGGGGGCGTTGGATAAGGATAAGAGGATTATTTGATTCTTGAAATCAAGTGAGTGGTTAAAACCTCTCAACCACTCGACCTTTATTATTTTCCATCCAATTTTCCCATGGTATTTATGTCAATAAATTATGAGAATTTTTGTGCATGTAGGAGAAGGGGTTAGCATTATGTGATAAAAATTTTAGTGTATTTGGACATCAGTTCTGGGTAAAACAAATCTTGGAGTTAAGGTGAATAGGATCCTACAACACTTTTCTTTTCCTTTATGCCTCTCTTCTCTTATGATTTTCACCTCTAAGGATATCCTATTTTTAGATATTCTCTAAATAGGAATTATAGATCAAAAAGTTATCTTTCCATAAAAATTTATTTCATAGAAAAACTCCACACAGAGAGGGCGTGATAGGTTTTTTAGTATGTTAGGATTTTTGGATCGGGTGAAATCCTAAATTTGGGAATCTAGGTTCGGATGGAGAGATCGAGTGCTGTGAGCATTGGATCGCCACCAAATCTGAAACACATCTTCAATTGAAGAAAAATCCTGATTTTTCGATCCAGGTTTGTCCAGATCTGATTAGATCAAGAGATATATTTCAAAAATTTTCTCTTGATCTCAATCAGACTTGATATGTTTCAGATCTGATTCTTATTATTTTAATAAATAAAATAAAATAAGATAAATTAAATCAAATTTAATTTACCTGATTTGGGTAATCCTATTACCCTGTAGATGATCCTGATTGCAGTGGAAGGTTCTGGATCAAGCCACGCAAGCGCCTGGCCTCTACCGGTATCCACTCGGGTTAGATCTGGAGATCCTCTTCTTCTCTATCACACCTCCAAAAATCAGATCTAGATCTGATCTGGAGGATCTTCAAAACTCTTTTGAAGATCTGCAGTCGTCCTTTTGCAGCAGCGCAGCCTTCTTACTTTTGATCGCCTTTCCTTTGATCTGAATCGCACCAACCAAAGTCCAAAACACCTTTTGGATGTGGAGAGCAAGGGGAGAAGAAGCTATGGCATGGAGAAGGAGGGGAGAGGCAGCCTTGGGGCGTGGGGTTTCTCAATTGAATTGCATTCTTATCTAGGGTTGGGCGCAGGGTCTTATTTATAGACTAAGCTTGTGATCCAACTCCTCTTCCTCTCCAACCAATCACAACCCTTTGTGAAATCAGATCTAAATCTGATTGGTGGGAATAGAGACCCCTGGATTCCTCCTTAGAGGGCGCCTAAGACCAGTCAAAGTTGGTTCTTAGAAGAACTCTAATTGGAATCCAAAAAGGAGATGGAGTCCTTGTCCAACAAGGACTCCTAGGCGCCTCCAACTTGGGCACACGCCTAGGGTTGGCGTGCGCCCTTCTCCTTGCCAGGTTCTGGCAGGGGGACAGGCCCCCACCAGCTCTCCAATAGGTGCATGACATGTGGTCAAAAGTCAAAGTGTCAATGGTCAACGTTTGACCAGTCAAAGGTAGACTTTTGACCAAAGTCAAAGAACAAGAAATGGCAGGTGACCAAAAATGGCAGGTAATGTCTTACAAATAAGACAACCTATTTCTGACTTGGACAACCTCCAGTCAGACCATATGAAGGCCTCTGATTGAGCACAAACTCCTTTGGCTCAGTCAGGACAACTTATTTATGATAGTAAAAGAAGAACGTTAGGTTCAATCGAGTGCTAGCACGATTTCCTTGAACCTAATTGAATCTCATTCAGATCAATTGAACTAGATCAGTTCAATTGATGATCACCAGATTCAAACCCTTGTTTGTGTGACCCAGTTAGGTTCAGTTCTGTATGGTAATGGGATATGTCATGATCTCTATCATCGACATCATCGAAACTCCTTTCGATGGATCAGAACTCTTCTGATTCGAACAGCTAGAATGATCGATCATCTAAATCATTCTAATTGCTCCCAAAATCCACCAGTGACACCTAGCAGTATATGGTGGCAACCCATCAGAGCTGAATGCGAACCTCTTGGTGCAGCTACCTGTGTGATTCAGTTCTTCTATCTTGAGCCCCGATCAGATTAGGGTTAAGGTGAACTCGTCAAACCCTAGTCTCTGTCATATGATGTAATCATTCGATTCGAGTCCAATGTGAAAATCTAAATAGAAACTCTTTCTATTATTTCACTCTACCATGGCCATGGATTTCTGGACTTGATTCTCATGATCATCATAGGGCTACTCCTCTACCACCGAGGTAGATAGATTCCATCTTGATGCAATCCAGTTCCTACAATGAACATGCTATAGCCAACATACACCTCAGGGTTCCATATGGCTAGGAGACCGAGTAATGGTGTAGTCAAACTATAACACCCTCAAGGTGAACTGCCGATGCATCTCAGGTCAAAGAACCAGACACACTACTGCAGCATCGAGTCAGTCATTGACGAGAAGGTAGACTTCCCTAATGACTACTCGAGGTGGTCACGCTCAGTGCCCTCGTTCTCTAACGAGTACCTATACTCTCGCTCCGGTGTCTCCACACCGTAGACTCAAGACTCATCTACTAAAGAGAAGCGATTGTACACCAACCTTTCGGATCAATCACCATCCTCGTGATGATCCTATGGTCGGGAGCTGTTTATGAGTTAATAATGATTATTCATGTCTTAAATTTTCAACTCTTGAAAATATGAATTATCATTATCATTAACTCAAAGGATGTATCACAGACACTAAATACACATGTGTGATAGAAAATAATCCATTTTATAGATTATAGTCAAAATTATAATTTTGCCCCTAGAAGTGTATTACAAGTGTCAGCCAATTCTGGCTTCTAGGGCACATATATCTAACATCAATATCCTTTAATATTTATGTTTTGATTTTTTTAAATATCTAAAAAATCAAAAAATATATGATCAATTTGATTGATCATGATCAGCCATCAAAGGTCCTAGTGAGGAGCTAGCACTCCAGTGGGGCTGATCGGGACCAGGAGCTCCGTGTGGACCAACCGTAGAGATCGAACACGTATGCGGCTATGATATAATATCAAAGTATTATTTGATAGATTTAGATTATGGTGATCGACTATCCATAAAAAGATATTATATTCTGAACATGTAGATGTAGTAAATAGTTTATTACATAGTTTTATTTTCAGATCTATTGATGTATGCATGCATATTATGTTTAGATCCTAATGTATAGGATTAAATAATCTAATATGATCTATAGATAATTAATTAAATTAATTATTTTCTACTACATCATTGCTATTTTTGAAATATTTTTTGAAAATAGCATAGAAAATCCTGCACTGTTTTCTTCAAATGATATCAGAGCAAGATTCTTTAACCATGATATGCTTGCATATTTAAATTAATAATTTAGATTTGATCTAAATATTGATCTAATAATTAAAGTAATTAAATCTAAAAAATTAAAATTTAGATCGCACAGACTGTAGGTTGTCCTACTATAGGGTTTATCCTCTATAGTGAAAAGGTTATCCTGGTACGTTGCTGATCTATATCGTTAATAATGAAATTACTAGATTTGATCTAATATTTTTATGATTTAATTATATTAGGCTTTAATCTGATTTATAATTATGAATGCATAATTAGATAAAGTTTGATTCATGATTTCATGATTACGTAGTGTATATAGTTTCAGATTAAATCCTACAACTAGTGTTGTCTGTGAATTAAGATGATTTAATTTTGAAATGAGTCGACTCAATTGGTGAACAATGCTAAGTTGTAAAGAACCTTTTAAAATTAAAAATATTTTTAAAATGCCGAATCCTATCCCTCAGCCCATAAACTTAATTAAAAATTAAGTATAATGATTTAGTGTCTAGAAATATAAATTAAGATTCTAAGTCATTAATCATAAACTTCTGAGTTATTGGGTTAGCTGAATTAGATCCATAAATTGGGTTAGACCTAAGATTAGTTAAAAGATGGACTAATTTAGAGTAATTGATCAAATCTAATTAAATATTAATTTAGATTAGGTCAAGAACTCTATAGACTCAATTACAATAGTTGTAGTTGGTCAAGTCCATGCCTTTAACAAGGACCAAATGGACTTGATTCAAGGCTACGTAGTCGAATCCGAAATTACTAGGTTGGTCCAATTAAAACTAATAAATCGAATGGTGTCTAAGGTAAGTTTGGCAGTTTGACCAGTGGTTTTTAATTGGAAGCTACTCGTACTGATTCGATCTTTGATGAGTTAATGGCATATCCCTTCCACTGATCTCACTTACCTGACCATTCTGGTGAGTTAGATTTTGATTAGATCACTTGGTGATTTGGGCTCACCCATGTCTATTAGGTAAATTAGTCTGATTGATTTAGGTGCTTCTATTGTCAGCTTAGATTAGATTCTTTTCTGACTTGGTGAAGTCAGTGGGAGGATCAAAATTGGTTCATTGAATTTTCTTAAATTGATTAACTAAATCCTCTAAAATTATTTGATCCTTAAAAATAAAATAGTTATATAGATAACTAAATCATAGCCTCCCATTAAGTTGAGTGATAATGGATTTATTAGTATAATGATCATTGGAGGCCCAAAGGCATGATGATTATTGACTAATAAAATTATCATTCATAAAATGATAATTTGGTTAAGTCTTTCTGATGGTGGTTAGGTTGGCCAACCAAAGTCGGGCCTGATCATTTATTGGTTAGATAAGACCAAATGTGGACATGTTAATGGTTGGACCTAACTGAACCTTTTTCAGTAAAGGCCAAAGCCTACTGATTAGGTCTATTGGGTAAAATCAATGTTACTAGAAGTTGTTTAGAGAAATAATTGATTTTGAATCTACCCATAAGTACACATGGGTTGACCAACCAAAGTTGGATTTATGTGTAGTCTATGTGGATTCTAGTACCCACTAAGAAATTAGAGTAATTCCTCGAATTAGAGGTAGAGTCTATCAATTCATATAAAATAGTGTGAGGACCTTTAGACTGAAGTCCAAGTCTTTAGGATTAATAATTCATATACTAATTAGATTTAATTTTTTTTTATGCAGACATGGCCACTAACCTATCGCTCCGATCATTGTTAGACCATGATAATTAATGGGACCCAACTATGATAGCTAGTATCGTAAGTTGAAAATCGTCCTAGAGCATGAGCGGATCCTTTATGTGGTAACAAATCGAGAACCTGAGGAGCCAGCCCTGAACGCTAGGGAAGCGGTCTGAGACACTTATCTGAAGTGGCTCAATGATCGCACCACCATTCAATATATAATGCTGGCAACAATGAATGATGAGTTCAGCCATAGGTTTGAAAATGCCCAACCACAGGAGATGCTTTAAATATTGAATGACTCTTTTGGCATGCCAGAAGACGTTGAAAGGCACAAAATAAGTTATGCCATTTTCAATGCTCGGATGAGGGGTGGGGCCTTAGTCATTGATCATGTATTATACATGATCGAGATGATTAAGCATCTTAGCAAGTTAGGCTTTTTTCTGCACGAGCAGCTCAGTAAGAATGCGATCCTTAATTCTTTGCCCAAGTCCTTCCTCCCCTTCCTAACTCATTTTAGAATGACAAAGCCTGTAGTGAACTACCCCAGCTTGTTGGGGTTGTTGCAGAACTTTGAGAAGGATCACCAACTCTACAAGGAGACAATAAATGTAGTGGGAGGGTCTTCTTCTGATCGTTGACCCTTTAAGAAAGGGAAGAAGAACAAGAAGAAGAAAAATAAGAAGGTGTGGCCACATGCTGGGATGACTGCATAGGGTCAGACTAAGAAGTACAAGCCCGACTAGAGCCAAGCAGAGTGCTTCTTTTGCAAGAAATAGCGGCACTAGAAGAAGAACTATGCTCTGTATGTTGCCTCCCTGGACCCAAATAGGCCGATGAAGAAGCAAGTGGTTGCTGGGTAAGATAATTATATGATAACACCTTGCAATTTTTTCTTATTTGATTCTACTGCTTAGATATTAGATACTAAAAGCTCTTATCATATTTATAATTATATGCAGGGCTTGCAGGTCAGTAATAGATTGGATCAAAGTGAGAGGTTTCTGAACGTTGGAGATGAAAGACAAGTTCCAATTCTAGCTTTAGGAATCATGAACCTTGTAATCAATTTAAATAAAATTATTCTTAATGAATGTTATTATTGTCCAACTTTGTTATTGAATGTTATTTCTGTAGGCCTTTTGGCCATGAATGATTTTGAAATATCAATAAAAGAAAAATTTTATAATGTCATTTTGAATGGTGTTATAATTTTGATTGGACAATTGAATAATGGAATTTATTTACTTTCTATGCCTGTTAACATGATTCAATCCTCCAGTAAATGCCCTAGAATTAGTGATGTGTCTGATGTCTACCTTTGGCACTATAGGCTAGGTCATATTAACAAGAATAGAATTAACAGGTTAGCCCAAGAAGAAATTCTTGAGGTTAGTGATTGTGAGTCACTTCCGATCTATGAGTCCTGTCTTCTTGGTAAGATGACCAAGTCACCTTTTACTAGAAAAGGTGAATGAGCTACTGAACTCTTGAGTTTTGTATATTTGGATGTATGTGGACCCATGAGCTCAAGTGCCAGAGGTAGATATTTCTACTTTATAACCTTCACAGATGATATATCGAGGTATGGGTATGTCTATTTAATGAAGCATAAGTCGAAGTCATTTGAAATGTTCAAACTATTTCGAAATGAGATAGAAAAGCAAACTAAGAAGAGTATTAAAATTCTTTGGTCTGACTGAGGGGGTGAGTATCTTTTCAATAAGTTTCTGATATATCTTGGGGAGAATGGGATTCTCTCCCAATGGACCCCTCTTGGAATATCATAATATAATGGTGCATCTGAAAAAAGAAATCGGATCCTATTGGACATGGTTCGATCCATGATGGAATTTACTGGTTTGCCAATCTTCCTATAGGGATATGCGCTTGAGTCAGCTTATTATATTCTAAATAGGATTTTGAGTAAATTTGTTAATAAAACACCATATGAAATATGGACAAGGTGCAAGCTAATGCTTTCACACCTTAGGGTTTGGGGTGTCCGGCCTACATCAAACGTTTGATGACAGACAAACTTGGACCTAGGTCTGATAAGTGTAGTTTTATAGGTTATCCAAAAAAAATTAAAGGGTACTACTTCTACCTTGCTGATGAGCAAAAAGTGGTTGTCAACCTTAAGGCAGTCTTTTTAGAAAAGGAGTTCCTTGGTGAAGAAACTAATGCCTCTAAGGTCGAACTTGATGAAGTATGATAGATGGAAGAATGGACATAAGTTATTGAACTTGAGCTAGATTTGATTAGATCAAACCCAGAACCTATTGTAGAAGCATCCTTAAGGAGATCTGGTAGAGTACCAAATCAATCGGATAGATACTATGATTTTTTGGTCCAAGATGAGGATCCTATCGAACTTGATGAGAACGATCAGGATCTAATCACCTATATGGATGCAATGCAGAGATCCAACTCTGAGAAATGGCTTGAGGCCATGAAATCCGAGATGGAATCCATGAAGATCAATGAATTATAGACATTGGTTGACCCACCCGAAGGGATAAAACCCATATGATGTAAGTGGGTCTTCAAAAGAAAAAGAGGTGCAGACGAAAAGGTGGAGACCTATAAAGCCCGTCTGGTTGTCAAGGGGTATCGTCAATGTTATGATATTGACTATGATGAGATGTTCTCTCCTATGGCAATGCTCAAATTCATTCGGATAATGCTTGCCATAGCTGTCCATCTGGACTATGAAATTTGATAGATGGATGTGAAAATAGCTTTTTTGAACGAAGAGCTAGATGAAGAGATGTATATGATACAACCTGAAGGTTTCACGTTCATAGATGAGTCTAAGATATGTAAGCTTCAGAGGTCCATTTATGGACTAAAGCATCCATCTCGAAGCTGGAACATATGATTTGATAGAACAATCAAAACGTATGGCTTCGTTAAGAATGAAGAGGAGCCCTACATATACAAATGGGCTAATGGTCCAGCAATAGTATTCTTAGTATTGTATGTGGATGATATTCTCTTAATCAAAAATGATGTCCCTCATTATAAGGAATAAAGATCTGGCTGTCATCATAGTTCTCCATGAAAGATTTGGAAGAAGCTTTCTACATCCTAGGAATGAAGATCTATAGAAATAGATCTAAAAGGTTGCTTGGATTGCTCCAGTCCACGTACATTGACACTATGCTGAAATGGTTCGACATAAAAAAATTTAAGAAAGGCTATCTACTGATAGGCCATGGAATTTTTTTTTCAAAGAGGGATTATCCAACAACACCTCTAGATAGAGAGCGTATGAATAGAATACCATATGCTTCAGCAGTGGGTTCTATAATATACGCCATGACATGCACGCGATCAGATGTGGCATACTTACTAGGTGTAGTGAGTAGATACCAATCTAATCCAAGAGAGAATCACTAGAAGGTTGTTAAAACCATCCTAAAGTATTTAAGAAATACTAAGGATCAGTGGCTTGTATATGGTGAATCAAACTTAAAACTTATGGGGTTCATAGACTTCAGTTTTTAGTCCGATCATGATGATAGCAAGAGTGTGTCGGAATATATATTTATCCTTAATGGTGGGGCCGTCTGTTGGAAGAGTTTTAAACAGCACACTATGGCTGATTCAATTTGTGAGGGGGAGTATGTCGCTACATCAGATATTGCCAAAGAAGTGGTGTGGCTAAGAAAATTCATCACCAAGCTCAAAGTAGCACCCTCCCTTCTGCTCTATTACGACAGCTCTGAAGCCATTGCTCAGGCGAAGGAACCAAAGGCACATCAGCGGACGAAGTATATTCTGCGCTGCTACCATCTTATCTGAGAGATTGTGGATCAAGATGATGTCGATCTTCAGAAGATCGATGGAAAGGAGAACCTGACCTACCCATTTACTAAAGCTATTGCAGTGAAGGAATTCGACGACTTTAAGTTGAAGATAGGTGTTAGATACTGCATCGATTGACTTTAGTCTAAGTGGATGATTATTGAAAATGTGTCCCAAAGCCAATCATCAGTCTGTTGATGGTTGGACCATATATTTATAATTATATATGAATTATAAATTAATAAAAATTATTTTGACATTTTTCATCATAAATTCTATTATCTTCTAATGAACTTTTGTGTTATGATGAAGTCTTTAGGACTATCTAGATTCGACAAAGAAGGATTTGTCAATTAATCCTTAAATAGTTTACGACCAAATGATACATTGTTACTTAGGATGATAATGTTTATTAAGTATAGATCATTGTGTGCCATATAGATTGGTTATCCTCATAACCAAGGAGTGTTGAGACACTGATATGGCATGCAAGTGAGATGTATGAGTACATCTACACTGAATGTGATCAACTTTGGGGCTTTTCTCCTGTCAAGATTAGCTTTGATGGAATATGGATATAAATGTCCCTCCGACTTAAGATCACCATGGTGACTTTCAAGCAACTCACTGTATTTTGGTGATAAATTATCTGAATTTCTAATTCAGTGACGAAAGACTTTTGGGCACCGTCAAGTACTTGTGGAGTCGGTGTGAGTATCAAGATGAGATTGACCACTCTTGATTTTAGGAATTGTGTTCAATTATGTTTTAATTTAGCAAAATCTTGGCTAGGGTAGTCTTAGTGAGGAGTCATGGGACTAATTGCTTTGAGACACGATATGGATGTATTTTTTAGGGTTAACATTCTATCCCGGAGTCATCTATTACATAGAGGTCATAGGGATGAATTATATAGTAATCATATTTGCGTAGGTTTTGAATGTTGTGATTATGATTATTTGATCTATCCAAACATCGGGTACCATTGCTAGATGGTCACTTTGATTAATATAGAAATTAGTTTCTATGCTACCGGCTTGGGTTCGGACCTACGGGGTCATACACATTAGGAGTTTCTACCTGATCTGATGGCTGATCAAGAGTCCCATTAGTTTGGAACTCTATAGTCAAGAGTCCCACTGAACTAGGACTCTGTGATCAAGAGTCCTATTAGACTGAAACTTTGAGTCCTAGTTGTCTGGAACTCTTTGATCATGAGTTTTGATTATTTAGGACACTTTGGTCAAGAGTCCCACTGGACTGGGACTCTGTGATCAGGAGTCCTACTAGATAGGGACTCTGAGTTTTACTCATTTGGAACTCTCTAATCAAGAGCTCCACTAGTCTGGGACTCTATGATCGTGAGTTCAATTTATTTGGGACACTGGGTTCAAGAGTCCCACTGATTTAGGACTCTTCAAGAGTTTCATGTTGATTGAACTCTATTGCCCAGTAACCCATTCGATTTGGACTTAGATATTTTTTGAAGGATTAATTAGCAATTTGATTGTTGATTAGCTCAATTTGATTGAGCGATGAGAATTCAATGAAGTCCGATTGAATTTGATTTGATTGAATTTGATCTGATCAGGTTATGAGATGACCTAATCACTATGGGAGTTTTGATCCTAATTTAATTAGAATATAGATCTAATTAATTTCTAATTTAATTAGAATTTTATTGAATTAGGATAAGTCTAATTTGGTTGGATTTAATCTGGTTTAATTAGATCTAAATTAATTGATTTGGTTAAAACCAATTAGGACCAAGTCAAATGAAGTTTGAATTCAAATTCTCCCATGTGCCCACCATTTTTGACTTTTTCACTCTGCTTCCCACATCCTCCTTTTTGTTTGTTAAATATTTTTTGAGAAATAAAAATATGCATGTAGAAGAGAGTCCTTCTACATGTTAAACACAAGAGAGGGGGTGTTGGATAAGGATAAGAGGCTCATTTGATTTTTGAAATCAAGTGAGTAGTTAAAACCTCTTAACCACTCGACCCTTATCATTTTTCATGCAGTTTTCCCATGGTATTCATGTCAATAAATTATGAAAATTTTTGTGCATTTAGGAGAAGGGGTTAGCATTATGTGGTAAAAATTTTAGAGTATTTAGGCATTATTTTTAAGCAAAAAAAAATCTTGGAGTGAAGGTGAACAGGATCCTATAGCACTTTTCTTTTCCTTTGTGCTTTTCTTCTCTTATGATTTTCACCTCTAAGGATGTCCTATTTTTAAATATGATCTAAATAGAGATTATAAATCTAAAAGTTATCTTTCTATGATATTTTATTTCATAGAAAAAGTCCACATAGAGAGGGCGTGATAGGATTTTTAGTATGTCAGGGATTTTGGGTCGAGTGAAATCCTAGATTTGGAAATTTAGGTTTGGATGGATCGAGTGCTGTGAGCATCGGATCACCACCAAATTTGAAACACATCTTCATCATCCTCCAATATTTATGTTCTAATTTTTTAAAATATCTAAAAAATTAAAAAATATACGATCGATCGGATCGATTGTGATAAGCCATCGAAGGTCCTAACGAGGAGCTAGACTCCAATGGGGCTGATCGGAATCAGGAGCTCCGTGTGGACCAACCGTAGAGATCAAACATGTGTGCGGCTATGACGTAATACCAGAGCATTATCTGATGGACTCAGATTATGATGATCAACTACCCATAAAAAGGTATTGTGTTTTGAACATATAGATGTAGTATATAGTTTTATTTTCAGATCTATTGATGTATGCATGCATATTATGTTTAGATCCTAATGTGTAGGATTAAATAATCTGATATGATCAGTAGATAATTAATTATTTTTCATTGCATCATTGTTATTTTTGAAATATTTTTCGAAAGTAGCATGGCAAACCCTGCACTATTTTCTTCATCTTCTCCTTTGATCTTCCCTATCTTTCATTCATAGCCAAGATCTCAGACTTAGGATCTTCCTTGCAGATCTTCTCCTTTTGCTCATTTGATCTGAGCACACAAATAACCTCTTCATAGTTTAGGATCTCTTTCCCATAAACTAAAGTTGTTATGAGACCATCATACGAACCTGGGAGAGAACATAATAGCAGCAATGCCTGATCCTCCTCATCAATCTTCACATCCAAACTCATCACCTCAGAACACACCTGATTGAACCTTTGGATATATGCAACAAGATCTCTACCTTTGGGCATCTTCAAACTATACAGTTGTTTCTTTAACCACAGCTTGTTCGTCATATTCTTCCCCATGTATGTGTTCTCCAGTCTCTCCCAGAGCCCTTTTGCCATAGTCTCTATGCAAACCTCAGGCAAAACCTGATCGGCCAAGCACATCTAGATTGTGTTAAAAGTAATTTCCTCCAACTCTTCCCAATCCTCAGCATTGATCTTTTTCGACCTTTCTTTTGTCAAGATCTTATAGATCCTCTGCTGAACCAACAAGTCCTTTACTCTTTACTACCGTAGGGTAAAGTTTTTCTTGCCGTTAAACTTCTCAAAATCCATCTTGAATCCACTTGATCCCATGACTTCAAACAAATCAAAAATAGATCCCTAACACTCTTCACGATTACGCACCAGTAAAACTATCATTCACAGAAAATCTAACTAGCCCTAGATCCTCTTTCCAAACTTTTGTATCATTGTTCCTCCGTGTAAATAATCTCCACCTCAATCTAGAGACAACCACGAAATAAACTAAAAGTTTTTAGGATAAAACCTGGTGCAACAGATCCTAGATGTAGTAAACCCTAGATGTCTTCCTTCCTTCCACACAACACCACTCTGATACCAAATATTTGGAATATGCGCTCTTCCCACATGGATCGGCATAGCCACTGATGATTAGCCAAGCAACAAGGAAGTACTTCTCAGAGATTTCTACTGAAGCATGATCAAATAAATCAAGAAATAGAGAAGAAGAGATTTTTGGAAGAAAAAAACTTTTATTCAGTATATTTCAGCACACTTACAACCTTGACCTGTGTCCAATAAATATACTTTACAAAGGGCTAAGCCTAAGCTCATAGAAAAACTCTTTAAACCAAAATAACCTACACACACAAAATAATAACCCACAAAAATTGAGCCGGCCCAGTTTTAGACTGAGCTGACTAACCTGCGACTGGGTCGGCTCAGTCCCAAACTGAGCCGACCCAATTATGTACCATGCCAATAGTCCAAAAATGCTGTTTTCTATCTGAATTTTCCTCTGAAACCTACACGACCCAGTCCTGGACTGAGCCAACCCAATTTCCAACAGAGCCGGCTCAGTCTCAAAGTGAGCTAGCCCAGTTTCTGAACTTTACAATTGAGACTAATTTTTCTTCCGGCTTGCTCTCATCTTCCCATGATCTGTCTTCTCATATTTTCAAAATTTGGGAGTACCACTTCTGAGCTCACAAATAGTCGAACTCCTTCCAAACTTCTCCTTCAGCTAGACTCCTCCAACAGTCGAACTCCTCCTAAATTTCTCCTTCAGCTAGACTCCTCCAACAGTCGGACTCCTTCCAAACATCTCCTTCAGCCAGACTCCTCCAAAAGTTGAACTCCTCCTGAACTTCTCCTTCAGTCAAACTTCTCCAACAGTCGGACTCCTCCCAAACTTTTTCTTTAGCCAGACTCCTCCAATAGTTAAACTCCTTCTAGGCTTCTCCTTCAGCCGAACTCCTCCAACGGTCAAACTTCTTCCAGACTTCTCCTTCAGCTAGACTCCTCTAGCAGTTGAAGTCCTTCCGAACTTCTCCTTCAGCTAGACTCCTCCCCCAGCGAATTCCTCCAATAGTCAAACTCCTACCGAACTTTTTCTTCAACCGAACTCTTCCAACAGTCAAACTCCTTCCATATTTCTCCTTTAAACGGACTCCTCCAAACAGCTAAACTCCCTCCGAACTCCATCCAGCAGCCCTAGAGGACCTCGGCACTCATCCTCGATATAGCCAAAAGAACCATCCATCTCTTCCATCTGAGCTTCGACCGTTGGACCCCGATGGGCTTGCACATCGCGATAATAAATACTATCCCCCGTAACAAACTCTACGTGGCTCTGAACAGCCTACTACCGGATGGTTACGGCTGTCACTATCAGTTTGTTACATGCTCTATCCATATAAGGGATCCTCTAGATACACTTTCGAAAGAGAAAAAAAGCTCTCCTTCTCTTCCTTAAAACTCTGCTTGAATCTCTCTACGTGTTCCATTTTTGTTGGCCGAAAGAGTTGACTTGATCGTCGAAGGATCTTGCTAGAGCCACCATCCTAGACTCTGAACGAGACTTGTTTTGTAGGTCCCGACGGTGACCTCGTCCTCTCCAAATCTAGCTTCGACTCCGACGACGGTCAGATTTCGCTCCAGCAATCTTTAATCCACTGTATTTGTCCCCTAACCTATTAGCTCCTATTGTGGATGCATGAAGAAGATGATAGGCGATGTAGCATTCAGAAGAATCTTAACTCCTTTTACCTCTAATTTAATAGAGCTTCCTCTCCTTTACTATTACCATAAAATTCTCTAACTAAATTGGGATTAGTAGGAAGGTTCAAAGTGCACAACAACTCCCAACCTAGATTCTTTATTTTTCTTTTGATTTTAAGAAATTCTCTTTCTAGAAATTCAAAATCAATGTTCCTCCTAGTCATTACCAACCTCGAAGATAGTAGAACTACTTGACCTAAGGAGGGAGAAGGAGGCGGTGCTGGCTGCAGTGGAGGAGGTGCTTTGGGTTGAGAAGGTGGGTGTAGTGAAGCTTCATGTAACATATAGATCCAATAAGCAGTAATTTAAGAAATTAACATTTGCATTTAGCATTTTTCAAGTATATAGCATAGTACTTTATCCATTGATGGTTAAATTAAAAAGGGGGCATATGGTTTTGGAGCTGACTCAAATTTTTTATTTGAAATTGATTCATTCCCTCTTCGAGCCGACTTGAAAATTTTTCGAGCCGACCCAAGTCTCAGGCTACCGCAATTAGTTACTCCACGTGGCCTGAGCGGCCCACTAACATTCTATTATGATTGTTACTTTCATTCTATTACAGGCTTTTCTTATATAAAGGATCCTTCAGATACATTTTTTTCTCTAAGCTCCCATCTCTGCTTACATTTTCTTGAGTACTCCATTCTTGTTGATCAGGAAACTAACTTGACCATTGGAGAATCTTGCTGGAGCCACCCACCTCCAATTTGGACTTCATTTTATAAGTCTCATCAATGACCTCATTTTCTCTAGTTTCAATGAACTCCGGCATTAGCACCATTTTCTACACCAACAAAGTCCAAGCCTAGCCTTTAAGCTTCAAATCATGGCTCGGACTTTATGACCTTTCTAAATTTTTAAAAATTCTAAAATATTTAAAAATATTCTAAAAATACTAATATGAATAATTATGATTGCCAATAACCTAGAATACATATATTATCCCATTAAATTTTTACCAATACCAACATCAATCAAGACTACAAATATATAAAATATACATAAACATTAAAGCTTGGCCCACCCTAGGCATTAATCCTCAATCCCAAGCCCAATGCACTTATTACAACAGCCAAATAAAGATGGCAAAATTAATCCGACCCGATGGATATGCATCCTATCCAAACCCAGTCAAACCCAAAAAATAGGATTTGATCGGATTTAAGAAAAATCCGAAAACTGTAGCACGGGTATGGATAGGATATGGGTAGTACTATTTTCTACCCAAATCCGAATTTGATCCCGATCCGAACCTACGAGTATAGATGATACCTGAACCATACCCAAACCCATACCCACGCACACACGCGCACACACACATATATATATATATTCAATTTATAGTTAATACAATAATTATATTAATTTTATCAATTATTAAATTATATTTATATTTTTTCTTCATTTTTATTATCTTTTAGTATCTCAAGCTTCTTTTTCACTTAATATTTTTTATTATAGAATAAAATAATTAATATTTTTATATCTTAAAAATATTATAATTTTGAATTCTCTGTCTTTTTGAACAAATTTTAATAGAGATAGTCTTATTTTATTTAAAAATAATACTCTTCCATCTTTATTTAAAAGTTATTGTGGTTGTTTATTTTTTTGGATATTAATGGGTATGGGTTGGATATGAAAAAATGGGTTACTTGTGGGTATCTCCGAACCCATTAGATTTGGTGACGGATATCTTTTTTCTTATCCGATCGGATATTGGGTAGGATTTGAGTATAAAATATTAAGTTTGGATTTGGGAATGGGTAGGATAAATTTTAAGTATAGAATATTAAGTTTGGATTTAGAAATAGATAGTATAATATCTTATCTAAACCCTACTCATTGCCATCCCTACAGCCAAAAGGATTATATTCATAGCCCGGCCCGTAGGGCCTAAAAGCTTTGACCCAAGTATGCCCTGAAACCTCCGAGCTTAAACGGACTGCACGGCCATGAACAGGTCCATTAACGACCTTCCATTATTTGCTTATTCCGTTAATAATAATAATAATAATAAAATGTCTGAAAACCAAATGCGGTTGTCATGATGAATGGCCACGATGATTGCAAAGGCGAGGTGATGCTCTTTGTATGTTTTCATGAAAAAATGCTATCTGCTTGCAAGATGCATAATGCAACTGGCCATATCAGCTTGTGAGATGGGTTTTCTAGATCACTTGCTCCCTGACTTTTCTCGTGTCTCCGCACCGAGTAAACGGCACCGCGGTTTTAACAAAGTCGGGTGTCTCTTCCGCAAGTGAGGGTGTAAGTTAACTGTGAATGGGTATAGCATTATGCATCTTGTTTTGATCAGTGAGATTGTTATTATTATTATTATTTTTATTCTTTTTTGTTTGTTTTCTTTCGAGTATGAAATGGGTATTAGTAGGTTTCTCAGATTTCTTACTGTATAATGGTAAACGTAAACAGGACAAATCTCAGCAATTCTTTGGGAGTCCCTAGATTCAAGTGACGATTGTTACCAATTCCAAAGCATTATCCGCTGTCCAATCCTACATATCATCAAGCTCTATATCATCAGATGAATACAAAGTAGGTTTCCGGGAACGCCTGCTATGCCCAGGGTAATGTTTTCTCTGATTTAACAGGCGTGACTTGAGTCCAACTTGGCCTGTATCCGAAACCAACCTTTGTATTTGAGAGGTCAAAGACTTCCATAGGGTTCATGTCAGATATAACTCGCCTTCAGCTCCAAGTTAATTAGCCAACCACCAAGTACTCTAAGGACGTGACTCTGGACTGAAATCAATCAAGGACATGTCAATACGGAGCCAAATTCGCATAATAATCATGTTATAGATAGATTATATGCCAAGTTCTCTGATTCCTGGAACAGAATTCTCGGAGGAAAAGCGTATCGAATTATTTCCAAATCACACCAGGTCCGAACAACACAACCTTAGCTTCCGCTCTTCATTAACTTTCCTAAAATGCTACCAAAGAAGCATAATATCTCAGATTTAAGATAAAAACAACAATTAGCTAAGAAATTCTTCTAGCTAGCCAACAATCCCTCTAATGCATCTTGTTGGAGATAAATCCACTTCCGTTGAAGTTTGGCTAAATGCCTAGTCTCAGAGCGATCTCAATTATCCTCCTATCATTGGATCCCCTTCGGATAAACTTGAACAGTGAGAGCGGCCCCTTGGACAGTCTAGCCTAGCCAGCTTGGGGGCCAATCGAACTTCTGCTAGACTTCTCCTTCAGTCGGACTCCTTTATCAGTCGAACTCCTTCCGAACCTCTCCGCCAGTCAAACTTCTGCCAGACTTCTTCTTCAGCCAAACTTCTTTAGTAGTCGGACTCTTGCCGGACTTCTCCTTCAATCGGACTCCTTCAACGGTCAGACTCCTTTAGCAATCGAACTCCTACCAGACTTATCCTTCAGCCAGACTCCTTCAGCAGTCGAACTCTTGCCGGACTTCTCCTTCAGCCGAACTCCTTTGATGATCGAACTCCGGACAAGCTTCGCTACCTATCGAACTCTTCCCAAGCTTCTCTGTCTGTCGAGCTTCTCTCGAACTTCTCTTACTAATTTTTCGAAAAGGCCTCGGCACCGACTCATGATATGGCAAATGACAGCCCAAGCGCGGTTGATCTTAAGAACCTCTGAACTCCTCTAAAATGGTATTAGCTAAGAATTCTTCGTTACCTACGGCTATCCCATCCGAACTTGAGTTATCAGACTCCGATGGACTGGCACGTCACGACAACAGACACAATCCTCCATAACAAACCCCACGTGGCCCTAAACGGCCCACTACCAGATGGTTACGTCATCACTATCAGTTTGTTACGGGCTCCACTTATATAAGGGATCCTCTAGATACGTTTTCTTCTCCAAGCTCTTGATTTCTTTCTAAAAACTCTGCTAAAATTACTCTGAGCACTCCATTTCTATTGACCGAAAAAGCTGACTTGATCGTTGAAGGATCTTGCCAGAACCACCACCCTCAACTTCGAACAAGACTTGTTTTGCAAGTTACCGATAGCGACCTCATCTTCTTCGACTCTAGCCTCGATTCCGATGACAACTAGATTTCGCACCAATAGGATTGGTGCTAGAGGAAGGGTTTCTCTCATTCTTGAGGTTCCCTTGATCTTAAAGGAGTGCCCAGCAGAGATTCTGTTAGAAATTGTGTCCCAAAGTTAATCGTCAGTCTATTGTAATTGATTTATTAATTAATAAAAATATTTTGACATTTTTTTCATCATAAGTTTACATCTTCTAATGAACTCTATTATTGTGATGAAGTCCTTAGGAGTGTTTAGTTTAGTTTCGATAAAAAGAGGATTTATCGATTAGTTCTTAAATTTGTTCACGAGCAAATGATAGGCTGTTAATTAGGACAACAGCATCCATCGAGCACAGATCGCTATGAAGGAAAATCCTAATTTTTCGGTCCAGGTTCGTTCAGATCTGATTAGATCAAGAGATATATTTCAAAAATTTTTTCTTGATCTCAATCAGATCTTGATATGTTTCAGATCTGATTCTTATTATTTTAATAAAATAAAATAAGATAAATTAAATCAAATTTAATTTACCTGATTTGGGTAATCCTATTACCCTGTAGATGATCCTGATTGCAGCGGAAGGTTCTGGATCTTAGCCACGCAAGCGCCTGGCCTCTACCGGTATCCACTCGGGTTGGATCTGGAGATCCTCTTCTTCTCTATCACACCTCCAAAAATTAGATCTGGATCTGATCTGGAGGATCTTCAAAACTCTTTTGAAGATCTGCAGTCGTCCTTTTGCAGCAGCGCAGCCTTCTTGCTTTTGATCGCCTTTCCTTGATCTGAATCGCACCAACCTAAGTCCAAAACACCTTTTGGACGTGGAGAGCAAGGGGAGAAGAGACTATGGCATGGAGAAGGAGGGGAGAGGCAGCCTTGGGGCGTGTCTAATAGCATTCACTCTTAGAATTAGGGTTGGGCGCAGGGTCTTATTTATAGACCTCTTGTGATCCAACTCCTCTTCCTCTCAACCAATCACAACCCTTTGTGAAATCAGATCTAAATCTGATTGGTTGGAATAGAGACCCCTGGATTCCTCCTTAGAGGGCGCCTAAGACCAGTCAAACTGGATTCTTAGTAGAACTCTGATTGGAATCCAAAAGGGAGGTGGAGTCCTTGTCCAACAAGGACTACCTAGGCGCCTCCTACTTGGGCTCACGCCACCCTTGGCGTGCGCCCTTCTCCTTGCCAGGTTCTGGCAGGGGGACAGGCCCCCACCAGCTCTCCAATAGGTGCATGACATGTGGTCAAAAGTCAAAGTGGTCAATGGTCAACGTTTGACCAGTCAAAGGTAGACTTTTGACCAAAGTCAAAGAACAAGAAATGGCAGGTGACCAAAAATGGCAGGTAATGTCTTACAAATAAGACAACCTATTTCTGACTTGGACAACCTCCAGTCAGACCATATGAAGGCCTCTGATTGAGCACAAACTCCTTTGGCTCAGTCAGGACAACTTATTTATGATAGTAAAAGAAGAACGTTAGGTTCAATCGAGTGCTAGCACGATTTCCTTGAACCTAATTGAATCTCATTCAGATCAATTGAACTAGATCAGTTCAATTGATGATCACCAGATTCAAACCCTTGTTTGTGTGACCCAGTTAGGTTCAGTTCTGTATGGTAATGGGATATGTCATGATCTCTATCATCGACATCATCGAAACTCCTTTCGATGGATCAGAACTCTTCTGATTCGAACAGCTAGAATGATCGATCATCTAAATCATTCTAATTGCTCCCAAAATCCACCAGTGACACCTAGCAGTATATGGTGGCAACCCATCAGAGCTGAATGCGAACCTCTTGGTGCAGCTACCTGTGTGATTCAAGTTCTTCTATCTTGAGCCCCGATCAGATTAGGGTTAAGGTGAACTCGTCAAACCCTAGTCTCTGTCATATGATGTAATCATTCGATTCGAGTCCAATGTGAAAATCTAAATAGAAACTCTTTCTATTATTTCACTCTGCCATGGCCATGGGCTTCTGGACTTGATTCTCATGATCATCATAGGGCTACTCCTCTACCACCGAGGTAGATAGATTCCCATCTTGATGCAATCCAGTTCCTACAATGAACATGCTATAGCCAACATACACCTCAGGGTTCCATATGGCTAGGAGACCGAGTAATGGTGTAGTCAAACTATAACACCCTCAAGGTGAACTGCCGATGCATCTCAGGTCAAAGAACCAGACACACTACTGCAGCATCGAGTCAGTCATTGACGAGAAGGTAGACTTCCCTAATGACTACTCGAGGTGGTCACGCTCAGTGCCCTCGTTCTCTAACGAGTACCTGTACTCTCGCTCCGGTGTCTCCACACCGTAGACTCAAGACTCATCTACTAAAGAGAAGCGATCGTACACCAACCTTCCGGATCAATCACCATCCTCGTGATGATCCTATGGTCGGGAGCTGTTTATGAGTTAATAATGATTATTCATGTCTTAAATTTTCAACTCTTGAAAATATGAATTATCATTACCATTAACTCAAAGGATGTATCACAGACACTAAATACACATATGTGATAGAAAATAACCCATTTTATTAATTATAGTCAAAATTATAATTTTGCCCCTAGAAGTGTATTACAAGTGTCAGCCAATTCTGGCTTCTAGGGCACATATATCTAACAATCTCCCACTTGTCCTAAAGCCAATTGGCTACAAGTCTAAGTCCCATCTTCTCAAGGTGGGCTTCGATCTTCTGCTGGCCCAACGGCTTTGTAAGTGGGTCTGCCACATTATCTGTGGAGTTGACTCTCTTGACCTCAACGTAACCTTTCTCAAGGTAATCGCGGATGAGATGATATCACCGTTTGCTTGGAACTCTTCCAGCAGAAAGCTCCAGCCATTGCACACAAACAGACTTCCAGATGTCGACTTTCGATCATCTATATCGGACATGAAGTCCGAGTCTGTGTATCCCTGGAACTTGGAGTTCTCCATTACCAAAGACCAACATCATATCCTTAGTTCTTCTCAAGTACTTAAGGATACATTTCACAGAAGTCCAGTGTTCTTCACCTGGATTTGACTGATATCTGCTTGTGACACTCACAGCATGGGCTATATCAGGTCGTGTACATAGCATGGCATACATGAGGCTCCCTATTGCAGAAGCATAAGGGATCTTGCTCATGCGTTCTATTTCCTCAGGTGTGCTGGGGCACATCTTCTTGGAAAGATGAATACCATGTCTGAAGGGTATTAATCCCCTCTTAGAGTTTTCCATACTAAACCTCTTTAGTACTTCCTCTATGTACATCTTCTGTGAAAGTCCTAGCATCCTATTCGGTCTATCCCTATAGACCTTAATTCCTAGAATAAAGGATGCTTCACCTAGGTCTTTCATGGAGAATTCCTTGGACAACCACATCTTGACTGATGTCAACATGGGAATATCATTCCCAATAAGGAGGATGTCATCCACGTACAATACGAGGAAGACAACAGCGCTCCCACTGACCCTTTTGAAAACACATGGTTCCTCTTCATTTTTGATGAAACCAAACTTTTTGATCACATCATTGAAACGAGTGTTCCAGCTCCGAGATGCTTGCTTAAGTCCATATATGGACCTTTGCAGCTTGCAAACCTTGTGATCAGTATCACTGGATGTGAAACCTAGCGGCTGTTCCATATAGATATCTTCCTCAAGATATCCATTTAGGAATGCCGTTTTCACGTCCATTTGCCATATTTCATAATCGAAATAGGCTGCAACAGCAAGCAATGTGCGGATGGATTTTAGCATAGCTACTGGGGAAAAGGTATCCTGATAGTCAATGCCTTCGCGTTGACTATAACCTTTTGCCACCAGTCTAGCCTTGAATGTCTCCACATTCCCATCTGCACCAATCTTTCTCTTGAAGATCCATTTACACCCAATAGGTACTATACCTTCTGGTGGATCTACCAAGGTCCAGACTTGGTTTGAGTGCATCGAGTCAATTTCTGACTTCATTGCCTCAAGCCATTTCTCGGAGTCGATATCTGATATCGCCTCGTTGTAGGTTTTGGGATCATCACCATGAGCACCATTACCTATGAGGAACATTTCCTCTACATCCTCTGAAATAATACCTAAGTATCTTTCAGGGGGACGGGAAACTCTTTCCGATCTACGAGGTGGAGGAGGTAGTGTTCTTATTGGCTCAACCTGATTTGGTTCCACTTGGTCCTTAGCTCGTTCTGCTTGTGAGACTTTCTCATCAAGCTTAATCTGCTTTCCAATGCCACTATCTTGAATAAACTATTTTTCAAGAAATATGGCATGTCGACTCACAATCACATTGTGGTCTTCTGGAATGTAGAAATAGTATCCTAATGACTCTTTAGGATATCCTATGAATCGAGCTCTAAAGGACCTAAACTCTAACTTGTCCGCTTGTTGTCTTTTGACATAAGCCGGACAACCCCAAATTCTGAGATGACTCAGACTTGGTTTCTTACCGTGCCATATCTCATACGGTGTGGTAGGAACGGTTTTAGAGGGAACCCTATTCAGTAAATAGATTGAAGTTAATAATGAATGTCCCCAAAGAAAATCTGGGAGGTCTGTGAAGCTCATCATGGATCGAACCATATCCAATAGAGTCCGATTTCTCCGTTCTGAAACCCCGTTGAGTTGAGGTGTTCCTGGTGGAGTCCATTGAGAGACTATGCCATTTTCCTTAAGATAGTCTAGGAATTCCCGGCTAAGGTATTCACCTCCTCGATCTGATCGAAGAACCTTAATGGGTTTTCCAGTTTGTTTTTCTACTTCATGTCTGAATTCTTTGAACTTTTCAAAAGCTTCAGACTTGTGTCTCATAAGATACACATACCCATACCTAGACAGATCATCGGTAAAGGTAATGAAGTAGACAAAATTGCCTCTAGCCGGCACATCAAATGGGCCGCACACATCAGTATGTACTAGGGCAAGGAGATCTGTGGCCCTCTCCCCATGTCCAACAAAAGGGAGTTTAGTCATTTTGCCTTGAAGACAAGATTCACAAGTTGGATATGACTCAAAAGTCAATGGACTCAATAGCCCATTTTTCTCCAATTTGTTAATCCTATCTTCTGCTATATGACCTAATCTCAGGTGCCATAGATATCTGTCGTTTGGACTATCCCTAGGTCGTTTGGCATTCACGTTTTGCTCGATAGTTAAAATAGGTACATCAATATGCAACTGATAAAGACCATTAATAAGAAAACCATTTGCAATTTTATTTCTTTCATAAAGAATGTTACAATGGTCCTTAAAGAAGGTGATCACATAACCTTCTTGTGCTAAGCATGAAACAGAAATCAAATTCCTGCTAGCTGCAGGCACATAATAACAGTCTTTTAAAACTAAGTCTAAACCAGATGGTAATCGAAGAGGGTATGTTCCCACGGCTACTGCAGCAACTCTTGCTCCATTACCGATGCGTAGGATCATGTCTCCATCCCTCAGCCTCCTGCTATCCTCAAGACCCTGCATAGAAGTGCACAGATGAGCACTAGAACCAGAGTCAAGCACCCAACTGGATGCAGAAGAAACCGTAAGGTTAGACTCAATAACGAGCATACCTCCAGAAGGACCTTCCTTCTTGTTCTTCAGGGTGGCCAGGTAAGTAGGGCAGTTCCGCTTCCAATGGCCGTCGCTGTTGCAATGGAAACACTTTCCTTTGCCATCGACCTTCTTCTTCGGTTCTGCCTTCTTCTTCTTTGATCCTTCCACCTTTTGCTTTTTCACAGACTTCTTTTTCTTTCCATAAGACTTTCTTTTGGAAGAAGTCCGTTCCATAGCAAGAACTGAGCCTTTAGAACCTTTCATAGAAAGCTCAGCGGTAACCAGCATATTCATCAACTCGGCCAAGGAATTTTGAAGTTTATGCATGTGGTAATTCATGATGAATTGCCCATATGCATCAGTCAAGGATTGCAGAATAATATCGTTCTGCAAGTCCAAGTCCAACTTCACACCGAGCTTCTCAAGCTCTTCCATGTCCTTGATCATTGTCAGACAGTGATCTTGGACTGACTGCCCATCACGCATCTTAGCCTTAAAAAGTCATTTCGTGACTTGATATTTGGCTGCGCGACTCTGTTCACCAAACATCTCCTGCAGGTGAGCCAACATTTGGCGAGCAGTCCCGATATCTTCATGTTGGCGCTGGAGCTCATCAGACATCGAGCCCAACATGTAGTATCTGGCCTTATTGTCTTCGTCAATCCATTTTTCCAGAGACGCTCTCTGTTCAGTGGATGGACGAGCTGGTAAGGTGGGAGGGTCTTGGTCCAAAACATGTGTTAACTTCTCTGAACCCAAAACAATTTTGTAGTTCCTGAGCCAATCTTTATAATTGGGTCCAGTCAGTCTATGTGTGTCTAGGATACGTGCCAATGGGTTGGACGCAGACATTTTCCTGTAGAGAGTCAAAGATTCTAGTTAGATACTGTAATTTTGACTTGACCAATTTGTTTAGGGATTTTATTTTTAAACAAATTAGCTCCCACTATTTTCTCGGATCCCTACACTCCCTCTGTAGAGATGCGAAAAATCTCCATGATTAATGATTTCTAGTGGGTGGTGCGGTCTCACCAACTGACTCATCACCTCACCTAACAGTTATTGGTGATGGGTTAGCCAATGAGTGAACAACTCTTGTTCAATGATTCTCTAATCATGGTGCACCCAAACTTGGTCTCTAATTCATGAATCTCACCGTATCCGGAAATATTGATCCACTCCTTAGTTAAGTCAGACCCACCATTTGCATAGACTGGGTTCCTAATTGAGTCTCTCACCGTATCCGAAATATTGAGCCCAACTCATCCTCCAGCCCATAGCATCCAATGCCTAATAGACATGGTTGCGTCTTCCCGGTGCAACTGAGCCACTATATCCAGCCGAGAACAATCAACCCCGGGAAGGGCCCGCACATCTACAATGGTGGAAGACCTCAGACTTAATCTTTTCTTAGGGAGAATTGATTCAGGTCTCATTAAACTAGACTTGGCTTAGTCATAACAATTATGACTAACCTAGTGGCATGGGTTAGCTCGGATTATTGACCACCTCAGATCAGAACTGTGTCAACAGATATGGCCAGGTAAGTGAGACCGGTGGAAGGAATATGCCGTTAACTCGTACAAGAACGCATTCAGGTCGAGTAGCTTCCAATTAAAAACCAGTCGGTCGTCTGTGCCAAACTTACCTTAGACACCAAATTGTTGAGTCAGAACCAATTGGGTTAGCCTACAATCCAGACTCTAACCTCTGAGCCTAATTAGGTCTTGCTTGATCGTGACTCGATCTTGACCCAGACTTAATCCTATTAGGCTGGTCAATTTAAGCATTGTTGATCCCATCTAACCAACTCTTGATTCGGTTTGATCAACCGCTTAGACCTAATTGAGCTACCCAAGCCCGAACCCAGTATTATGAATATGTCTTAGATCTGAAATTCTTAATTTTAGACCTAATTGATATTCCATAAACTTAATTCTTAATTAAGTTGGGTTCATAAACAAAATATGCACAATAAATCCTAGGGTTTCAGGATCTAGGATTTTGCAAAAGTAAGTTTTGGATTTCTGATTAAGGACGAACACGCAGCACCCCTACACGTCATAAGAACA